>OENM01000006.1:147154-340980 GCA_900239745.1 Rotaria magnacalcarata
AACCGTCGGTTTTTATGCTGGAAAGTCATAAAAATGGCTTAGGGAACCGCGGTTAACCGTTTTTTGTAAAAAATAACCGCGGTTAACCGACGGTTTTGAACCGGTTCGCACGACATGGGTAGGTGTGTTAAAAAGAAAGTATATATGTAGAGGGCGCTGGTGCCGGATATTTTGTTCAACGCATTGCATTGGCTGTGATAACTGACGAATCGATGAAACGAATTTTGGAAATGCCGATTTCAAATAAATATTATTATATCGAAATTTCTCTTGTTACTATTTGATAAATTTCGAAATCATTCATAACTATGGTTCGTCGTAATAAAGATTCTGCTTCGAACGATGATAATGAACGTCCAATGCGACGTAAACCATTTAGAAAATCTACAAATGAAGAAGAAGAATCACCAGCACAAGTTCCAACTGGAGATTTACAAATTCGTAATAAAATGGTTCGTCAATTACTTTATGCTAAATTGAAACGTTCAAAGTCAAAAGCTAAATTGAAAGAACGTAAAGCAAGACAACAATCTGACGAACCAAAACAAGAACCGCAAACCATTGAAAAGAAACGTAAACGTGATGAAACTTGGGTGGATGAAAATGATCAAGAAACTCTTGATGACATATCAAATGATGAATTAAATAATTATTTCACCCGACAACCAGATGCACCAGAGCCAAAATTATTATTAACCAGTCAAGAAGGTTTTCCGTCATCATTTACGAATAAATTTCTTAAGGAGGTAGCAAGAATTTTACCAAATACAACATATTTTCAACGACGACATCATCCAATTAAACGAATCATTAAAAAAATGAATAAATTAGGGTAAAACTTCAACAAAATTCAATATCAATTAATTTTCTAGTTTGCATTCTATTCGTCTTTAGTTATACCGATTTAGTTGTTGTGAATGAAGATCATGGAAAACCGTCGACTCTTTTTATATCACATTTACCTGAAGGACCAACAATGAAATTTCGGTTAACAAGTGCTCGTCTATCAAAACAGTTACGTTCAAATCGTGGTAAACCTTGTGCTAAGTTAACTATTCGGCCAGAAATTATTCTGAATAATTTCAATACGCGTATTGGTATACGCGTTGGTCGTCTATTAGCAGCATTATTTCCACATGATCCACAGTACAAAGCTCGTCATTTGATTACGTTTCATAATCAACGAGATTTTATATTTTTTCGTCATCATATGTACTTGTTTAAAAATGAGAAAAAGGTTGCTCTACAAGAATTAGGCCCACGATTTACACTTAAACTGAAATCAATACAACGCGGTACATTCGATGCTTTATATGGTGAATATGAATGGACACAAAAACCGAAACATAAAATGGATCCAGAAAGAACAAAATTTGTTCTATAATCGTTTTTTTTCTGTTATGTGAAATAAAAGTTAAAGAAAAACAAAAAAAAGGAGAACTAATTCATCGAATTATATTGATGAAGATCAAATATTGATGATGTTTTTCTTTTTTCTTTTTAAAAATCTCTCTAACTCAAATGAATATCACTAATAGTTATTTGTTACATACTCGTAATCAGTACATGCTAATCAAACACAACTTTTCTTGTACTAAATGAAAAGTATTAAATACGGATTTGGAAAATTGTCTTCGATAGGATTGCTCATTATTCTTGAATTAATTATAAAATTTCTTGTAGCCGATATGGAAGTTCGAAACAAAATCGTTGATCTCTTTAAAGAAAATGAATTCTATACGTACTAAAAAAAGCATAAATAAAAGTTAAAATAATATTAAGATTTCAATTAATAGTTCTAACTATTTTATCTTAGGGTCTCATTGTTCTCATATCTATTTAGATAGGTTTTTTTTTAATATTAAATACAACTTATTTCATATTTTCGTTACCGATTCTTGAACGACAAGATTCTCTAGTCCTACACAAAAATGATGTCCCAGCTGTGAACATACACTATTACATGTGTCAAAACGAGAAAAAGATATTATTCAATTGTCTAAATATTTCTGTCAATCATAGAGTGTTGAATGTTTTCAGTAAGACTGAAAAAAAAACTATTTTTTATTCAAATAGAAAAAAAACAAAGTAAAATGTTCGTTTTCACATATATTAAGGTCGACGTGATCCATGCCAAAGTTTGATTTTTCGTTGTGCATTATTTCGAAATAATGGCGCTACAACAAGAAGTCCTAAAGTTGATATTATTGTTAAAAAAAGAAAAACATAAAATAAAAATTTATCAATTTTAGTCGCCAAAGCACGCCAATCGCTTGTTACTTTTTGATCATGTTCAAGTTCTTTCTGTTTAAGTAATAAACCATGTAATGTATCTTGAATTTCATCATGAATCGATTCTGTTGAACTTGAACGAGATATTAACCGATTGGTCATTGGAATGTCTTCACTCTGTAAATGTTTACGATTAGTTTTTTTCGTTTGGTTTTGTCCTTGACAACTCGTATCTTCTAGTTGCATTAAATTTATCTACAAATAAAAATTATATCAATGCTACACAATCGATACAGAAAAGTCGATAATAAGAAAATCATTTGTTTCCTAAGATTTTATTCAGAGTATGTCGAAGGCAAAACAATATAAATTTTATCTAATGAGTGCATCGAGAAAAATGACTAAATGCTTTATAGCAATTGTAACCCTATATATGATCGAGGTTCTCTATTCTACGGTAGAATAGTCGACTGATTTAATTAGTAATGCTTTTTCCAATGCATTGGAGTTTATCAATATTACTTAGCAGACTAATATTCTGTTGTTCTTTTCTACGAAGAAAAGCTTTCGAAAAATATGATTATATCTTTTATATTATTAATATGTTTTTTTCTGAAAAAATCAAACTAGTACAGTATGTTATATATTGATGTTCATAAATGGTGAGCTTATTTGTTTTAATTAATCATGTGCGTATGGATTGAATTTATTGGCGATAAATCAATTATTCATTTTTCTTTTTGTTGTTTATTCGTATATTTTTTTCTGTGAGTTGATGAAGAATCTAAAACGTTTATTGTACATATGAATGAACCAATTGAAAGATAAATTTTCTTCTTAGGTCTTACGAATAGATAACTACTAGCGGATGATTACTGGATATCGCTTTCAACTAAATGAATACTTTCTTTAAAAAGGATGCATTCGGTAGCAATTGAATTAAGATACTGAGCATCTCTAAGATATAATCTATTTATAAATTGAACTGATCTATTTTCGATTAAGTCATGTGCTTCATCTAAACCAATTTTCTCTCTCACGAAAAAAACAATTTTTGATCCGGAAACTATAAGATATCAATTATCATTCAAATCATAATTATAAGAGTCGAATAAAATGCTTACTAGAATAGCAAAAAATAAAATAGAGGGTCATGAGTAGAATCTGTACTCCTTTTCGGCATAATACGATATGTTTAAAACGAAGTTCTCGCAGAATAGTACTATGATCTTTCTGATAAAACAGACAAGTGCATGTCAAAAAACAAATATATCTTTGAATCATTGCTTAGGAAATATATAACAATGAAGATTAATGAACTTCAATCATGTTTTTTTTAAAGGGAGTATGTAAAGAAAAACATACTGGATAACTTCATTTAGAAACAGTGACTCGAATACAATTATATAGACATGATAGATTGAATCGGTCTAGTTTTTTCTGTGACGACTATCGACACTGATTTCAGATTGGTAGACCGGCTATTCGAAGAGTCACACCAATATTCAAACGTCGTTTTCGCTTCTATCTATGATACAATGTGCATAAAACAAAAGAATAATAGAATTATCTTTACGGAATGTGTTCAAATTTTTTCTTATAATTTAATTTCGTAGAATCACAACGAAGTCTCATTATGTATTCGATAACGACTTCAGTTAGGGTCAATAAGAACTGTGCGTACGAACTTCTATGGCAAAACAAGAACATAGAAAAGCTAGGCCGGTAATAAACCGGTAACGAACTAGGCAACTAGCCGATTTTAACTCCGTCATTATACCTATTTCATCCATGAAAGAAGCATCATTAGACTTAATCAAGCAGATATGTTAAACCCCTGTGAGACTTCCCGTCGCATCACTGTGTTATCAGCAAATTTAAAGATTTTTCTATTCAGAATGGAGGTGCTCAGTCTCCTACACTGACCTCCTTTGGTTTTAGTAATACAGCTATACAATATGTCTATTTATATGTATAAACATATTATTTTTACTTACGTTTGTTGTTATCCTGGATTTTATTTTCGTTTCATTGACATTGGTATAAGATAATAATAGGCCATTAGTCGGTATACGAGGTGTTGCTTGTTGATTTTGCTTTGTATCTTGAAAATTAATTTCATTTAATCTTTTCTCTTTATTTCGAAATGGAAATCTGAATTTTTTACGTTTCTTCAGCGTACGAAAAATATTAGTAACTGATAAACCTAATAATTGTTGAAGCCAAAAAGGTATTTCATTTTTTTTCGGACCACGATAATGAAGATTAAGAACGAGCACAGTCATCATTACTGATACACTTGTCATAGCCATAACTGCAGTTAAATATAAACCTTAAAATTAAAAAAAAAAGAAGAGAATAAATAATTTCTATCATATTTAAACATCTGATATAGAATAGACTACATACTAATTAGTGGAATATATTCACTTGTTTCAGGCATATTTTCAGCAATAGCTAACATAAAAACACTAAATGCAAGTAAAACAGTTATGCCAAGAGCAATTTTTTCACCAGATTCGGGTGGTAAACAAAACACGAGTAAAGTTAATATTGATAACATCACACATGGAAAAACAACTGAATATAAATAATATAAAATACGTCGTCGAATGCGAACAAAAAATGTTATATCTGGAAATGGTTCGGGACAGCATGGATATCGAACAACATTAACTTGATATGATGTATCTAATAAATCCCATTCGCCATTTGGAACATAACTTGATAATTCAATAGCGTCATGACGTTCTGTAATTGAAACTTGATATCCATTATAAGTCCAACTACCAAATTTAAGTTTGCATTCTTGTTCATCATATGGAAAATATGTAACATCAATTTGACATGTACTTTTCAATCGTGTTGGTATCGGCCAAAACACGTTGCCAGTATGAATAATCATTGCGTTTACTTGCATTATATTACTATTAGAAAATTCGTCGGCATTCTGAAAATATCGAATTTTTTTTTTCTTTTTATTAATAAAAAGAAATTCTATTTAAGAATCATAGTTCTCTTCTTACATTATAAAGAACAATATCTGGTAACCAAATGAGTTTGGACGGAAGATTAAGACGATGAATTCCATTGAAATCAGCTGGATTCCATTGTAGAAATTCATCATACCTGAGAGTAAAATTTGATTTTTAGATTTGTGAAAAAACAATTTTTGAACTAATTACCATTCTTGATCTAGCCATACATTGGTGATCAAAATTTGATTTTTTTCTATCTGAAAAAATAACAAAGATGATTAGCTCATTCTTTCTTTCTTGTAACAATTAAAATCTTTAATATTTACCATATCAAATACTTGTGTTAACGTTAAACCAAGTTTAATCGGTACTGGTAAACTGGCATTTCGTACTGGTCGAACACTGTTTGAATAATTTCTATGCATGAATAAATATATATTGAAGTTAGCACTCAAAGTTAAAACATCATAAATTATATATGTGTTACTTCATTAAAAAATATAATAGGCGTTGTTCGTCGGAACAATTATGTACTGCTCGATTATCGCAATCAGCAAGTGTACCGTATGGTGATCGGAAATCTTGACATCGTACTAGACCTATTCAATAGAAACATAAAAACGTTTTTCATATTGATGAATCCAAATTAATGAAATGCATATTCAGCTGTCTAATCCCCATATGTTCTGTGTACAGTTTCGAATGACAACATTGGCATTTATTCATTTAGCTATATTGACAACTGTTAATGTGACACAAGAGGAGTGAGGGGAGGGAGGAGGCACAGACGTACAACATGCAGATAACAACTGTTTTTTGTTTTTGTTTTTTGAAATATTATAAATCAATAACGAAAGATAAATCTCAGAGAAACAAGGAAAATTAATATTAAGATTGGTTGATAATGATAATCTAAAGTAGATATGTTATAACTTTAACGGCAGGATCTTGAAAAATTTATGAAATACTTAGAGTGCTAGTGTTGATAAAATAAGGAAGTCATTCTGAGTACATTTTTTTTCTTTACTAAAGTACCTACCAAGTAATGTAATGAATATAATCATAATGGATATTGACACAACAATTGATCGATCGTTAGAAGCAATTGAAGGATATTCCATTTTCTCGTTTGTCGACGTTCTAGTCGAGACTGATGATATTTTGTTCTTCTTCGATTATTTTCTTCTCGTCTTTAGTAGACAAAAAATAACAATAACTTAAGTATCGAAGGACTCTAATGTTCTCTTCTTTCTCCTGTACTTGCTTGCCTTTCCGAGACGATATGTCTTCTGTTCTTCTTCATGCGGAAGAAGGAAGAACTGCATAGAGAGAAACAAAGAGAGAGAGAGAGACAGTGAAAGAAACTGACAGACGACAAGCATCGAGATACAAAAAGTGTTTGCACTAATGCTTAGAAAAAATGATGAATAGAAAACTAAATGTTGTTACATTATGTTTCTGCAATGCTGATCAGACAAATTTTATTGTTTTTCATCCATCACTATTTTTATTTGTTGATGACAATAAGGAAAGAAGGGAAGATTTAAAAATATCTAACTATGCATTTTGTATTAGATTGACTCAAGGAAATTTTCTTGACAGTAATTCTTACTCGAGCTACTACAATTTGTCGTTGTCACATGGGCCGTGATATGTAATCGATGGATCACATTATTTTTACTTTTGACTTATCCATACATCGCAGTGTCCTGATAAATCCCGAGGGGGACATCGTTTGCAAATCATGTTTTCGCTGGAACCCTGACAAGCGCTGCGATGTATGCTTATCAAGATACAGATCTGTACACAAACATATTTAGAATTATTTTAAAATGAAAAAAATATTATAGGGTTTCATTCTGAATAATTTTTTTTATCCAGTTGTCAAAAATTGGCAATTATCGAAGTTCCATATATATATATATAAATGAAGTACGCTTTACTTTAAAAAAAATGCCAAGCATAAAATGATTTTATTGCTAAGTGTATTAGAGTTCAACCAAACCAAAAGCATATAATCATGTTGAACTTCATCCTCGACATTTTGTCCTTAGATGAGGAAAAAAAATAGAAGAAAGGAATTGTTACAATAAAGATGTGTTTCTCATATTTTAAAGGAAAAATTTATTAGTTTGTTATTTGTGTATGAGTCATGAAGAACTGAATAGAATTACAAAGCAAAAAAAAAACAACGGACAGAGTCTCTTTGTTTTTTGTTTAAATAAAGCAACCCTTTAATAAGCCAAGAAGTAAAAGAAACAAAAATAATATTGAAAACAAATGTAGAAAGCATAATAGAAGAATGCATATTGCGAACAAAGATGTTTTATTTTTAAACACGAGCATTACTCGTCGAGAAAAGTAGAAAGATAATCTTCTACTTTTCCGATTTCTATTAATATTGTTTATAGATTAATATTTTCCCCACACCGGATTTATGTGCATGCTTATTATCATTAGTATGATTTTAGCTTTTTTCTTTTCTAAAGGTCATTCATTCGTATTCGACTGTCATTAGTTGTTGTGGGCTGATGAAATGCACTGTTCGGTTTGATGATTGATTCATTATCACCTCCAGCATTTAGTAAATGTCGTGATTTAAGTACACTACGAAAATCAATTTGTTTTGTTTCACTGATTATTCGTCGTTTTGATAAGGTTTGTCCTGTACTTAGATCTTGACCAGTTTTGCGAAGTAAAATATGAAATGCATATTTTGGTTGAGTTGACAATGAAGGCTCCTAGAAGAAAAATGCAATTTTGTTTTATTATATAATAAAAGCATTATGCATATCAGCGATGGATGCTTTTCTTAATGTTAGGTGCTGGACTAACAACGAGATGATATAACCACAGAACGAAGACAAAGATGATCCTTTCGTGAGATTCGAACCACACATCCTCTACTATCCAGGTAGATGTACTACCGTTATATTAGAAAAGATCACATAATCTCTGTTTAGACTTGTAGGGGAACACTACAATGCTAACACTTAGGTAGAAAAACAGAATTAATAAAAATCTGATTAGTTCCCATCGGAATCTACTTTTATAGATCCTTCCTTTTTATATATAAAAAAGAAAATAAATATTTAAGCTATCTAATTATATCATGAGCTCTTTCCATGATAAATATTTATCTAGTTTCGTGCATGTCATTTTATCAAACTAATGAAAACATATTCTATTGACTATTTTTTTTAACTGTAAAACTCTCATCAAACTTTTTATCTTTTGATTTATTAAATGTCATTAACTCCATCAGAAGATTCAATTCGAAATTTTTTTCTAAAGTCCTTGAAAAAAAAGTAATTGCTTTTTTCTTGCTAATAATGAATTTAATTTGCAAAAATAGCTTCTATAGTGTTATCGAAAAACAAAAGTACTGATTCTTTATAATCCTATCTTTTATGGAACAATAATATAGAGTATGGCACTGTTGAAGATATAGGTAAATGTAAATATTGTTTTCAAGGAATAAATATAGTCTATCGAAATTATTGGTAACTTACCGGTGACATTGGTTTTGATGGTTGAACTTGTTGTTTCGGTGATGGTAAAACATAACTAGGTATGATGGCGGGCGGTGTTTGTTTATTTTGGAATAGAGGTTTAGTATTATTTGAAATAAATGCTCCAATACCACGAGGTCTGATATAATTATTTCCATTGATATTAATTGGACGATTATTATGAATAGCTGGCGGCCCACCAGGTATAAGACCAAAACGTTTCTGACCTATATGATTAGCATTAATATGTTGTCTTTGATATTCTTGTACAGCATTGAGAACAGTTACTGATTTAGGACTACGATTTCTTTCAATAGGTAAAACTTGATGTGATGAAGAATTTATTAAAGGTATATGTTGATTTGGATTATGTGTTTTGGTTGGAACTTGATGATGAAGATGAGAATGAAAATTATGTGCATTAGCTGCAACCGCTGCTGCTTCGGCACGAGCAAATATATCTCTGACTTGAGCAAATTTGGAAACTGTTGATGGAGATGGTGATCGATTTGCTGTTATTAATTGATGACGCGATTGTGGTGATGGTCTTATAGCAAGAAATAATGACGGCGGTGGGGGTGGAAGAGCAATTGACGATGTTATCACTGATGGTCTTATTAAAGTAGGTGCATCCGGTGGTGGTAATGGAGGTGAGAACATGGAAAACGGTGATGGTACTGGCAATGGTGGGGGTGGTGGAAAGAAATATTGAGAAAATTTTTGTGCATATTTTTTATTGAGAGACATATTGATTGATCGAGGTTCAAGGTTTTTAAATGGCACTGAATAATTTGTTTTAACAGTTTTTGTAAAAAATTCATTACTAATCAATTCAATTTGTTGTAGAAAACATAATATTTGTGTATTAAGACGTTGGCGATAAATATGATATGCTTTTCGTACAACAAAGCCACGATAACATTTTTGAATGATTGCTGCTGCTGTTTCATGGGATTTCGTTGCTTTTGGTTTTCTATTTTTCATTCGTCTGAAACGATAACGTTGTAAATAACCACGTATGCATGATTGAATATAAATAATAGCCTTTTCTTTTATTAATTGTTCATCATCAATATTTGACTAAATAATGAAATCAAAAAAATTGAATCATTTTGTTTTCAGTAATAAGACATTAAACTTACCCGTGAAAATTTTGGATGTCGATGAAGTTCTTGTATAATCATATCATTCGAATGTTTATATTGACGTTGTTTAAAACGTGAACGTACTAAACGCATTCGCACATATGATTGTATTGTTACTATTGCACGTATCATATCCGAATAGAGACGTGATAGTTGTTCAGCATGATAGTATTTTAAAAATACTTTACTTTTACCTGCAAAATAGGAACAATGTGTCTATGAGATTAAGCCGTAAAACATGATCTAAATATCTCTAATTAATTCTCGAGATATGTTTTGATTCAATCTATTTGAGCACAAATTTACTCAACATCCTATTACGTCATGCGCTTGCAAAACAATCAGAAAGTAGGTCATATATAAAAAATGAAACCTTATTATTATTACAATCCATGATTATACATTCTTCTCTATCAATAACTGAACGACAAAATTGTTCATTTATATATATATATATATATATATTATGGTGCATAATAGTCTTTGACTAGTTTGTTTTTGTCATCGTATGTGAAACAGTCGAACATTTTATCCATATACTCATGAGTATTACTACTACATAACATCGTTGCTTGAGGCATTTATCTATTCTGAAAGCTTTCTATATTTTTCCTTTCCTGCTCTCACTACTCGTAGTATGTCAGTCCATTTTGATCGTGTTTCATGAAAAAATAGCAAATAAGAATAAATCTACAAACCCGTTGTCCAATTTTGCATTTTTAACTTATATAAAATGTTTTCACATGTTTCACGTGTTAATGTTAAATCAATATTCATTGGATAGGCAAGAATAGAATAACGTTGAATAAAATTTGCAAATGGTATACGATGTGAAAATCCATAATGACGAATTTTAGCAGCTAAGAATTAGAGAAAAATGTTTCATATTGAACAAAAACAAACCTAAAATATTTACCAGCTAATATTCCGCTATATTTCAATTGTTCAAGAACCGTTGGAGCATCAAAACAACCTGGTACACGATCATTATTTGGTTTAAAACAGCGAACAAATTTTGGTGAACCATGAACCATTTTTGAAAAAAGATCAGCTAATGAATAACGAAAATAAGTACTAACAGTTGCTTGTACACGGTTGTGACTTGCATTGACTGGTATCAGTGTATTGTTCAAGTCAAAAGTAGTAGATGTTGATGACTCAATAGTGGATGAAGGATAATTTTCATTTGAATTTTCTTGTAATACACCCGTTTTTGTTAATGGTAATTGAAATAATGAACTAACTAACTGAACACGCGATGAACGCAAAACTTGAATAATTTCTGGTGCTAGATAATCACGATTTTTTTCCAGAAAACCACGAGCATCATATTGAACTTGACCAGCAAAATGAATTATTGAAAATGATGGAATAGATTGAAGTGTTGATGACGATATTGAATATTGTGAACAAGAAGAAAAACTTGATTTCGAACGAATATATAATGGCGAATTAGAAAAATTTGCATTTAATTTGTCAACTAACGTATAATCGGTAGCTTTTGGAAAACGACTTTCTTCATCAATTAATGCTAATATACCAACCTAAACAAAATGTAAAATCTTAATATAGAAATCAATCAATAATTTCTTGAGAGAGAGTTATCATTTAATTATCAATTATATGACTTGATTTTTAGTGGAGTAATGTTTCATAGAGATACAATGTAAATGTATACTAATTGAATTAAGAAAACACTTTCAAGTAATTTGGTTACTTTATACTAGAATATATAAATGGGTCATATTGACATGAAAAGATGTTCACGACAGATGATCTTAACCTTTGATTGTTGTATTCTGGCAAAGAATTAGTCTACGAATATAAGATCGTAGCATGAAATACTCACTGATTATTTTGAAATCATAATACACAAATAATGAGAGTCTCAACGAATTGATTAGAATCCGACTTTTTTTTTTGCAGACTTTTACTATATACTACGTTAATATAAGTAGATATATGTAGAGTGATACGAACACGTAATCTATGGTAAACTCTTTATTTTTATTTTAAGCTTACTGGTTTATTAAGAAACATTTCAAGCAATGGTCGATTATCATAGAAAGTAAAATCAATTTTGGCTGGTAATGGTAAAACACTTAAATTTTCATTAATATATTCTTGTCGTTCACATGCAAAAACATGTTGATTAAAATAATATTGAATTTGTTCATTGGCGATATTAATACATAATTGTTCAAAAGTATTTGTTGAAAAATTTTCAAAACCAAATATATCTAAAATAGTTATTTTAAGTGCATCAAATTCACCATCATTTGTATTTGTTTCGTTAGAATTTTTCTTATTGGAACATTTCGATGCATTGATATCAGATTTTGTTTGGTTGATTGATGAAGATTTTTGTTGAAATGCTGATAGACTAGGTAATAGTGGCGATGGAGCCATTTTTTTATTCATTTGAAGATTATTCGATGATTGATGATGCTTTTTAGCATTGTTTTCAACAGATTTTTTTCTCAAAGCTAAATTGTTTTCACTTGTAGCACGATTTGTATAATTAAAACGTGAATGAGCTGCTGGAATCATTTTATTTGAAAAAATATTATTATTTGATTTATGTTCAACAATTTGTAACCAATTTGATGATGATGATGCCACAATTTTAGACCAATTCTCAATTAAATTTCTAATTGGTGTATTATTTAATGGTAGATTTATTTTATTATTATTTAAATCATTGATTATATCTGATGGTCGATGATTATCAACTGGATTGCCTGTTGGTAATGGAGTATTATTTGTATTATTGTTATTGTTATTATTCGTATTATTATTATTATTATTATTATTATTGTTATTGTTATTTGTATTTAAAAGATTATCATCGAATTCTGATGAATGTAACTGAAGTAAATAGGATGACGATGATGACATACCTAAGTAATCAAATGCTTGTTGTATTGGATATGTTGTGATGATTGTTGAAAGTCGATCACAAGTATTTTCTTGATAAACATTTTCATCAATTTCACTTTCACTTCTATCTCCTTGATCATCATCACCATCATCATTATTATTGTTATTGTTATTGTTATTATTATTATTATTATTATTTGCATTATAAACGTGAACAGAATGTATACTTGATTCATCATCAGCTATTGGACTTATAGTATCTTTTGTCGGTGCAAGAAGTGCTGATATTCGATTAACAATCCAAGAAAATAAACGATTATAAACTAAATCAAAAGAAAAAGAAGTCTGAGCTGCCTATTCATTAATTTTCAACTTACGAGCTTTTGCCATGGCATCTCTGGTCGATTGTGATTCTTGTAATGTTGTTGAACGTTGAATTGTTTCTCCACGTGTAACTATATTACATGTTGTTAATGCTAAATCAAATTCTGCAATATCAACACCAAATAGTTCACAAACAATTCGTAATAAATGTTGATCAGTTACACATGTTTTACCATCAATAAAATGTCCTTCATTTTGATGAAAACTTATATTACCTAAGTGTAAAAGACCAGCTAATATTCGATAAATTGATTTCACTTCATCATATTGAAAACCAATAATTTCAAAACATTTTTCAATTGTGGAAAATTTCGATTTAAAGCTTTCAGCTAAATCACGATCATCTTGTAGACCAGTGGTTAAATAACGATAAGTATGATTTGTTGATAGATAAAATGATTTTGCATCATTTGGCATTGATGATGCTAAACCATGAAATAAATAATAAAATATATGAAAATTTCTTTCAGCACGTCCTTGATTTACAACACGTGTTTTTTCCAATAGATATTCTGATAAACGTGCACCTGTAACACGTCCTTGTTTTGTAAATAGCATTTCGAGATATTTTCCAAAACGAGATGAATTATCATTTATAATTGTTCGTGCATTACCGAAACCTTCGATTAATGGGTTGATCTGAAGAATTTTTTCTTGTAAACTTTTGTTTGGCGCATTACCAAGAAATGTTAATTGTTTAACGAGAAAATTAGCTGATTGTGTTTTACCTGAACCACTTTCACCTGATATAACAATATATTGATGTTCTAAATCGTGTAACATTGCTTGATAAGTAAAATCAGCTAAAGCATAAATATGCGGAACTTGTTCACTTTTAACGCTCGAACGGTAACGCATCATAACATCTTTACCATAAATTGGTAATGAACGAAATGGATTTACAGCCTAGAAAAACAATAGAATGAGAAGTTGTTTTTTTCTTATTTTTTTAAAATTACTTACAACAAGTATATCACCAATATATGTATAAATTTGATTGGCTAAAAATCGATTATACATATAAGTTATTATTGATTGTTCATCCAATGTTTCCAATTGTGCAAGATCATCAGTTGAAAAAGGAATTGGTGGTTGTATGCATAATGGTAAATCATTTGTCATACATGATGGATTAATGGGATAGGCTGATTCATATGTTGAATTATAAAAATTTGTATTATTAAATTTTTTAGTTAACGATGGATGCCGAACAGATCTCTCGTCATATGATGATGACATAGAACTATCTTGTAATAATGAAGTGTCATTACCGTTTTGCTATAGTTCAAGAAAAAAAAAACATTCTTATTCTTTCTTTTTGTGTCAAAATGACAAATAGATTAATTTACTTGATTCATTTGTTTTTGAATTTGTTTTTGTTGTCGTCTTGATTGAGATTTTCGTTTTGTTTTATATACTTGATTTTGAGGTTGTTGTATTCGTGCATTTAAATCATTATTATGATATGCATTTTCAACTGCACGTTTATGATTTTCATTAATTTGATGTGGTGGATGATATGGTTTTCCAATAACATGTGTAATACGTTTCGGTGGTGGAACAAGAGGTTCAACAACGGGCGAATAAGGTACGGACTTCTGTGTTTTTGTATCCATAGTTACAGATGAACATGTTTCTGATTTTCCTCGAATATGTCCATTTTTAACGCCACATGTTTCACGAGATTTTTTACCAGACAAATCATAACAACGTTTATAACGATGAATAATTTGTAGGATACGACGACGAGCATCAAAACCATCAGCTGGCAATTGTGCTATAAATGGATGAGATAACATATTTGTTACTGTTGGTCTTGCTTCAAAATCTTTTATTAGACATTGCCGAATAAAATCATTGAACTCATTTGACCATTCTTGTGGTTGACGTAAACATGGTGGAGGATTTCGAGGAATGGATACAAGTGCACGCATCGGATGCATATCAGCGAGTGGAGGTTCACCTGAAACAAATAAAACAAAACTCGAAATAGAAATCGAATAAGTTTCATTTAACGAAAAACAAATCTACCTTCAGCAATTTCAATAGCTGTAATGCCCGTAGACCAAACATCAGCACGTGTATCATAATCGTAATCCATTTGTCTTTCACAAGCAATAACTTCGGGTGCCATAAAAAATGGTGTACCAACAGAAGTATTACGTCGTCCATTGGCTGGATTTAAATAGGCGCTTACACCAAAATCAATTAATTTAATATGACCATCACCTGTGATTAAAATATTATGACCTTTGACATCACGATGAACCACATTATTTGAATGGAGGTGATGTAGAGCTTTTAATGTTTCACGTATAATATAGGCAATAATTGATTCATCCAAACGTTGATTTGCTTTTAGTATTGCTTTTGCTAGATCAGTAACACTACCGCTAGTACACAATTCCATGGCCAACCATAGTTGATCAATTGGTAATGGCATAGATGTACCTGATTGATTGATAGCATTAGTTTCAACTGAAAGAAGACTTGTTTTATCGATGAGAAGTTGTGATGGATCCGTTGGATTTCGAGGTGGTGGTGGTGGTGGTGGAGGAGGAGGTGGGGCACGTTTTAAAAAAGCACCATAGAAACAACAAAGATTTTCATGATTTGATAGTTCAAGGAGAACACGATATTCTTGTTCGATTTCTTCAAGAACTTCATCTGTTGGATGCATGATTTTTACAGCAGCATTAAAATCTGGACTTCGAATATTTCTTGCCTACGTGAAACACAAAATCATTGTATCGATATGAAAATACTTTCTATTTACTTACACGAAATACTTCACCATATGTACCATCACCAATATTTTCAAGTAATTGCCATTCACGATCAGGCGATGGCAAATCATCAAGTCGTAACGAACTAGTATTATTAGTTTTACGAATAGATGCTGATAGAACTGTTTGCGATTGTGACTGTTGTTGTTGTTGTTGTCTTGATGATGGTCGTGAATGAGTGCGTGGTGGAATAGGTGGTACTGGTTCAACTAATGGAATTGTGAGTGATGGCGGTGGTGGTGGTGGTGGATGATGATGGCGATGGTGATGTAGTAACAAGTGAGGCATCAATACACTGGACATGATCCAAAATGAGACGCAATTTTTTTTTTATTCTCGACTATCAATCAACAATATAATGAAAAGATCAAGAAGTGACGGACATCGTTTTATTTCCGCGTCGTCGTCTGCCGTTCTATTCTTGTTTTTTTTCTTCTTCCTGATACTACTAATCCATTTGATCAACAAGGCCACGCCTAATGACCAACAAATCATTAGACCACATACACGTATCATCAATTAATTTTGCGCTACTATACATACATAAACATATAAATTGAATGAGACATTGAACAAGGATGAACATTGTTTGTGAGTTCTTTTATCCCCGTCTGCTACTAACTTGTATATAAGTATCAACTTGGTCAAATAGCTTAATCGTCATTGTTGACAACGGCGAGTCGTAAAAGATTAGTTAAGTTTTATTTTTTTATTTGTATGAAATATACATACGCATATGTATAATATGAGCAAAAGTCAATACGAAAGGAAAACAAATCTTTAATTCATTTTCTTTCCGTTAACATACGCGATCGAACAATCTTGAGGTGAAAGTATCGAATACAAACAATGATTGCGATTAATCTTTAATAATGAATACTTCATCGTTGATATAAGTAAAAAAACGAGGTATGTTGCTATTTCTGAAAAAGGAAATTACGAAAATCTCCATTATCTTCAAAATTACGTAAATTCACAGAAAAGTATTTTCTGTAATTTCCTTTTTTGGAATTTGAACACTGTTGATGTTTTGTACAAATACAACAAATTATGAAAAACGAGCAAACATAAGTGCATAATGCTGTACAATTGTAATTTATCTTAGAAATGAAATTTACAAATAAAATGTGAATTAGACCATCGATACGAAAACACTTGACAATTCAGGCTAATGAAATCTTATTGCAATGATATGAATTAAACGTGAACATTCTATAAATCACCTGAATTTAAAGAAGTAATAGAATCATATGCATGAAAATAGATAAACACAAAACTATTCTCACTGTTATTCATGGTATTACGTTTCTTTTTAGATATGAAGTTCTGAAGTTGTATTTATATTGATTATGTATGTTTCTAGTAGTTCGAACCCTTTCATCGTATCGCATTTTTTGGGAAGTATTCAACAAAAGAGAGTTAAAACTGACTCTTTTGCTTAGTTGAAGTTCTTCATTATCTGAACGGCCATGTCAGACTGTGCTGCTCTCTCTCTCTCTATATACGCAGATTAATGGTCACAACAGTATTTTATAGAAGTGCTTGTCTTACATTTCTAAATGAAAAATCATATCGATACGGTTTGAAAAAGCAAGGATCCGCGAGTCTCAATAGGAAGACTTTTTCTATTGTTAATTAATTTTTTCTTTGCAAATTTATCTCATTACTAATCTGATTGATTATTTCTCTGAAGCAGTCATCCAGAGAGTCCATGTTTAGTTTATTCTTCAGTTTCCTTTTTTAGTTTGCGAAGATATAACGGGTGTGTCCATAAAGAATGGCCACTCATTGTACCAATTAGAACGGGTTCCATTAAATACCTTTTTCTGTCCTTTTAACGGTAAATGTTCGAGGCTGCTATATACTATAGTATCACACAAATAAAGCTCCTTCAAAACTCATTAGCTATTGTTGAGAAATGAAATCAGTAGATCTTCGAAAAGCAGTTAGGCGGACGACTGATGATGGTATTTCATCAGTTACGATTGCTCAACAGCTTCGACAAGTGATCAGCTCTCGCACTAGTCGACGGTGACAAGACTTACACAGAAGAACCGGCAATATTGATTTGAAAAACTCTTCTGGCCGCCCAAGAATTGTGCAACCAAAATATTGCGTAAAAAAGTGAAAAAACGACTTGCTTACAAGAGTAAACGAAGTGTAAGAAAATTGGGTAGGTCACTTAGTGTTTCCATAGGAACGATGGCTCGCATCATCAAAGATGATCTCCATCTACATGCTTATCACATTACAGTCGAGCCTAATTTGAATAATCCCAAGAAAATTCAATGAAAAAAGTTTGCATATTGGGTGCGAAGGTGGTTGCGCAAAAACGATTGTGAAAAGATCTTGTTCAGCGGTGAAAAATATTTCTCAATAAATTATATATTCNCCAATTATATTCGAACCTGGTGAAACATTGAAAAACAAGAATTATATCGACGCTGTTTTGCCACACGCACTGTCCGAAGGTCGACGATTATTGGGTAATTATTTCATCTTCCAGCATGATGGTGCTACACGACATACACATAAAGACTCACAAGCATGGTGCGCCACCAATTTCCCTCGTTTCAGCGACAGTGATACGTGGCCACCCAATAGTCCGGACTTGAACGTTCTGGATTATTATGTGTGAGATGCTATTGGCAACAGTATGCACTGGGAGAACGTAAAAAACTATGATTCTTTGAAGGACGAAATTAAGAAAGGTATTGATAGAGTACTCAAAAATGTTCTCGCGCGCAGTGTAGAAAGTTGGTTGGCTCGAATTCGTTCGATTTTGAAAACAAAAGGTGCATATATAAAATAGTTTTTTTTTGTGGACCAAATAGAGCTTATTTTGTTGTATATTATGCTGTATTTCTTTTGAAGAAAACATATTAAACGTGCTTGAAATCTTTTGTACGAAAAGTAGACATTCTTTATGGAACACTCGTTAGAATAAGATAAAAAATCAACAAAGAACACAACAAAGAAAAAAGTGAACATATTAGTTTAATCACATTTAATATGTTAATTAAATATTTATTTTCTAAAATTCGATTTATCTTTGTTTATGTTCGTACAACATGAACAATTTCTTCTCTATTAATTAAATGACATGTTTTATTCATAATTGTCATTAATGAACTACGATAAACTGACTGTTCATTAAGAATTTCTTGTAGCGACTTTTTTTGTTGAAATGTAACAATATCTTGTAAACGATCTACCATTTTTAAGTTCATTTTCGAAATGTTTTAGAATATCTTTCGAATGAATGAGTGCTTGAGTTTTGAAACGTTGTAATAAATCTCTATTTATTTTGATAGTAATCAGACAATTAAAAGAAAAAAGAAAGAAATAGTTGCTTACTTATATTTGGGAACTTCTTCAAGATTTTTATCAAGAAATAAACGATGTAAAAAACCCAATTGTTCATTATTATATGACGATAAAGTTAAATAGAGAACAACATGTTTTAGTGCTTGTTTCGTTTTTTTCTGTGCCTTGCTTTATACGCGGTGTATCATAATAATGATTATAATATTGATATACATCAAAATAGTTTTTATCAAGTAAATTCATTTCAATCATTAGTCCATAATATTTCAATGTTAAATCCTGAGGAAAAGAAAAACAATAATTTTTTATTCAGAATTCAAATGAACTTAAGACTTTAGCAAAAACCTATATCGAAGTCACATGCAAGAGTCACTGAAATTCTTTCAAGTATTCATCAATGAATTTGACTTTATATTAAATATTTCTGTTTTTAAAGATGACTTTTATTTTTCTTATTGATTATTCATACTGATATATATTTTCGACGCGCAATTCACGTGTCTACATAGCACTCCTTTTATAGGTATAAGCTTTCAAAAAACAACCGAAGAACTCTGAAAACAAATAATTTTTATGGAGAATAATAAGCAATTACTCGTCCGAATTAAAAAGTCAATCATGCTAGATAGAATTTTATTAATAAAAAGTTCTTTCGACTCAAACGTAATTTTTCTATAATACAAAAAGAAAAACTCCTGGCTCGGTATCATCTAACATAACTCTAATTTTTTATGGTATGATGTGTGCCTCAACAAATTGAAAGCTCAAAATATATGTTGAGCATACGCGATATATTTTAACATCGAAAAGAAAACGAACTGTTTTTGTGAATTCGATTGAATTTTTTACACTACAATTATAATTCCGTAGATCTCTGTAATGGTATCCATGTTTTCCCTTAACTCGTTGTCAACGATGCTCGCTCTGTTCTAGCATCAGTTTCTAAATTAAATAAATTGAACGCAATCAGTACAAAGATGCCGAACGAAATATAGATTTCTGAGTATTTTACAGAAATTCGCCAGGGTGAGTACCTTCAGTACGTTTTACTGTACTTCATAAATGATCATTACGACGACATAAGAAGAAAAACAAAAGGGGTGGATTCTTCCATTAAGACGATATAATAATTGAATTTATTTAATGAAACAAAAACTGGTCACATCGTTTGTTCAACAGGTTCTAAAGAGAAATGAAGATATTGCTGGTGTGATGTTTATTATGACAATAGATCCAAGTAAAACATCAACTTCAATCATACCATTTGCAATGATTGATAAACACAGTGCTCTTCCACAAAAACAAGAAATTCTTTTTATGATGCATACTGTTTTTCACGTCGTTGAAATTACACAGACGACTAGGAACAGTCGTCTATGGGAAGTACAATTGATCATTACCGATGAGAGTGATCCACAACTGGCTCATCTTGCTGATCGCATCAAAGAGGAGATCAGCGGTAGAGGATGGCATCGAATGGGTCAATTAATGCTCAAAGTGGGTTATTTCGATCAAGCTGAGGAACCCTACGATGAATTACTCGAGAATGCTTCCGATGATAGTAATAGAGCACATGTCTATCACCAGTTTGGGGTGATGCATTATCATCAATGTAAATACCAACAAGCAGTTACTTTCTACGAAAAAGATCTCGAAATATCCGGAAAGACACTCTCAGCAGACAATCCACAATTGGGTGCTAGATACAACAACATCGGTTTAGTGTATAACAACATGGGTGAATACTCGAAAGCACTGGAATTTTACGAGAAATCAGTTAAAATCAAACAAATATCTCTGCCTCCGACTCATTCCGATTTGACTACTTCCTACAACAACATTGGTGGAGTGTATAGCAGCATGGATGAATACTCGAAAATACTCGAATTTTACGAGAAATTACATCAAATCTATGAAAAAGCTTTGCCTCCGACTATCCCGAGTTGGCTGGTAGTTATTTGTAGCTTGCTATGAAAGAATGGAAGATTACGTAGGAAGCACTTAAGACTCTTCCAAAATGCTTATAAAATTCAACAAAAAATATTTGAAGACGGTAATCCAGCTTTTGCTACAACTCAAAGGCGCTGAGTTATTTTGAGAAAAGTTTCGCAATAGATAAAAGTACTTTACCAGAAAAACATCCTAACCGGGCTATTACATATAGTGATATAGGTGATGTTCATCGATTAATGGGTGATTATGAAAAAGCACTCGCATTTCATCAGAAAGCATTAAATATTCAAGAGAATGCTAAACGTAATCCACTTGATTGTGCAACAACATATATGAATTTAGGTGAAACTTATCGTGAAATGAAAGATTGTACAACAGCATTAACATATTATCAAAAAGGATTAAAAATACGCGAAGAAAAAGTGGCAAAAAGTCATCCTAATTTAGCTGTAATATATCATAATATGTCTAAATTATATTTCTCAACTCAAAAATATAGTATGACAATGAAATATATTCAACAAGCAGTTGAAATTGGACGGGAGAAGTTATCTGCAACTCATCCACATCTCGTAGAATATAGAGAAACATTTGAAAAAATTCGAAAGAAACAGTAAAATATTTCATCGGTTTTTCTTCTTCTAGTATTTACTCAAATAAATTGCTTTGATAACTATTGATTATTTACTATTCGCGCGTACGTACGCGCGCGACCAAAAAGACCTGCCGTCCGTTCAGATACGGATACGCATACACTGTAAAAAAAAGGGTTTATGAAAGTGCAACGTGACACGCTTTTTTCCTTTTTTTATAATATCTGATAAACCCGTTTTCCAAATCATAAACCTAAAAACCGTTTATTATCTTCGTCAGATACGGAACAAAGGGTTTATGATGCGTTGCACTTTCATAAACCTTTTTTTGTTAAATACTCTATCAAAAGCGTTTTTCCCGTTTATTATTCTACGAATTTTTTTTACAGTGTATGCCTACCATACAAGGTCACCCAAGCATTAAGTTAAGTCATGAAATATGGCAACAACAACTATCCAAGATCAACCCAGTCTGAGAGAAAAAGGGAGTTCTGCAGATACTTTTAAGGTTGCATCTTTTTACTCAGATCCAGAACCTCCTAAAAATGGTTCTGTACAAGAGAATAAGATGCTGTGGAGGGTTTTAGAACACTTTTTTTTCGTGCCGAACTATTTTTAGGGGGCACTGGACTTGGATAAAAGATAGAACCTTAAAAGGTTCTGCGGAGCTTCTTTTTTTTAGAAAGCAGTCACATCTTAAATCATGGCAAAGCACTGTGTCGGGAAACGACTCGAACCGAATTTTATTTTAAGTCATATTGAGTGAGGATGACCGGAATCAGACACCATCGCTACTATATTTCTTGTTTCGATAAGTAACTCAGGCTATAAATGTAGGCTGCCGCAATAAGCTGTTTAATGATTACAAATGACGATAGCCATGCTGAAATACCCAGTAGTGTCCAAGAACTGAGAAATAGGAATTCCTAATCTGCCGAGGAATTAAGAGTGGCGCTGTGATAATTCCTAGAGAAAATGGAAATCAACCATTGGTTCCCTCACAGTTTCACCATTCACGAAAGTCGCAATATTACTTTTTTTTAATAATTTGTTCACGGAACTATTGATTCTCACAATTTTGTAGATGAAGATGAGTGTAAGAACAAAAGCTATTGTGAATATTCCATATTTTTACCTTCAGTATGCAATGAACTGTAGGAGAACTGCGGTGGAATTCCTAATTATCAGTCCTTGGACACCCCTCCCACACTCAGTTCCTTTACTCTATGCAAATTTTAACATCCTGATGGGTGCCATAAAAACTTTGGAAAAGAAGCTGTAAATGTTCTCTGTCTCTGCATATTTGCTCAATAAATCTTTAGTGTTCGTGCACTCGATCTGGAAGAGCTCGTGATAGGCATGGCACGGATTGACATAGAATGCATTACATTAGAGTGGTAGAGTCGTGCACTTAGGTACCACGTTTATATACGGAGACAGTGATATGAAGTACGTCGGTGTTCCCACTAGCAACCAGTGACTGTCTTTTTTTGTTGAACTAATGATAAATTTCAAGTAAAATATTCCGCCCGGAATAATATTTTTTCTTGCGATTTTATTCAATCTCTCAATCTGTCTCATCTCATCTTAATTCAAGATAATTTTTTTGGGTTTCGCTGAATCGGTGTCGAAGCAATTGTAAAAATGCGGAAACATCGGATTTGCATCCGATCGTTATGTGTATTACAAAAACTGAGTCAATTTATATATGTTGTGAATAATTCTGAGAAAAAACATTTTTTTGAAAAAATCCCTGTAGCCCCTCTCCCCCTCCCCCCTCAGTGATGGCCTGGTTAATAATGACATTTTTTTCGATAACTCAGCCATTTCTTGACGAATCCCTCTCATCTTCGAACTCGACCGAGATATTGATAAGATCATTTTGTGTACAAAATTTTATGACAATTGGATGAGGCTTTCAAAGGTTATCGTGTTCACGGCCGGACGGACGCACTGACCGAATCTATAGTTTACTCACTTTTTGAGTACACAATAAAAAGAAACCAATTATAAATAAGTGAACTTTTTTGAATTTATTTAAAAAGAAATAATAATTGCATTGTAATGTGACATAAATATCAGAGCTGCCAGCAGGTCGGCCTTCCAGGTCAGCAGAAAAAAGATCGTTGGACTGAAGTCTCTAATTTTTCAAATCCAACAAATCCCACAGCTTTGTATTGGCAAATCATTTTAGCTGCAGCTATTAGTTTCTATTTTCCTAACGATAATCGAATAATAAGTTCTCCTACATAATAGAAAATTAATAAAAAAAGCTATAGCCACAAATTTTTTTCCACACAGAATACATAAATCAGGTCAATAAATTAGAGCTGATCTAGTCTGTTAGTCTGGTTTAATATTATACGAACGAATCATGCCAAACTACAGTTTCAAAATTCATCTGGCCTGGCACCTCTGATAAATATAACACCTCTGGAAACGGAAAGAGGGTGTGGGTGTGGGTATAGGTATCGCTACTCCTTTCACGGAGGCCAACACCCACACCCAGAGTCGAAAATTATACGATCGTAAACAGTCTGTTTTTATCTAAACCACATACGTCAACACACAGTTATATACAACCATTTACGACTGTCATAATACTCAAACTGAGTACTCCCGATAACTGTTTATCAATTTATATGATCCATATACACCGTCTAGTTTTAATATTAAATTCAAAGCGTTCTTTTAAACAGAACATTCAAATCCGAATGATTAAAGTGTGACTAAATCAGATAATATATTAAATGAATCTTCATCTAATTTCTTTGTTGATAATTTTTGTTCTTCAATTCATATTCGCACAGATACTAAGTAAGTGAACATAAGCACTTTGATTTATTTGCTTTTTTGACACACACAGAATGCCCACATGGTTGGGAAGAATTTGTTGGGACAGCATCATGCTATCGTTTTTATCGTTTTCCACAAGAAACTTATAGTGGTGCTGTTTCGCATTGTCCAGTCAGTTAAAATATGATTATTTGTTATCTGTTTTTATCTAGACATATATTATTTACATAGACAGATCTTTTAAGTGTTGAATCATTTAATGAACATTTATTTATACAAAATTGGTTGACTGAAAATGATCCATCTGCACAACGTTGGCTTACAAGTGGTAAACGTAATGGATTGATTTGGCAATGGACTAAGAGATCTGGCTTATTTAATTTTCAATACGACCAAGGATGGTTACCACTTACTGAAGAAGAAAAACAAAAAGGATCCTTTATTGTTTATACTTATCAAAGTAAAATAATCTTCTTATAAATATTTCTCACGAAATAGCCATTTTATACAATAATGAAGGTAGTCAATGGGGTTGGTTACCTTACGATATTGCATCAACAGAAACCTTACCGTTCATTTGCGAAGTACCACTACAAGAAAGCTATGGTATTTTTGATGATTATAGAGGAATTGGTATGATTTGATTGACTTCATTTGCGCTTTGATTTTGTATCATCTATGCAGAATATGGTCTTCCATCAACCATTGAAGAGTATTTTATTCCTCGGGGACCAAAGTTTTATGAACAACCACAAGATCAAGAATATGGACATATTGATCAAATAACACTTGGTAGTGAAAGTACATTTGGTATTACTAGAGCATCTTTACATATTATTGTAACATTTACATGTCGAGCTGATGCCTATCCAGTCGTTGAGTATTAGTATGTAGACAATGAAATTGTCAAAATTATAAAGATATCTTTGATTTTAGTTGGTTTCGAATGATAACTAATTCTGTATCAGACGCAGTAGTAGTCAATTTAACTGATCCGCGTTATTTTCAACATGGTGGAAACTTAATGGTAAAATAAAATATTCTTTTGTTTGTTGAAAACTTACATATATTTGCCTAATGTTTATTTAGATCAATAATCCTACTAATGAAGATAGTGGAACATATTTTTGTAAAGCAATAAACTACTATGGTGCTGCAATTAGTAATAGAGTTCATTTGCGTGAAATTAGTGCGTAGAAATAGCTTTTTTTTCTTATTTACAAAAGCTAAAGTCAATAATGAATCTCTATTAGTACTCGATCGATTTGAAAAACGTGAGCGACCAAATGTAATTGCTCATGGTCATCGTGATGCAATAATGGATTGTTTATATAGAAATACAAATACAGGCGATGTACATGAGAATTAGAATTTCTGAAGAAAAGAACAATATTTTCTTTTGGTTATTTTAGCTTAATTATGCTTGGTTTAAAGGTGGAATCAATCAAAAAGTACAACAAACGCTTGAACGTTTTATTTCTCGAAATGGAAATTTATATTTTTCTCGTGTAACTGACGGTGATGCAGGAAGATATTATTGTGCTGTTCAAGCTAAGAATTCACGTTTACGTTATTTACCATCTCAAACAAGTGAAGGTACAGAATTAGTTGTACGTTCAACGTTTGGACAAGAACGTGGTCCACGTATATTTCCAAGTTTTCCACATATTTTTCCGATGACACGTTTACCTAAATTGAGTGAAAATATCTCAATTGAATGTATATCCGAAGGATATCCTATACCGAGTTACCGTTGGTTTCGACAAGATCCTCGTGGTAGTTTCTATTCATTACAATCGAAAGTTATCTTAAATAATTATAATCGTGAATTAATCATACCTAATTTACAACGTGACGATATGGGTTTATATACTTGTGAAGCATCAAATACACGTTCAGTTGTTCATGAATCGGTTGCATTACAAATACAAATTGATCCAGTTTTCGTTACACCACTTGAAGATCAAATGCTTGATGTCGGATCTATTTTGAAATTACATTGTGAGGCATACACCAATGAACTCGATCAATTACGTTATTCATGGTTTATAAATGCAACAGAAATAGTCTTCAGTCAGCTAACATTAGAACAACAACTACGTTTGACAATAAAAAATAATGAATTGATGATAACGAATGTACAAATCTATGACAATGGCATATATCAATGTTCAGCAACAAATGTTCAAAGTGATATACAACGTTTTAGTACAGCTGAAGTACGTATTATTACATTAGCACCAACATTTAGTAGAAATACAATGGCATCAACATTAAGATCAGTTATTGGTAGTTTAGTTCCAATTAGTTGTCATCCAGAAGGTGCACCTCAACCACAAATACAATGGTTTAAAAATAATATTCCATTAATTATGACAAATAATATACAAATATTTCCCAATGGAAATTTAGCTATACTCAATGTACAATTATTTGACTCTGGTAAGAGTAAAACGAACTGTTCTTGCTTTCATGAATGATTATAATTCGAAGATTCGATGTTATATTTCTATTAAATCTATTTTTAGGTAATTATACATGTATAGCAACAAATCCATATGGTATTGCACAACAAAGTACATTTGTCTACGTTATGTTTGAAGGTACAACAATACTATCAACATCTGGTAGTCGTGATGCCATCGTAGATCAAACAATTGTTCTTTCATGTGATGCTCGTTCAATAAATCAAATGGATTTAACATTTCATTGGCGGTTCAATAATGAAATTTTAACTATTGATAATCAACGTTTTCAACAAGATAATTTTGATCGTCCAGGCGATCTACGCATCGTCAAAGTTCAATATAGTAATGCTGGATTATATACATGTGTAGCACAAACAACCATTGATAAACAAACCTCATTCTATCAATTGAACGTACTCGGACCTCCAGGTCCAGTGGCTGGTGTACGTTGTAGTAACCCATTTCGACGTCAAGCAACATTATCATGGGTTGTTGGCAGTGAACATGGCTCACCAATACTATATTATACAGTCGAATCTCTATCTAATTATCGTTCATGGTGGATGTTTCATGGAAATTTTTCAATAACATTACCGTTCAATAAGTTTATTACCACGACATTATCGGATCTATCAGCATTTACAGATTATAGTTTTCGTGTATTTGCAACAAATGTATATGGATCTGGCGAAAGATCAGACGTATCAGCAACTTGTACAACGCAACCAGATATTCCTGGCTTAGCACCTACTGATTTAGGTGGAGGCGGTGGTAAAGTGGGTGATTTACGAATAACTTGGAATCCACTGCCAATGGAGTTTTGGAATGGACCCAACTTAACTTACCGAATATATGTACAAAAAAAAGGAGAAAATCGACGACAAATTTTCAATGTAATTTATCCACTTCGGAATTTTTTAATAACGCATCTGTAAGTTAAATGAATCTTGAGATAAGAAAAAGCAAAATCTATTCTCATTCAATTAGTGCCGATAAACTTTATTACTTTCCGTATGATGTTCGTATTTCTGCTGTTAATTCTCTTGGCGAAGGGCCTATATCTGGTAATGTTACGGTACGTTCAGCTGAAGATCGACCAACACGTCAAGTTTTAAATGTTAAATGTTATCCATACAATAGTACAGCACTGACTGTAACTTGGGATATGATTGATGAAAATGATTTTGAAATTTTACATGGTAGTTTACTTGGTATTGAAATCAAAAGTCCTAAGTTTTGATTCGTTAGCAAAGTTTTTTTTTTCTAGGTTATACTGTTCGTTATTGGCGTAAAGATGTTGATGAACTTCAAAATTATTGGGAACGACGTTTTCCAGGTCAACGGTCTCGTGCTATTATTATTGGTCTTCAATCAAATATTGAATATTGTGTTCGTGTGTCTGTTTATACACCCTTTGGTGATAGTCCTGAAAGCGATTATTTTTCACATCGAACATTTCGTTTATCACCACAAACACAACCGCAATATATATCTATCCGACAACCACAGAGTGAAAAAGATAAACGTGTTCGTTTATTTGATGATATCTATACGTATAAATTAGAAGTTGAATGGCGTGGAATATCAACATCGGCCGATGAAGAACCTCTAGAAGGATATATGGTAAGAAGGATCAAAAAGAGTTCTACATTGATAGTAGACCTAGGTCCTTTTTTTCTGTAGGTTAAAGTTTGGGAATATCACCAATCAATTCGTAATGCAACTATTTACTATGGTGATAGATCGATATATAGTATGATAATTGATAATTTATATAAAAATCGGAAGTATAAATTACGTGTACAAGCTTGGTCTCTTGGTGGCGAAGGGAAATATTCATCTCCAGTAACAGAATTCCGATTCGGTAAGTCATCATTCTTCTTCTACTACTACTATTATATGTCATTCTACTATTGTCGTTTCTGTTAGATAATGATGGACGACTTTTGATACGTCAGTTTTTAATCTTATTCTAGTAAAATTTAAAAATTTAAGTTCTTTACTTTCAGTTTATAATCCTGATACAAGTCTTCATTATCAAAATACTGCTTCGAACTCATATTTACTTTCAATTACTCTGTTTCTTGTTTTGAATTTACACAATTTATTTGTAATCAAATCTGGTTATTCTGTTGAGTTTGTTAATATTTAGAAAAACTGTGATTTTATACTTCATTCTACACGGAACAGATTTTAATAGTTTTACCTGTTTTGTCTATGTTTTATGTGAAATATAAATAACATCAAGCTAACCGAGAAAAATGTTCACTGCCTACAAGAGAATATTGTTCATTTCATTTTCATATAAAGAATACTTTGTATTTTCAAATGGAGCATGAACAATATTTCGAACAAGCACGAAAATCATAAGAAGATGGTCAACAAAAACATTCATCCATGTTTTTTGACAATCTTGGAGACACCTAAAATATTAATTGAAATAAAATATGCGTGACACATTTCGTTCTGTCATGATTCTATCTTGTCACGTAGTGTGTTCCCTATTTTCATTAATAAAATAACAAGTAATCTAACTGATTTTTCACGTACTGAGCAAGTACTAACGTAAATCAGAATGTCAGAGAAAGAAAAAGAACTTTTATTTCATGGCCTGTTTGTTTTTTCATTCACGACATTGTCAGTTAATCGAGCAATAGTTGTCAAGACATCTATAGACGATCCTATTCAATATATACCAATGCATAATCGACCTCAATCTCTTCAATATCAATATAGACCAACAACTAGTGTTCGTGACAAACCATTACATCTGTGTATCATCTTAGTTTCACTTCTATTCCTTTTTCTTCTTGTGACCGAATCAGTAACATTTATCGTACTTGGTGCATGGCATCTAATTATTCCACGTCTTCAAACTGTTCTTAGTTTTTCGACAGATATCTATCGTCGTGAATTAGCCTTTGGTATTCTTCTCGTTATTATTGGATCATTTGGTATTCTAATAACTATTCATGGACTTATTGCTTTCGTTACATTAAGATTAATATTATTAAGAATAGTGAGTAGAAAAAAGTAAACCACAGTGTCTGNGGAGGAGCGGTTGGTATTATTGGTATTATTTTTGCATGTAAGTTTTCTTTTTCTTTGAAAGAGAAGAATACATGCAATCATTTGTAGCTCAAGTCGATGGATTCATAAGTCAATCAACTAATCCAAATGTGAATCAAACTGCTGTAGGTTTTCAAATAATTCCATATGCTAACTTTGATCGATGCTATATTAATGATTATGATCGATTTTTTTCTTTTAGTACGCTGAAGAGAAGCTTATGTTAGGAATGAATGGCGGATTAGCTTTATTCATGAGTTTGACCTTGGTAAGATTATTTGATATGCAAATATAGTGATATAAGTTGTTTTTTTGTTATCGTAGCTTATTGGTATCATAATAGTACGCTGTCTGATGGGTGATGTGAATTCATATTCAAGTGGTCGTTCCTATATTCGGACACAATAAAGTATCTGTCGATTTAATTGATACATGAAACGAACAACTTTATACAATGCAAATAGACAATGAGAAAGAAATGAATAATATTATATTACTTGACTGCATTGTTCTATGAAACTTGAAAGAACATTTCTTATATGAGAATACGAAAGAAAATGATTTCCCTATCACCTGGAGTATAAAAATGTGCACAGACGTGTGCTGTCGGTTCAAGTGAGGACGAATAAAAAATTCTCATTCTAAAACTGTTTGATTGTCATCTTGCGTTGATATGTTAAATAAAACGAATTTTTTTCTAGATGTCTCTTTACTGTGTGATGAATTTCTTTGAGTTCGAAAACAAAAGTTTTTCGTATCGTATTATTTTGAATGAAAAATGTTGCACATTATTTTATCTATAAAATGCTTGGTTTGAGAAGAATTTTTATTCAGTTTTATCTTATGATTAGGACAACTGGTGAAAACAAAATAGAGTTTACATGATAAATAAGGTTGTCGGTTTTATTTTTACTTTGTACACGTATATGCAGGAAAAAAATTTTCTATCAGGATAATTTTGCTGCAATTTCTTCATTGACTCTATTTGTCAACTCTGGTAGATCATGATTACTTTGCTTTAGAAACTCAATCCATTGTTCAAGTGAACAACGAGAATATAGATCAGTTGCTAAACGATGATCATCGGTAATATTATTTGGAATTAAAATTTCAATATTCATAGAACACCGTAGATTAACTAATTTTGTTTTTGGATTACAAATAAGATTTCGTTCATCTTTTAATTCACGGCGTGAACAAAAATTTGCAAAACCCCATGAAAAACTATTGGATGGAAATGTCCGTTTTTGAGTACATTTGTTAACAAAAATCAAAAGAGACGGTTCTTTATTGGTAATCATCGATAGTGTGTAAGAACATAAAGTACATGGAGCACCGTCAATTAATGTTAAATAAATACCCAGCTTTGTTGGATGCAATCTGTCTACTTGTAAACACCATGTCGTGTTATTAATCGAAGAATACAATAATGAACTAGAAAGCCATTCTTTTTCAATTAATTTTAATTGTTTATACTCGAACGTACAATTAAATTCAACATATTCGATGATCGATGCCATTATTTGAAATGAAACAAATAATTATTGTTTTTTCCGCTGCAATAAATATTTGAAAAATAAACGAGTCAATCTTTTCTTATATAACTTTCCAACTATCATTCATCGACTGTCTAATACTATTAAAACCACGTCTACAATGCTACATCAACAAGCAAGAATTTGTAATTTAAAATTAAGCTAGATTTTCCGGTGAAGCACGCAACCGATTATTTTTACATGTAGAAAGCAATGAAAGTTCATAGATTTGAAAATCTGTACGTTCTTATTTTAATTAAAATTCGTCAAAATAAAAAAGGTTTTGCTTTTCTATGAGACATGTTGTTGATTAAAATACGCTTACCTTCTCACCAAATTTCCTTTGATAATTGTAAAGAACTCTTGATTATAAGCTTAGTAATATATGAGACTATTCTGCACACCATAGACGTCTGTAATGTGAGGCAATGTAGACGGCAACGTTATTGGTAGTCTAGTTATCCGTGTCAGTGACGGAGACCCGAACAGAATGAGGAATACTCAATGGGCGCACACATGTTACATAGCTTCTGTTTTTATTTGTACTGTGCTCTGTTAGTATGGCGAAAAAAGACAGAATACGTATGGTAGCAGAACGAGAACAAATAGTAACCTAATCAGATACAAAAAGAGCACAAGAAAAAAATGAGTCATAAATCAGTAGCCCCACTTTTGATTGCTCATAATCATTTTCATGTATAAATTTCTTATCGCGACAAATTGCTACTCATTTGAGAATACTAAATTATTACATGCTTTAAATATTGGCATACATGATTGATTGTCTTTGTAATAATTATTACTTTCAATAGATTAGTTGATATATTCTAAGAAAAATTCGACTGCTATAGTAAGGTATTTGTAGAATCCAGACGAAATTAAAAATGAAACCTTTAATAAGAACCTTGTTAGAATATCCTTCATCATATTTTTGTTCTGATATTCTTTTTCTTTATCAAAAGAAGAAAAACACCGAGGATTCAATAGCAGTCGCAAAAAGAAAACAAAATAATGCAAATACAATAAACAAAAGGGAAATGTGAGTATTAACATTAGAGTTCATTTCAAGGATAGAAAGAAAAAAAAAAGCTAAAATAAGAAAACCGCTAGTAGACGCATATATTTATTGAAATAACCTAAGCGTGAAAAATCTCTTCATACTACGTCTGATGCAATTCAGCCCATTCATAAGACACTCAAAATTAATCAGCTAGAATCAAAACTCAATGCTACTTGTTACTGTTTTTCTGACTTATGGTTGGTTAACTGTAAGCAAATATTTTATTTAATAAAAACTGTTGTTATCGATAAGCTAAACAGGCTTTTTTTTTGTTCTTTCTATTCATAACTTTTCTCGATAAAATTAAGGAACACTAGATTTTCTAGAGGTCTAGAGAATTTAATTTCTTAATAAATCATTAACTAAAGCGAGGCGATATTGTTTGAGAAAAAAAAATCTTTTTCTTTTGTAAATATTAGTATTTGAATCGACAACTGTTGGTAAGGCGTGAAACGAAAGTTGCTTTCAAATCTATAAACTATCATATACAAGCATTTTCATACAGAAGTAAAAAATTTGAATGTTGAGTTAAAATGCGTGTTGAGATTTTGATGTAAGTCACTTTAGTTTTGATTATCTTCGAGAACTTATGATTTCATGGAAATTGACCAGACGTATTGTACAACAGGACTTTTCGGTTTGACTAGCAAAAAAAAACCATGATTAACTAAAAAAGCTCAAAGTCAATTCTGAAATAATCAATTAGTTGTATTATTAATGGCAAATACTGCATCTGATATTGAATTTTCAAACTAGAAAAAAAAATTTAAATAGCATTTAACTAATGAATGAAACTTACCACGCATTTGTTTTGTTCATTTATATCAGTCACTGTCGACTGTTCAAAATTGCTCAGTTCACCTGGCGTCGACGATAGTGTATTAGATTCAAGTAAATCTGGAAAACTACCAAACGACAAATCAGACATCTAAGAAAAAAAGAAAACGTATTTTATTTTATTTTCAAACATATCAAATTTACATTATCCGGCCAATCCAGACGCAATCGTGAAGTATTGCTTTGCAACGCTGCATTGACAATCGTTGCTATAAAAACAAATTACATTAATACAGTTTATAGGAACGTACAACAAATAACATACTACTCAATGAAACAGTACTCATATTGGTATTATCATTGAGAAGGTCATCTTCAATAGAAAATGAAGAAAAATTTTGAAAGGTTTTTTCAAAAATATTACTAGAATTTTCACAATCATTGTGAAATACATCATTGGAAGATACTGTAAGATCAGGTGTATTATTTGTATTATAAAGTAGACGTTGATTGGCAGCTGCTGTTTGTTGAGCATTTATATTCGCATCTGAATAGAACAAATAAGATTATTCTAGGAAACAAATGGTTTTTCTTTACTAATTAAAAGTTGAATATTTGAAGGACGAGTCGATTGATCACCGTAACGTAATGGACGCCTTACCTTTAAAATAAACGTAAAGTGTTTTATGAAAAAAACACCAGCAGAGACTCTAAAGCATATCGCTTACTCGTTTGTATCTATGTGATAAGAGATCATAATTATGTGCTGATGCAGCTTGTTCGGCAGCTAATGATTGAATCAATGGATCATCAATGACACCGTTATTACTACTAAAAATGATAGAAGACTGTTTTGTTTGAGGAACAGAAGTTGGCTCGGTTCCATTCATCATCGGTAGTAATAGTGTTAGCACTGATGGAACTTCAGTGGTTGTATTTACTGGCGCTGTTGCTGTCGATGATGCAGGAGGTTGATTTTGTTCCAAAGATCTTCTTCCTGTATCAATTGGCCAAGAACGAGTATCAAAAATATCAGACTGTTCATCATTTTGTGTTAATGTGAACGATCTACGAAAAGTTTCGAAAAGCATTCAAAAAATATTCTCAACAAATATCTACTCACTTATTATGTGAATCACCATCCGATACTTTGCTTATGTTGTTGTTCATATTATCTAAACATAAATAAATATGTATATAGATAACTTCATCGATTAAATAGAGAAACTATAGATCAGATTGATGATTCTAAAGCTAAGTAACACTGTAAAAAAAATGGCGGACAAGAACCCGGAGTCTTCACTTCTAATTAGTCTCGTTCAGATTTCATCATTACTTTGTAGAGAATTTGTCATTGTGAATATGTCATCATGCGCACTGATAATCATATCTTGTGTTGATATTGACTGCGACATTGGTAATAAAGCACACATCTCAGTATTTGGTGAATTAGCAGCTTTTACCGATGAACGCCTTGGTTCTTTTGTACTTAATGAATGCTGATGAGAGCAACAAGAGCAAAAACATTTTGATTTTGATATTTGTTGCTTTTTTGTATTTGGTTTTTTTGTTGTTTTGATTTCTGATTGCGATTGACGATCAGCCATAGTTGTTAAACATTGATTTGCGGTTTGTATAACATAGTGAAGAAAATATGCAGGTGATACACAATCAGTAGCATTACTTGTACGTAATAAACTAGTAAAATCATAGTTAAGTCTTAGTTCTTTTGTCCGTTGCAATAGTTTTTGTAGTTCACCAATTGTTAATGTTGAAAATAACGAATTCGTCCGACTGATACCTTGAGATATATCTGTTAATGTAACAACTGCTGAATTATTCATAGGTACAGCAGAAGATGTTGCTGTTATTGATACTGGTACGGATGTATTTGCGTCAGATTCAATCTCGTCTTCAGATGGCAACTAAAGAGACAAAAAGGTAATGCATGACATGAATAATATTAGTTTTAAGCAAATGGGCAATCAAAATATTTATTTACTTCATCGATTAAGTCAAGAAAATCAAATCTCTGCTTGAATGGAGTTGAACTACTATCGGCTTCATCTTCTGTACCATCGTTTAGTGTAAATGTTGATGTATCATAATTATTCGTAGGATTATTGGAAACAGCTCGTTTAGCAGCAAGTAAAATAGCTGTTCGGACTAAATTCGACTTATTATTAATGGTTACGATGGACGTTGATGATGGCGATGAAGGAAAAGAAACTGATGGTGTTGGTGTTGGTGTTAACGATGGAGAAATAGATATACCAGTTGATTCATTTGGAAATTCATTTTCAGACAAATTGTTTCTTTTAAGAATTGCATTCGATTGTAATGTTAAAGAAGGATCAACTACAGGATCTGTCGAAATTTCTGAATCACATCGTGAACGAAATTGTTTATCAGTATTAGCGATTGATTGTTTTCGTGAAGATGCAAGATCAAGTACAGGATTTGAATCCGTTGATACAGACGGAAGATCTATGAACGATGAGGATAGATAAGATCCATGAGGATATAGAAAAAGTTGTTCCATAGATAAATCATCTTTGAATAACTAGAAGCAAAAAAAGAAAAGAAAAATATAATCAAATACTAAAAAATTTAAAGATGAACAGTTTCAATAGATAATAACCAGAATATCTATGTCTACTGGCTCCTGAATATAGCGAGGCTTTTTCATAGCATTAGAAGTAATATTTTCTGCTATAAATTTGTGTCACAGGTGGTCGCTTAGACTTAGAGATGTGCAGGGTTACCCTACCCTACCCTGCAGAGTAGGGGCAGGGTATGCATTTGGTGGAGTGCAGTACAATATTATCCAAGTAAAAATCCAATAAATTAAAGTTGAGTCGGAAAAAGAAAGAAATCATGAATTGATCCAATCATAAATACTGCTAAATCAAAGAAAAAGTCAAAGAAATTGAGAAAGGATGATTATTCACAAGAAGATATAATCCTAGAATTTGCACTAACAATTCAAGATCATTCAAGTGAAGATGAAATTGAACGTTATGCTAAAGCAAAATTAGTCATTAGTAACGAAGAATCTGTATTACAATGGTGGAAGAAGTGGAGTATAAATTATCCGACGCTACATGTTTTAGCAAGATCATTACTAGGTATACCAGCTAGTTCATGCACAAGTCAAAGAATATTCAGTGCCACTGGAAGAATCCTCGAAGAGCGACGCCAAAACTTAGGTGACGATATTGTGAACGATATCTTGTTTATAAGAAATTTTAAAAAGATTTTATTGTAATCTTCTGTAGATTATTTGTAATGAGATAAATGAATAATTTATGGCATTTTAGTATTTCTTTCTTCAGTTCTACAGATTTTGCAGGGTAAAGGTAAGGAACATAAAAGTGTTACAGGGTAGGGTCAGGGTAGAGGACCTACAGTGTAGGATAAGGGTGAACGAAAATTCCTTTATCAGGGTACATGGTAAGAGAAAACCTTACCCTGCACAACATCTCTAGCTTAGACCTACATAAACACCAGCATGTTGTTTTATTGAGATATATTGGTTCATTGATATGAAATAACTGTTAGTTTTATTTTACATGAGATTTAACACAATGAAACGGTTGAAAACTGTCTATGAGTAATTTTAAAATTTCTCATCTTCAATTGTAAAAAACTATGTTCAGCAAGTTCACAACATTTTGCTTCTAGTTTTCATGATTACAAATTCGTTTTTTAGAAAATTGAACAATTGGTCAAATTACTTTTTCTATCATTCACTATTAAACTTACAGATTGAGCATGATTATTTAATTGCCAATATTGAGTTAATCTATCAATTAATTCATATAGTGTGGTCGTGCGTGATACTAAAACTTCAACATGAGGATATCGACATGATAGAGCAACACGCATATAAGCATTAGGTGATGCTGGACTTAATAAAATTCTAATATGTTTTGATAATGTTCTATCAGACTGTTTTGTTGTACCTACGTACACATTAAATAGTATTTTAATTTTCAATTAATTTAATCTCATACCAAGTGTATTAGATGTTTTAGGTGGCTTTAATGCTTTACCAATAATAGATACATGTTCTCGTTGTCCTTTGACACGTAAAAATGCGCTACCATTACGGATAAGTTGATGTAAAACAGATATAGTTGGCTTTTTATCAAAACCTATGTTTTAAAATAGAGAATAACACAATAATCAACTTGAATCTTATTAATAACTTACATTTAACTTTTGGTTTTAAACATAAATAAGCAAGAACAGAACGTAATTCAAGTGAATCAACATTAACTTTTTCCTCTAACAAAAGACGACATAAATATATTTATATAAAACAAAAAAACAACCTTCTGTAAATGTACATAATTTTGAAACTGTACGAAATGAACGATAGTAAAAACAACGTATCTGACCAAACGTACGTTTTTGTGCTTCAGGATTTACAAGACGACGCCTTGTATTGAAACATTGCCCAAGAGCATCGAAATTTTTGCCATACTGAAATAAAATCCAGATGATATCTTAGTGAAACGTATAGTAATCTTACAATTCGCAGTGCACTGAAAAACTGTTTTTGTTCTTCCATTGTCCATTTTGTTTTATCCGATAATTTGGGTGCGACCTCTTTGATTTTTTTAATCTTTGGAGCCGATGGTTGAATTTGATGAGCTAAATAGGGTAATGTGATCAATAGCTAAAATACTAAAAGGATTATGTCAATTACTTGGACTACGTTCCCGTTTCGGTCGTTTAGTAATTTCTTTTGTACGTGATGCTATAGAATCTTCGATAACATTTGGTATTGGTGGGGGGAGTTCAACCTTATTTTCTTCAATTGTTTCATTCATGACATCTAGATTCTGAAAAATAATAGAATAAAATGATATATAATAATATGATATTACTAGCAATATGACCTTGTGGCATCGAGAAATGCGTAAAAATAAGGTGTGAACACGTTAAGATAGTGAATGGTCGAGGACGGCAAAAAAAACGGAGAAAAAGAAGGAAATAGATCATCTGTCAAAATGCTTTACTCCCGTTTGTTTCCTTTTTCGGCCAGTCACAAACGAGCGCAACCATTCCTATTTTTTACCCGCGCGACCAAATATTACACATCAATATAAGATTAAATTAAATTTCCAAGAAAAAATCAAAATCAAAAATGAATTTTGAAACCTTTACAGTTCTATGTTCAATCGTTTGAAAAATGATTGCGTCCATGCGATGAATATATTACGAAAGAAAAAGCTCGCCAGTGTTCTGTGTACTCAGTTAACAGAATATTTAAAAATGAATTTCTCTACTCATGATGAACAACTAAATTCTGTTTTAATTTCAGCTGATAAATTTTCGAAGAGTAGATATTTTTTACCGTCTAGCAGACAATGAGACAAAATTTATGAAAGTTTCATGGTCTTCTACGTATCGATATCAATTATTGTGAACTCAGCAGATACTTAATACGTTGTTTAAAGTAAGTCTAGACTTCATAGTCTGATTTTGGATTATACTGTAAGTGAGACGTTGCTCCCACACTGACAACTCAAAATAAAGAATATCAGAAAAATTTCAATAGCTGACTCTTTTGATATCTGTTATCCTACAAGTGATGGATTCCATGCCTGTTTTCCTATAGTATATCAGTTTGTTAAGCATCATAAAATCACAAGGACATGAACCTGATCATGTTACGCATTTGATGAGGCTACCGTTTGTTCTTATCTCCTTCAGATTGATTCAAATTATGCCTAAATTAAATAGTAACTACAAGAGCAAATTAAACAGGCAAAATGAAATGAAAATGTTTACGTAAGACTGAAATGAAACACTATTAGTTTACTTTCATATTTTCCTAATCGATAATCGTACATATGTGACATCTAGAATTATCAATGTAGGATATGAATATAATACTTCGCATCCGAACTGCTGCTAATATTATCAATGCTAAAAGGTCAACAGTTCTCTGTCAACTATCTATTACTGAGCATAATTTCAATTAAATGTATAATTTGTTTCTCGAATAATTTATATTTGATTATTAGAACACGCCGCAGATCGATGATGATGATGATTACTAGACATCTACTCGGCTGGTTTACGTCTTTTGAGTATAGACTTTTATATGTTGTTTGACCGCAAATATTTATAGACTTGTTCTTGATTGTACTTGATCGTGCTATTAGTATATGAATCCGTTTTATTACTGTACATTGATATAAAATTTAACGTATGCACTACAGTTGTTTGTACTCTTCAATATTGATCTTCATATGGTATTTCATCGGAAAAGGGTAATCACGATACTACAATTATATTGCATAGAGTGGAACAAGCAATTCTATTTTAAATTACATTTAAAGTAAACACTCGAGACATAGCCTTGATCAGTTGCAATACTTATAGTGTCGTAATCAATTCATGAAATTATTAACTTAGTAAATAAAGTTTCTTTTTTTAATCTGTTTTAGTATGCCAATGCCGATAGGTAGAAATAATTGAATTTCTAATTTCTTTTCTCGTTTACTACACTAAATATATGTTCTTAAAACGAAAACATTTATTTGCGAAGTAATAAACTCACACAGTAGGTGTTCTCAATTGATTGAATTCTTCACGTTACTCCGTATCAATTTGATTTTTTTCATATTTGAGATCTACTATTGTCCTAAGTAGAGTGGAAGCCATTGAAATTCATCATGAAAGAAAAACTATTATAGCTATGCAAACATTTGTGACCCGAAGAAAGAAATCAAATACTTGACTATTTCAGTTTTTTTTTGGCTAATGACAAGCAGGCATGTTATATTCAACTGATACTTCCTCTAGGTCCTTTTTGTGTCTCGATCGCATTCCGATAACTATTTTTAACTCAAAGATATTATTGATGGACAGGATAAAACAGGCATGAAAATCATTGTTGAAAGCACAGCATGTAATGAATACTTTTTGTCAATCATCAATAGATCATCCTTTCCTTACGAAAAATTCGTAAAAGATAATACAAATATAATGGTGAAAAAAACTTTTCCATAATATCTGCCTAATTAAGATAGAGTGAAATTTCGCATAATGAATTCTTTTTTGAATGAATTTTGACGGACAGGAAAATTTTTATCAACCACTAAAATATAAACAAACAGTTCAATATATTTCTTATGATGATTTGATTTAACTTACATTATATCAGGATCATCCTTTTGTGAATACGGATAACGTTTAACATATCTTGCTGCTAACATCGCTGGCAATTGTTCGATGTTAATGGGTCCTCCGACAGGTCTTAACTCTAGTGGCACCTCTGAACGTTTCACTCTATTGCCTATTTCACTTCGATGAGTATCATCCTGAGAAAGATATTTATATAATATATCCGCTAATTGCCAATTTGTAATTTCAAGACTACGCCGTTGACGATATTCGTTTTGCCTGTAACACACCGATTGTAAAGTAGAACAAAAAAATACGCAAAACAGTTGTTGTTTTTTCTATTTTTTACCTAGCATTTTGATGCATTGGGTTGGCATCGGCAAGGATGAAAAGAAAAAGAAACACAGCGAATCTTTGGATGATCATATTGAATGAATAGCAACTCAGAAGCGAGTATCGATATAAATGACAGCGGGCTTGTTTATCTGCTACTACGTTTTCACTATGTGGTGTTCTCTCGCCTACTTCATTCTTATTCGAGCACACTGTTTATGCGTGACAGTCGCAAATGATCATAGACGTTTGTGTATGCATTTTCTTTTTCTTTCATACGTTTTTTTCTCTTTTCTCACGTACACTCAACTTACACTGTTGCAAAGGGCAACCGCAAAAAAAGCATATAGTACGAAATGTGCCTATATAACTATACTAAATAAGGAGTGGTAAAAAATAAATTCCTACCATGAATTATTTATGGGAAAGTTTGTGGTATTTCAATAGAAATTTCGAATAATTTATGATCAATAATAGGTACTAGAGAAAATATACTAATGATAAAAACAAAAATAATATTGCATAACAAAATGTCATGTACTTGTCTGTAGATAATTATTTATTATGTTTCGTATGTTAAAAATACAGATATGTGTTTACGTCAAGTTTTTCTCTATGTTTTTGGTATTATTTTTGGAAATGAAACAAAATATAATACGATAGGTTTCTTTTTTTTTTCTAACATACTCAGTATGAATACAACTAGAAGCGTGCAAGTTTCATCATTGAAAAAACAAGAACGAAAACAAAAAACCCATAGTATTTCTCTGTTGATCTCACCAAGAGTAATTTTTCTTCTCGTTTATCTGATTCAATATTTGCTAAGATTCTTAGTGTGCACGATAAAATCAATTAATTGATCCGTAATCTATTTATACTCGATTGAGTTCGATTTATGGGAATAATTTATTCCCCAGAAAATTTTCGACGTCAAAAAAGACGTTTTTCTAGGCCATCTATTTCTGATATGTAGTTGCTTCAAAAATACAAGTAAACATCATCGTTCGATTTACTCGACTATCTAGAAATGAATACAATCTTAATTGTTTACTTGTCCGATTTCAAAGCTCCGAATAAAATGCCTGTAGCTATTAAATGGAACGAGCTCGAAGAGTTTGTCTCCCATAGACAAACAGAAAGATTACTCATTATCTATACTCCTGAGGTATTTGGAACGAAGCACATTAATTTGTATTCTACTTTGACATCGACAAGAACTCGTCGAGATCATTAACTTCTCTACAACAAAATTTAAATAGAAATTGTATGAATGCCAGTTAAAGAGTAGCAATAAATATTATAATTTTCTCCTCAAACATTACGAATGAATGTGCGTACGAAGCTGTTCTTTCAGAGCAAGAAAAATTGAATTAAATTCTATTGATTTGACAAACAGCATAAAATTTGATGATTGAATTATTTAAATTTATTTTTCTCGAGAACTGAAGACCCATTGAAAAATTGGATTAAGTCACGTTCTACTAAATATGCGGCAAAACATACCGTACTTCTCTGGAATGAGCACGTTAAATAATTCATTTAGCAATCAAAAATACACAAACATCTGACTCAACCAAAGACCTCGATTTATTTATTTTTGGATGATTCTCGTGCAAAAGTCTGAAAATCAAATCGAAGTCATTCATGCATCTTGTTTTATATGCAACATTTGCCTATTTCATGGCATAGTAGCTGTTACTGAAGTAAACTTCGATTTGGAGTGTTGAAGAGAAGTTGAAGTGTTCATTTTGTATCACATCATTGGCGTCGTCCAGGATTGGCAAGTTCTTAATTTTGAAAAAAAATCAGAAAGATCTATCTTTCGCACTGAATTGTACTCTATTTTCGACTAATATAGAACATTTCTATTCAAGAAACTATTGCAACGATTCATCATGACACTTCGCTAGAAAAATTTCATCTAAATTCATGCGTATATTTCATGATAACGAACCAGACATAAAAGTATTGAAGTTCGCTTGAAAATGCACTATTAGGAATATGCTTTGAATTCCACTTTCGCTTATCAAAAATGTATGACATACTTATGTAGCATAATCTCTTGATTTATTTGAAGTAATGATATTTTAATCTTTCCGGTACAAAATGCTGATTCATTTTCGATAGACCAATAGTCGTTCTTCTACTGAAATAATGTAGAAATTCTAATCAGTTACCAATCAATTCGATATATTCGCTTGGTTCTACCTTAATAGATTATATTTAAGCAGATATCAAACGGATTGATATAATTCTGACTATTATTTTGCAATAAACATCTACAGATTATAGGTTTATCAATAAATAGTAATATTTCAAGATATATGCTGTGCATAAAATTTGATGAACATGAAAAACAACAGGTCTAAACGATGGGAAAAAAATGAATAAGTGGGTCGTTAACTATGATAAAATTGTATTATGGCAGTATTTGATAAGTAGAACGATATCAAAACTTAGTTATAATCTATAACAAGATAAATACGTATATGTTATTTCTCGTATATTTCTTTGTCTAAAACTTGTATTATTGATAATGAAATGTCTATTTGTACAATAATCGAAAATTGCTCAAATCTAGATGAAGATCTGTTGAGTACTTAAATTTTTACTTCATACGCTTAGCGCGACAACCTTCGTGTATGAATTATAGCAGAAATTCATCAAATATTTAATAAACACATCGAAGTATAAGTTTCCGACAAAAACTTTCTCAGATTCGTACATATTCAATCTGGTAGAGAAAAATGTCAATGTGCATTTTGTAGGCGTTAGGCAACGTTTTCCAGATGAATCCGAATAGCGACAAATGTAAACAAGTGTATGGTCAGCGCTTATAATTGAAGCGACATTAATCAGGTATATTGATCGAATACAAACTGACATTATAATTAAATAATAAACAATAAATCGCATGCCAATAATTATTGTTGTTCATCTTCTAACCAGACAATCATATGTTTCATGGAGAAGAAAATAGGAAGTAAAATAATAAACAATACTAGAACATCTTGATTTTCTAGAATAAACATAGAAAGACGGCATCTTTTTTTAATCGCTTCTACACAGCATTCCATATCACAGACTGTTGCTGATAAGAAAAAAGAATATTTGATGAAAATGATCTATATCATCTTTTTTTAATGATGTCTTCAGTTCGTGTTCAAAGTTAGATAAACGACGATGGCAAAAAAACAAAAACTCGAGTAGAGTTAACATCACTAAGAAACAAAAATATTTTGTATTGTCGAAACATCTGACCATATCTATCTTAATATTTAGGAATAATGAAATAACCACTATTCATAGATGCTAAAACTTAAAACAATCAGAACATAAAGATAAGTTCACCTATAAAATATCTAAAATAAAATTTAAATAGATATCTATGTAGCTTTTTTTTCTATACCACTTCTTAATTGATGCTGATGTCGTTCGACTCTTTTACGTCAATCATAGATACTTTATTTTTAAATTTTCGAATGAACTAATTAAGCGTGTTTTTTAAAAGTATTATTTTTTTTTCATGAATTCTGCCATCCTTTTAAAATCTCGCCAACGAGAGATGATGTACGAAAAATACAAAAATCTTACACAAGATATTTGATTCAACATAGAAATGCATCTCAATGAATTTGTTCTGTTTGAATATGATATCAATAGTACAGAATAACCTGAGAATACTCGGCAGATTTTTAGTAAAAACAGTTCTTTCCAGAAATAGTTTTTCAGGTTTCGCAAACATTAAAATGAAATAATATGCAACGAAGATACCTAGTACAATGTCGGTATAAACTGGTCGATCAAATCTCATCATCATCGGTATGAAAAAATAATCATATGTGAGAATTTTCGTTAACTGTTTTGTATTGCTAGAAATCAGGAAAACCATCAGCTGAGAGTAGCAAGTATATCATGTATTATACTTACACTTACGAAAAATTGTTTGGCTTTTTTAATAGAATCATTACGAGTAGAATCGATGCCTATCCCATGTGTTTCTTTGCTGTATGGAAGAAAAATAACATTTTAGGAAAGAAATTTAAATATAATTTGAGATTTTCTGACTGAAACGCAAACGTCAAATTAATCATTATAAAGAAATTTAGGAAAGAGTAAAAAACTGGAATATTCTTTCACGAGTATGAATGCTCCACTTTTTCGTCGTAAAAAAAAACAGTAAACATAATGTTATAGATATTCATAAATAAATTGAATAATGACTCGAACAAAATCTATATTTTTTGCTCCATTGATTAGACTTAGATTTCAATGTTTTTCATTAAATCAATGGAAACCAATTTTGTTGCGAATTGTTTTTTGTGTTGTTGATCGATCAAAATACTGAAGACATTTATCTTCAAGAAAGAAAGACTAATACAACGAGAGAAGCAAAACTACGTTTACAGACATCACACACATGATAACATGTCCTTGAAATTTATTAACATTCTGAGTAATATTTGTAGCTAAATTATTTAACTGTTATCAATATATTTCTTTCTTCGTTAATGAAAAGCAGCAGAATGCATTGTCATAGAAATGATTGATGTGGTTAAGAAGCAAAAATTTTCAATGTAACTATTTTTATGGTGAGATATTTCGACATTGACATCAATAATGTCAATACGTAGTGTCACAGGAAAAAAATTCTTTTATTGTGGAACAATGACACAAAGATTAGGAAAAATAATAATTCTTTCATTTCAGATTATTCACAATAGTGTTCCTATCATACTTGTTGTCGTAACATAAATATTAAAAATGTCGCAAATAGCAAAAAGTTGTTTGTCATGTAAATAGTATTAGTATGTCTAAGTACATAGTTAGCTGTAGTGCCTCTATGGATTTATCTTACACCTCTTTGCAGTCTTGAAACAGATGACAGCATATTTAATACAATTATGTGCTTTTCAAAAAGAGCAAAACATAGTCGAACAATTTGACCTTTTTCCATATACTGCTAGAACGATTAGATGCAGATGTAGTTTCCTTTTCTATAGTTAAATTTTGCTTGATTAATATGACGTTTGATAATGTTTATATATGATTAATCATGTTGTCCCTCAGGCAAGATAAATTTATTTCGGTGACATCCGTGATCTTTGTAACTACAGCATATAATACAGAGACAATAATACCATGAAGTAATCGTCGATTTATAATGCTTCAAAACTCTAATAGCCTATGAAAATATCTAATTATCATGATAAAACTCGCCAATGCAATCAGAAGTCTCTCAAGATCACTACGGATAAGAGTGAGATTTAGCGCTGTTTTTAATAATAGTAAGCAAAGACAAAAATAAAACGCTTGTACTCCACTGAGTAAAGCAACAAGTTTGTGACAACGATCGCCTGAAAATCATTTTATTTTCGATCGGAAAACTTCTAATTTTAATACTTTTTATAGCTTAGATGTGTGTAGAAGAATAATAACGGCTGTAATCCATACTAAAACTTGAGAAAATGGGTTTCTCTTTGAATAACTAAGTGATCAACAAAAACGGTATATACGACTGTTAAAATAGTCTGTTCATTCACTATCTGTTTACATCGATCATGAAAATAGTTAATGTTATTTTGACATAATTTGATGGAAAATATTTCTTTTCCTTTTTTCGTCATTATGCAACTGTTAATCAGGTTTCGACTTTCGAAATTCGTCTATGTCTGAGTATTTTAATATTTTTGATGTGAAAATAAACGAAGGAGAGGAAAAAAGAAGAATTCGAACAAATTGAACTGAAAAAAAAACGATACGTAAAAGAGAAAAAAAATGAGAGAATTTGTCTCCATCAATATACGACGAACATGCACATAAGTTGTTCCAAACCGGAAGAGAGACAATCAGAAAGACAGACAATTGTAGAATAAACAATGAAATATGCTGCACACATGAACACCTGATAGCGAGGGCAGCTTCTGAACGCATATCTGAGTGTAGGATTTGGATTGAATATGGGTGGCGTATTGTCACATGCCGAAAGAAAATGTGTACCGAAGCAAAGAACGTCATGTCAAACAATTACAGTAGCGAACAAAAAAAAATGAACGTTAAAGGAGCTTCTTGATTCGATGCACAAACAAAAAGGAACGTTATTTTTTATTAATTTTAACGCAACCTATGTTCAGACAAGACAGTTAGAGCTTGTGTGCAAAATAGACTATTCAAGAAAAACAAAAATAGAAAATCGAGCAACAGAGACAGTACTCAGGCAAATAGAAACATTATTTTGCTAATGACTATGAAGCAGCAAAAACGCGAACATTTAATTACACACTTTTGGAATATGCACGAATTATTTAATACTCTCACTGGCACACACAGAAAAAAAAAAGAAAAACAAAGAAAGAGTAAGAACACAGACTAAATTTTTGAGAATTGGTCTAAGTTTAAAGACAAAAATTTCCGCGCACTCGTGTTCGAAGACTAATAGTACGTTTCTTGTTCAACCCAGCCACCTGGATTTCGACGAATAAGATATTTTCGAACTTCGTCATAAATAAAAATTGCCAGTGAAAATGGCATGGCAGGTAACCACCATAGAAATCTAAACATGAATGCAAGCATAATGAAGTGTGTCGAAAAAATATTTGTTATGATTTTTCTTTCGATTACATGAAGATGCAAAATCTACCTAGACTGGCACAATTAGGTGTCTAACAAAAAGTAGTCGATGATAATAACGATTTTTCTTCAATCACTTATTTTGAATTTTGATGCACTACTCGAACCACGCAGGTCAAATCAAATATTTTTTAAATGCGAAAAAACAAGTACAATTAGTGACTGACTAAATGTAACTTAATTAATATTTCTGCATATATCAATATACGAACTTGAGTGGGTACATATTCAAGCCCTTATCAAGATAAGGTGTATAGCAAAGTGCAGCAGCAAGAACAGTTTCAAAAACTAAACCAAAGTTAAGCATCCAATTTCTAGAAAGAAAGAAAGAAAGAAAGAAAGAAATCAATCACAATGAAAGTGTTGATGGGAAAAAAAAAAGTTTTTACGTACGTCATGCCTTGATGATATAATGAATTTCGTCGTGTTTTACAAATAATTAAATCAGCCCATTGTACAATAACGATGGAAACAAAGAAGGCTGTATGGCATGTATATTCTAATGCTTTACGCTGTTGATATGTCTGAAATAAAGAATTCCGTCAATTTCATGTTTTTCAAATAAAAAATAACTCATTTTACCCATTCTTGACCATATGAATCTTCGAGATCATTAAGTGTTTTTGATTCCCATGATTTACGTAAACCAATTAAACGACTTGGCCAAAAACCATTTTCAGCCATAATTACCAGGTACACGAAAAATCCAGCCGATGCTTGAATCATACCAATTTGACCATAAGCCATTGAGATTAAACTAAAATAGCGTAAGAACAAATTTTAAATAAAGAGAAAAACAAACATCATCTATCAGTTTACCGTTCATTGACAAGACGATCATGTTTTGGATCACGTGGTCGTCGTTTCATAATATCGGTTTCAGCTTTTTCATAAGCTAATGAAATAGCCGGTACCATGTCAGTACCCAAATCAATACATAAAATTGTAATTGTACCAAGTGGTAATGGAATATCCGTAATAAGATACATTAAGAATGGTGTAATTTCTGGTATGTTTGATGTTAATGTGTAAGCAATCGATTTTTTTAAATTATCAAAAATTAAACGACCTTCTTCAACACCGGTAACAATCGATGCAAAATTATCATCGAGTAAAATCATGTCTGCTGCTTGTTTACTAACATCAGAACCAGCTATACCCATAGCAACGCCAATATCAGCCTTTTTCAATGCAGGAGAATCATTTACACCATCACCTGTCACAGCAACAATGGCTCCTTGACGTTGGCAACCTTCAACAATGATCAATTTTTGTTGTGGTGATGTACGAGCAAATACGATTTCTGGATGATCACGTAAGATAGCATCGATTTCGCTTGGTGACATACTCTTTAAATCATTTCCATGTACAACACATGCTTTAGCATGAGATGGATCAACTTGTTCAACAGGAATATTTAAACGTTGTGCAATATCCTCAACAGTTTCTTGTCCTTCAGAAATAATACCGACAGCTTTAGCAATAGCTTTTGCTGTAATTGGATGATCACCAGTAACCATAATTACTTTTATACCAGCAGACCGACATTTAGCAACACTAAAAAACAAAATAACCAGAATAATCAAATATTCAATTAGTTCTTTTTAGTTTTGTGTTCTGTTTAAATACGTACGCTTCTGGTACAGCAGCACGTGGCGGATCGATCATTGATACAAGACCAAGAAATCGTAAGTTCGTTACAGGAAAATTAATATCATCAGAATTAAAATCATAGCCACGCGGATAATCGGTTATTGGTAAGCGTAAATCACAAAAACCTAAAACACGTTCACCAAGACCGCCCAATTCAAGATAAGAACGATTGAAAGCTGCTTTCCAATCTGAAATTGAAAAACATTTATGTTGAAATCAAAAATAATTCATCGTTTCTTACACTCGTTTAATTCAATATCTGTTCCATCAATATAAATTGTTGATGATCTTTCAAGTATACGTTCAGGTGCTCCTTTCATTACCAATAAATATCGGTCATCACCATCCTGTGTTTCATGAATCGATACTTGAAATTTATTTGTTGAATTAAATGGAAGTTCGCATATTTTTCGATTTTGTTCACGAAATTTAATAACATTACCAATCTAAGTAATAGCAGAAAGAAAAACGGTCAACTCAACTCAACTCAAATTAAATCTTTATCAAATTTTCTCTTACAGATAATTCAACGCATTTAAGTAAAGCTGATTCTGATGCATCACCATTACATTCTCGTTGAAGTACAGGTTTCTTTAAATTATCTTGATCTTGTTTAAAATCAGCACGATTACATAACATAGCACAACGACTAAGTGCGAGCTACAATATAAATACACTATTGTATGAAATACTAATAAAAATGAATCTATTTACCCAGCCTGGTGCCGATTTATCATAAGTAGCATCTAAATTGAATAGAAATAAATGTACAACAGAGAAATAGTTTTTAAAATCGAAGTTTTTTTGTTTTTCGTAACAAAAAAAGCATAATTTACAGGCCTACAGCGAAAGCTCTTAGGAAACTAAAGTTAGACTTTGTGAATTTTCGTAAACAAACTACTACAAGTAAATTCATCTTAAAGAGAAAATATGATGTTTCTAAGTTGTCTGTGAATTATATTAAGTAAACAAAAATCATTTTATGAAAAGATAGCAAAGTGTCTAATTCAATAAATTTACTTCTATTCTTATGATAACAAAGACAGCAGTGCTATATTTCTTTTGTATGACAATCTTCGTTTTGCTGAAAATAGAACTTCGAAAGCTCATCTAGACATTAAACGTTATTTTTTCAGAAATGTGTTTTTTTAGACGATAAGTGTTTCTTAAATAGAATTGAAAAAAAAAGTTTCTGGTTTATCAGGAATTTTCCACTCAAAACTATTAATGGAAATTTGACAAGTACTACTCTTGATAGGAAATGGTCTCTGTCAATCAAATCTTCTTCTTTCATTTGTATTGGCTAGTAGTATTAAGACAAAAAAAAACGCATCAAAATCCTTTGCTTCAAAACTTATCATGTCTATTATAATAGATAGGTTCATACTTTGTTGATTTTCACTCGTGTCAGCTTCAACAATTCGATTATCGAACCACATGTGTGCAACTGTCATACGATTTTGTGTTAATGTACCAGTTTTATCTGAACAAATTGTCGATGTTGAACCAAGTGTTTCGACAGCTTCCAAATTTTTAACAAGACAATTTTTCTTTGCCATTCTTTTAGCTGTTAATGTAAGACATACCTAAATAGAACATAATCTAGACAAGAAAAATATTCATATAATAAACTTACTGTGACAGTGGCGAGAAGACCTTCAGGCACGTTGGCTACAATGATACCGATCAAAAAGATGACTGCTTCAAGCCACGGATAGCCAAGAACGAAAGCGATGACAAAAAATGAAACTCCCAAAAAAACGGCTACACCCGTAATTATGTGAATAAAATGAGCAATTTCACGTGCAATTGGTGTTTCTCCTGTTTCCAAACCTATACAAAAACATTATATTTTAATAAATAGAAATTTTTTCCGATTGCATTTATTTTACTTGAGGCTAAATTAGCAATACGACCCATAACAGTTCGATCCCCAGTTCGTACAACTAATCCACGGCATGTACCTAACGTAAACACAATAGAATATTTTGTTTAGATCTTAAAAATAGCACTACTAATCACACCTTCAACAGCAAATGTGCTAAAAAAAGCTAAATTTTTTGTTTCTATGGCATTTTCATGAGTGCATTCTGGTAAACGTGATTGAGGTTCAGATTCACCGGTCAATGATGAATTGTCAACTTTAAAACCGTGCGCCTGTACTATACGAATATCAGCTGGTACACGATCTCCAAATTTAACTTCAACAAGATCGCCAACAACTAATTCTTCAGCTTTTAGATTTCGTTTTTCACCATTGCGAATAGCCAATGCAAGCTAGAAATAACAAAATATTAACGATAAATCGACCCGGAATTCTTTATCCTACGTACAGGTGGTACCCTATATGAAACAAAAGTAAAACAAACAATAGAAAAAGGTTTTTTTCAAATATAACTTACATGTTTTTGAATGATTCCATAATTCTTGAACTTTTAGCCTCTTGAAAATATGAAAAGCAACCCGTAATAAATACGACCACTGTCAATGCAATACCAAGCCAAAGCTAAAATAAAAATCATGAGCAAATATAGAAAGATAAACAAAAAAAATAATTGAACGTATGCTTACGTTGTCGTTTGCTGCTTCTTCATACGTTGCGACACTAATACCATGTGCAACAAAGCATAGAATAGCACCAAGCCACAGTAGCATAGCAAAACCACCGAACATTTGACGACAGAATTTCAGCCATTCAGGTGTTGTTTTCGGTGGTGTTAATGCATTCGGACCATCTCGAGCAAATACTTCACGTACTTTTGCATCTGTCAAACCCTAATTAAGAATAATTGAAAGCAATAATTATACATATATTTTATATATTTACTTTTTCAAGATCAGTTTCATATCTTCGAAGAAGTTCTTCCATAGATATTTTGTGATCATCCTGGAAATTATATGAATTTTAGTGTTTTTTTTTTGAATCAGACATAAATAAAAATTACAATTTCAAGTTCGCGCTTGAGATCTTCAAGGTTATTTTCAGCAGGCTTTTTTGCCTTTTTATCGTCAGCCTATCGAAGAAATAAATAGAGAAACACTGATAATGATTGTTCGATTATAATTATTTATTTTTTTCTTCTGCTTCAAATACATACCATCTTTCAGTGGAACCAAACTGAGTTTATAATTTTAATGTTAACAAGGCTATTACTCGATCCAAAAAAAAAGATCGAGATCTTGAAATATTTGCCTTATTTAATAGTATTCGATAGGATAAAATAGACAAATATCTGAAAAATAAAGTAAATGAAATCACGCGTTAACCTTGTTGAATTGTCACTGATCGGCTATATGTATTTAAAAACAAAACGGCTTTTTTTTTCTTCTGTTCGTTCGCCGTTGACTCTGGGTGATGATTGCAATAGTGTTGGTGCGATCGGTCGCACGCATACGAACATACAAATAATAACACACACAGAGGGAGAATAAAAAGAAAAAAAGAGAAAGAGAGAGAGAGAGAGAAATAGACCGGAGAAGAAATATTATCTAGCTATTGCTACCGCAAGCAGTCGAGCGAGAGAGAGAAAACCGATAAATGACGTCATCATATAACGGATTGAGCCTGACAGAGTATTCCCTTGTTAATCGTCACAGAAGAAAAAAATATATAAAAGAAAAAAAAAATTAAAATTACGAGAAAAACAGAGTTGTTTTTCTTTTATTCATCGATTGGGAAAAATCAAGTTACTTATTCATTATAAGTATGATTAAGACTTTTGCATTCATTATATTTTTCAAGATTGACAAATAGTTTAAATAATAAAAAGAAAAAGTTGGAGGAACGTATAAAACATGAGGAGGTAGTCAATGTTTTCGATTTTGTCGTTCTCATACAAAACAACAATTATCGTCCTCTATCTCTCTGTATTGGATCGATTGTTATCACGAATAGCGAAGTTAGGCAAGCATTAATGAACAGACGTGTGCACATCATCGAATGATTCGGTTACTCCATTTTCTACTCCTACTCCTACTTGCATTAAGCTACTATCATCATCATCCTCATCATCATCATCATCATCATCATCATCATCATCACAATTCGAATAGTAGTTTATTATGTAATAATAGGAAAAAAAAAGAAAGAAGAAATTACTAAGACGTGCAACGAGTTGAGATTATTATTTTCTACATTCGAAGTCATTACAGAATTAACCCTTCTTAAATTTTTGTCAGTGCGTGCACTAACAATATCAAGAACAAAGAAAAAACGAAAGCCAAGAAAGTAGAAGAAACTTGTGTAGATCAACTGATAATGTTAGAAAATGGTTTGAAATAAAGAAGCGGACAATGTTTTTCATGACACATTCGTCATGATTACTGATGCATAAACGAATTGATGGTGTGTATGCATATGTGGAGAGAATGAATAAATAGAGAAAGAAAAAGGATAATAGATATCAAGGCAATATGTATATATTATTGCCTAGAGAAATTTTACGGGATATTTGTTGGACTATTTGACTTTCTCATGTTCTATAATATATTCGGTTTCGGAGAAAATACATTTATTTGTGAAATATATCACGCTCGTGTTGTTTCATAGTTATTATCCTGTTTAGAAAATATGAAGTAAACATTTCTCTATGTCAATGATATTTAATTTTCTTTAACAAAGATAACTGCTTTCAGTTTTTCTTAATCTTTGATAGAAATATATCGTAAAATTAAATGTCTTTAGTACAAATAATATAATAAAAAGGAGCCCTATGGGTAACAACAGAAACAATAATAAAACTTAGGGTATTACTGAAGTAGATGCATACATCCACAAGCATGTCTCATTACTTGGATTCAGAAACGTGTACGCATTCTATTCAGAAAGCAAGGAAAATGGAGTCTCATTGTCAATTGCAACTCGCAATATTCAACAACAAAAAAGAAAGAAAGAAGGAGCGAAGTTTTGCGCTCTTTATTAAATGACTATTGGTTCTTTTCTTTTTTTTCTCGTAAACATCAAGAAACGACGATAGAAAAACTTGTTCAATCGATTACGGTTAGAAAACTACGAAGTAGTGATATAATCATTTCAAAAAAAAAGATATATATATATAGAAAAAAGAACAGTAATATATATATATATATATATATATACATTTATACATAAACGGTATATATTTATCATCTATCGACCGATCGATCATTATCAACGGTTTGTTTTCTTCTTATTCTAGTCCTTTGTCATATCGGTCTTGAGTAGTCAACAATAAAGTAATTGTTTTTTACTTATGGCAACTGTTAAATCGATGACATTGCAAAGAAAAACGAAAGATAATTTATCGAGAAATAAATATAATTTTCTGTATATTTCATTAACAAATCGATGACTTGGACAAAAATATGGGAATCAAAGAATGTAAGCAACAGCGACAATTACCTTGACATAAAAAATAATAAACTTGTTTATCTCAAATGGCAATCACAGCATTCATACATATGCATATTAAGCTTTCATTATTAACAAATATACATATGTGCATTCAGTATAAAAAAAATGGATTTTTTTCTTCTTCTTTATAATGTTGAAATAGAAAAGAAAAATGAAACATTTAAGCGTTTATTCCACAAGAAACTACTGATTACAAAAGACATACTTAAAGAAAGAAAAAAAATTGCAGAGGAAACTCTGTTTCCTTTTGTTAATTGAAATATATGAATAAATAATTATGAATAACAGTATATGCACCCTCTTGCACTGACATCAATCGATCTACTTAGTACAGCTATACATGTAGTTTACATGAGCGATTTATGTCGATAATGACACGATCTTTCGTAGACAATTGAGTTCTATCCTAGAACGTAATAGTATGTTAATACACGAAGAAAGAACAGAAGAATGTCAATGCAGTTGTCGTTGTTCGTTCTGTCTATCGCAGCTTTTGGATAATTAAAAGAACGAGTGTTTCTGTGTGTGTGTTGTCGTCAGCAATGGTGACAGTTGATTTCCTAGCTTCTTTGTTTCTAATACTTAGTTCTATGTATCTCACTCTGTGATTGTTTGTTGTCATAAAAAAATGGCAGATAAAAAAGGACAGAAATGTAACAAACAAATGATTATATCACTGGATAAATTCAATACGATTATGCTACGTTTGCCCACTAACAATATATATATATATATATATATATACACACACTATGAAAATGTTAGTAGAGAATATGAATATCGACACCAGTAGCCAAATCAGTTAACTAATGCGCAATGACGATTACCTTTTAAATGCATACTATAGAAAAAAACAAATTTTGCACGATAATTTACGTCATCTAAAATGTACTGTACGTAAAATCTTTTTCTTGCCTTCTATTCTGGATATTGTCATCGTCAATAGTGTGCATTTGATGGGGGTAACAAGGGCCAGTCGTTGCCCACACAAACATATACACATACACATACACAAGTATTTTGCCTGTATCGTTCGACACTGCTCTCTAGGCGCAAACCGAGAAAAAGAAACTACCGTCACATACCGAAGTGTTTCTTTTTTGATAGCCGAACCTAGCGCTGTGTTGATGACGTTGTGGAGTTATTGCATTAAAGAAAGAGAGAAAAGCGAAGGAAATCAACAAAAGAGAAAAAAGAATGAAAGAAACTGAAGTAAAAAAGAGTAAAGAAAATCTAGTCTCCAATTCATAACATCAGACGCAGTAAGCGAAACATAAGTGCTTCTGTTACAAAGTGAAAGAGAGTGAGAGAGACATATGGAGTAAAAGAATGTTAATATATTTAAAAGCGATTGTGTGGTGGTTTTTTTTTCGGCATTGACGAGAAAGCATTAGAGAACCAAATAATTCAGTGGTTTTTTTTTATTAAGAAAAAACAAGCAATTGACTAGAGATTTATTTACAGCAAAAAAAAGTAAAACAAAAAAATATATATGGCATACATATATAACACATATACAAAATAATTTTGATCACAGATACACTTGAATTCTTAAATGTATCGTATAATTGAATTTGAAGTTGTTGTCGTCGCTGGTAAAGTTGAATTTGGGTATAAGTCTAAAAAAGAAAAAAACAAATTAAGTTTCAAGATGATTGAAATAGGAAATTATTTATATATATATATATATATACCTTCGTAAGATGGTGGTTCATCAGGTACAACTAATGATGGCATTGTTGGAGTAGAAGCTAATTGAGCTCCTTGTGCATGAATATATGAAGGTGGTCTTTGGCGAAAGTCTTTCCATCGACGTAATGTTTTAACCCATAAATTAGATTGTAATGATTCAGATTGTACTTCAGGTGTTTGTACATAGGGTGCATCTAAAAGAGATGGTTCTTGATAAATGCTTTCATTAGGATAAGTTGATCGCATGGATGCATGATGTTTACGACGATAATACTCATTGGAGCAACAAATCACAGCGATTACCACGGCGATTAAAACAACAACAACGATAACTAGAGTTCGAAGGTTTGATGATGCATTGTCATTTGGTTTCGTGGGAACATTTGGATCTAAAAATAAATCAAATTCAACAGTCTTTGAAAGAAACCTTCAAATTTTCAATTTTATATCTAATTTCTAGGCTATTTCTCAAAGAAACTCATACATGTCATAGGTTATTTCCTTACCAGGCAAAACATTTATTGTTGCATATGGTCGTTCTCGTTTGAGCCAGCAATTACATTTGAATACGTATTCTTTTTTGTCACGTGCACGTTCAACTATAACTTGATTGAGTAGCCAGTCAGCATGTAAACTTGGAAAATTATTATGACGAATCTAAACAAAATAAAGAAGTTCATCAATGCATGATTTTAACGATGCGAAACAAAATAATATCTTCAGACATTTTGTATGTCTGATGGAATATGTTCATGTTTGTTATGCAACATACAATTAGAGTCAATGAACAAACTAATTTCAAAAATTTACAATCTCTGACGAGGCTAAAAATTTTAACTGAATTCTTTTTATTTTTAATGTCGACCGGTAAGTGTCAGCTTCCTCAGGTATAAATTAAGCACAACTATTGGCTGCTTGTGCAAGTAAGAGTTCTGAAGAGATCATGCTCGAGTTATTATACGGATACTAACGAACGTTTTCAACAAAAATTCTACTCAAGCAGTTATCTACATTTCATCGAAGTGGCGAATATAAATTACGTCTTTTTTTCTATAGAGAGCTGTGGTAAAAACCATAGCAGTTACCATTATGATTCTATATCTTTTCAATGATTAAATGAAAAACTTTGACTCTGTATAGTTTAGTATGTTCCATTTTTGTTATCGTGCTTTAATAAGAAACATGAAACTATGATTTATAATTGAAATTTATACTTAATACTTACTATAATCATCTGACCGTATTTTCCCTATGTTTACTATTTCTCAGGCATTATGTTATATGACATGTAATTAAAAAGTATTAACATAATACTCTGTCATGTACATAAAAGATGCCAAGTTTCTGAAAGCTACCTTCTTATTAGTAGATTAAATGTTAATTTAGATTGCAGTCGATGCCATCGAATGCGCTCTGTAATGTTTGTCAATGAAATAAACGAGTGTTTCTATGATAAGTACATTCAAGTGCGATGTGTACTTTGCAGAAAAGTTTCTGAAAAGTTGAGACCTCTGAGTTCTATTCTTATTTTTTAGAAATGCATAAAATCGGAACTGCTGTTTTTCACACTTTTATTCTTTGATAAACATTTAATGAAATCAATACATATCTCATTACTTAACTACTTAATTCTTAGAAAGAGCTATGAAAAAGACGAGACTGAAAATATTTATATCATTTACTCGATTAGTTATGATCTATATTTTAATTTCTCTCGCTATAACATAGAACAAAAACGTCAATTGAAAAATAAATCTAAATCTAAGGAGACAACCTGTCAAATGAATTATACTTCGAATGAAGTTTTCCTAGACCATCTATACTGCTCAGTATGAGCATACGTCAAAATGAACCAGTGTTTCATTTTTTATTTATAGACAAAGAAATATGTCACGCCATGAAGCAAAGTTTTGCTTATTTCATTCATTCGGAAGAAAACTATTTGTTAGACAAGTAAAAAGTTCTCTTATCATCTGTTAAGAACTGTATTGTGAAGTTTTCTGTCATATAATCGAGTGACTTGCCATGAAAACCTCATCCTTCCATCCGTTGTAAAAAAAAAGCTATTGACAATATTCATTCTTTAAAAAAAAATCTCTTACATAGAAGGTAATTATCTTTTTTTCCATTAATTTCTTCCATGTATTTATGCTACACTTATGAATAACGTATCTAGTTTAGCACAATACTTATGAACAATGCAATCATTGTGAAACAACACTTCAATCTTACATTACTTGACAGCATCTACCAGATTCCCAATACGACCAAGTAACAAAAACATTGTTTACTGACATTTTTATATAGAAATTACATCTTTCTGTCTGCATAATAAAGAAGAACAACCTCTTCGTAAAGACTCTCAACCTTTATCCATTCAACCTTAATTACGTTCTGTTATCACATCATTATATTTTGAAACGAATTGCTTTACAGAAATAGAAACCTGCTTCAATTATTCATGCTTCTTTAGAAGCTGTTCTCATGTTTTCTGAAAGAGATTTATTACTACCTAATGAAAAAGAATGGGTTCATTTTTCACATTAACACGGTGACGCTCTCTGGGGAACATTCATTGAAATGTTCATCAATCCGAAACTTGTTGTTTTTAAACACATATTCACTTCAATATCGAAGCAACTCTTTCATGATCAGTTGCAAACGTCTATGACTTAGAACTGAAAAATAACTTACTTCAATTTTTGCAACAGCTCCAATATCTTCTGTTCGAATACGAAAGCGTTCCACCGCACCTATTTCGAATAAATTTCGGAATGGAAGCTCATGAGGTTCTGGTTGCCAATTTGAATGTGTTAATTGATATTCTCCAGTACTCTCATGTTTAGGATTGAATAAACGAATATAGACATTAGCATCTGTTCCAGCATATTGTTCGTTAGCCGTATGTACATGAATAATCCAAACTACAAAACAAGCAAAAATAATATTTTCATCTCAAAAAATAAAATTGATTACCTTCTGCAAGACTGTATGGCAATATAAGAGTAAAAAATATAAAAATTCGTGACATGGCGTATAATAGTGAACTATTAATTATTATCTGAAAGCGAAATAGAAGTATATTTAATAATTAGAATGTTGTATAGTGAAAAAACGTTATTTTTTTATTGTCTAGTGCATGACAAACTTGTGAATGAAAAGAACAACACAACTATAATAAGATGCATTACTTTTGAAATATCTTCGTAAGTTATCTTGCTTAACTGTTAGAACAATCTCACAAAATGAAATGAACAGTTTGGACACGATCCATTGTCATTTTTCAATATGATGACTATTAACACACTCAGTCCAAAATCATACAAAGAATGTCATAAGAAAGAAAAATAGAGAGAGAGAGAGAGAGAGAGATGATAGAATCATTCAATATAACAATAGAAAATAACATTGCAGAGAAAAAATTAGCTTTAACTTTTCGTTAAGATCGTTTTCAAGCTGAATACCACTTCGACTTTTTTAAATCACTACGACACATGGGACATTTACTACTTTTCTGAAAAAAGAAAAGAAAAAGAGATGCAGAATTTAATAGTAAACCTTATACGTTTCAGACCTTAAGCCATTTATCAATGCATCTTGTATGAAATCGATGTAGACAGGGAATAGTCCGTACTTTATCGTTTGCCTTATATTCGTTAAGACAAATATCACATATGACACCAACTACCGCTATTTCCTCGGCAGTTGTCATTGGATAGCACTCAATTAAATGTTTAGATAAGCCCGAGCTAAATAAATCGTCATCATCGTCTGGACCAGCTAGTCGACCATTCGATTCTTCAGTATAAAAATCACCTTCATCATCCGTCTCCCAACTAAATGAAAACAGAAAAGAATCGTATTATATATAAACGGACGAAAAACAAAGCCAATTAATAAACAAAGGACCTTTATTTTCAAATCGAAAAATAACTTTGATTTCATTTCAACTCGTTTTCAAATGGCGCATACCCTGATCAATTTGTTATGCAAGTATTTGATAATAAATCATGTTTAATTGATCTTAATTTTTGGATAGAAAACAAAAATGATGTCATTTCAAATCAAACTGAGCACAGTATGTAGAGAAGAAAATGTTTCGGTCCGATATGACAAAATAAGTTCTCAAACAATAAGGCTGCCTCTGATCAAGGGATAGTCACAAGTTTCTCTCTGTGATTTGACGAACAGTATTACGATTAATGAACATAGTATGGACAAACTGTGAAACACATGAGATTGGAGATGAAAGAAAAAAACTTGTCATGCAAACGGTAATGTATCAATAGCTAATCGGCTTGACTTTTAGTTTTCATGACGACACAGATTAAGTCGGAAAAGATTTATTGAATTATGTACCTGTCACTTTGATCAGCTTCGGCAATATCAATTTCTGGAATTTCCCCAGATCTTCGTGATGGACCTAGAGTGAGATAACACTAGATATGCTGTAGAATGCTTTTCAAATTAGTACTTTCATGTTGAACTTGATTAGTTGTTATAGAATTATTTGTATTGTTTTCAGTATCTGAGGATGTTGATAATTCTTGATTGTTTTGTTGATTTGTAGACATGTTATCTGTAAAGCATTAAGTCTTGAGAATAAATATCTTCTGAGAATATACTTGAAAGTCAGAATATGAAAAGGATCAGCAAAAATTTCGTCAGAACATTATTAAAATTAATCACGTAGACATGCTCGGAAAGATCCAAAACGTATGAGTCAAAAATGTAAAACTATGGATGATTATTATGATTTCGTTCGTTCTTGCTTCTTCTTTTTTTGCTAACTACAGTTTATGATTTGGTAGACCAGATAGAAAGTGTTGGATAGATGTCAGTGACATACATCATGCGTGTCAGTTGGGTGTTTTCTTTGAAGCAATAATCACTAGAGTCTCTGAAGTACTATATGACACGATTAACATTTGATCTTTGGATTGAGTACTCTTTGTTACGCAGCTATCATAGCATCAGTTTCACGTTTTATATTCTGTTCTTTTTTTTAATTTGAATATAAGATGTAATATAATTGCAGCAGGCGTTCCTTCACTCTCACAAAAGTCTAGATCGATTCAGAACCGTAGATATTTTGGGACATGTTTATCTGAGTAAAAACAGCAAATGTATAATACAGCGAAGCTCGATAAATGTCTTATAGATATTGCAATTTTAAGGAAGATTTTAGAATAGTGTTGTTATTAGTGGTATTTAGTGCCTATACGACAATCGACATCCTTTGTCTCGAATTACTGTTAAAACATTTCTAACGATCTTTGAACTTCGTCACTTTTAGTTACTGAAAAAAAGACAATCAATAGTTTCTCTGATTTACATCACTTGTTTTAAGGGTCTAGCATGATTGAATGAGAAAAGTAAGAATTCCACCAGAATACTTTTTCAATTTGTTTGAATAGTCCTGCATAGAAAACGCTTGGTAATCTACATGACATATCTAATGTCTCCTATTTTTTTTTATTGTTTTGAAAACAAAACACCAATAGAATATCTATAATACGATTACAATACAACAAGAAGAGAGAAGTTTAACGAATAGATATGCGGTTCATCTTTTTTTTTTATTGGTTTTGCTATGTTACAAGTCTATGTATATTGCATGTTGGTATCGGTGAGTTAATGGTTCTCTACTATGTAGTTTCTAAATGAAAGTATTAGTGATCAAACATATGATAATGAACAATTATTTACCTAGCTTTTTTTTCTCGGCACCGTTGAGCACGTGCTTGGCCAAGAATTGATTGATGTGCTTCTCGTGCCCAAAAGGTTTCAAGTCGCTCGGGATCATTAGGAAAAAATCGATCGCCTACGGCTTCTATAAATATGATTATTATAAATCTTAGATAGCAAGAAATATATTTTTGTTTTTTGAAAGCTTGCCTTTAATTCTATCAAGACGTTCATCAGAATTAATACCAGCAACTATTTCATCAGTTGAATAGACTTTTCGTATAAGTCGACATAGAAATTCTGTGGGCCGTTGTGGAGCAATATCTGACGTAGTAGTAGTAGTACTACGCATTCGTTTATTTCTATATGATGCTGGTTTTGCTGATACACTTGATGAAGATCGTACATAAGGTAATCCCATTTGTGATGTATCATCATAGTCACTTGTAGCAGTATTCTACATTAATAATCAAATTTTTATTGAAATAAGTTATATTTAATTGAAATCGATTTACTTGTGTTTGATTATGAACGAGTTGTGTTACCATCTTCGTCAAAGTATGAATACCTGCACGTAATCCATTACATGTGCGGGTTAGATCATCAAGACGCATATCCATGTTGAAAATAATATCAGCTAATTCACCATTGTCATTACCGAATTTCGTATTTTTTATATATTCATGAGCCGAAGCTACTGAATCAAATTTACGTTTATGTGGTATTGATTGTGATGTTTCAGCTTGAAAAAAAGATTGAAATGATTTTTCCATAGAAAGAATTAGTGTTCAAGAAAAATTCTTTTCTTCTTACCTGTCTGATGAGGAACTGGTGTAAAAACACATTGATTAAGTGACGAACGTTCAATATGTGCATATAAATGCAAATCAAAACTAGGACATGGTGCTGGTAAAAGAAAAATCATTAGTCTCTATCGATTGATTTCATTGAACAACTACATACATTGATCATAGTCGTGATCTTCTTGCATTGTTGCTTGTGATGCAGTTGGTATTATTCGGGATCTTGTACTTTTTACAGCTTTGACTGAACGAGAATCATTATTATTCTTATTAGTATTTATTGTTGATGGATCTTAATTGAAAAATGTTATTGTGAGCAAAAGTGAAACGAATATTTTTTTTCTCATGCCTTCATATTGTTCGTCAGTAGAATAAATCATCTGAAACTGAAAAAAAGAATATATATATATATGGTATAGAAAGGAACTTATTGTTTTTCAATATTTCAATCTAATAGCAGTAAATCGAGTTTTCATTGATTTTGTTCTTGAAACTTTACCTTGTTTTTGTACAGCAATGAAAAAAGGAAAAGAAAGTATGAATCATTGATTCATCTGATATTTAGGATTATTCTGAAGAAGAAAAAAATATACTCTGAAGGTTCTCATACTGAATCGGTTTCATTATAAATAATCATACACACACGCACATATAAATATATATATATATATATATATATATCAAAAGTCTATAATCAACGAATTGAAGGATATAACAAATATCACGATTGACGTTGAGGTGCTGGTCCTCGCCGATTATTACTATGATTAGAGGAGTTATTATTATTATTATTGTTGTTGTTGTTGTTGTTATTATTATTATTGCTACTATTTCGATGATTGAAATTTCGATTATTATTTGGTCCTCTTCTTGTATGGTTCATATTTCTAATATGACGTGAATTTGTTGATGACGGTACTTTAATTGGTGGTTCTCGACATATTGGACAAACATTATTTTCCTAAAGTATATAGAATAAGATAAAACTTTACAAAACAGAACAAGAATCTTTACTTGTAACCAACGATCTCCACATTCTTTATGATATATATGGCTACATGGAAACCGTCGTAAACTTTGATTATTTTCAAAAAGTTCAAGACATACACCACATTTATTTTCTTCTTCAGTATTGTTTGCTTTAGGAATAAATTTTTCTTCTTTTATAGAATTGATTTGTTCTTTAGTTAACTTTTTCTTACGTATAGTATCGTCAAGTCGAAGTAATCGCTAGATAAACAATAGAGATATTAATAAATTATTTGTTTTTACAAATTTTTAATTAAATTACTTCATAATCTTCTGGGCCGAAATCTTCTTCAGTCTCTTGAAGATTTCTTCCACGACGATGGCCACGTGGGCGATAGCCAGAAAATGTTGGAATAAAATTCGCTGGCATAGGTCGACCATGATTAGCAAGAAATTGAATAAAAGGATGAGGAATAGGCATATAAGGATTATTATCATCACTATCATCGTCGCTATTTGCAACTTGACGTTGAGAAGTCCCCAAAAATGATGGAATTTGTTGAATATTGGAGGGATCAATTTCTGAAGTTCTATTTGACTCTGGATTTGATTGTTGACGTAAAAATATATTTGGTGATGGTTGCCGACGATATCGTTGATTAGGTCGTCCTTCTTGTTGTTGCACGAATGCTGCGTATTGTTCGTCATTCATAAATTGCGGATCATTAGAATCAAAGGACGGATGTAAAGTCACTCCCGGTGATTCATGATCTTCGAATAGTCGAAATGGAAGATATTCATGCTGATTTGGTATCAAACTTTCTCGTGCATACTCTTCTTGTTGAAGTTGAAGTGCAAAAGCTTCATCGGCATCAACTTCTGCCAACCGAGCCGGATCATAACCAGCTGCTTCTGATATTAAATTATTATCATTTATTAAAGCTTCATTATAAATTTGACCGTGTCGTTCTATAGAAGATTGTTCATCATCATTATTAGAAGGCCGAAGAATCGATCCCATCAATGGCTAAAAAAGTAAAAATGAAATATTATTTATGAGATTATAGATGTACTAATTTTCATTCCAATATTTAAATCTTACAGCTATTTGTTTTAATTCACGTGATTTGAATAAACGTTGAAATTCATTTAGAAAATTAACTACGGATGGTGGTCGACGATTTTCATCTTTTTTATCGGCCATCACTGAATTCACAGACTTTAATATGTCACCCTTATTATTCGTTTTGCTAGTTACTCAAAGAAACCCAGATAAATTTTTCATTACCAACAAAGAAGAAACAAATCGTGACTGTAGTTTTCATTCTTTCCTTCGTTCTTTTCCTTTGGAGTTTTTTAAACGATTGATGAAGAGTAAAAAAAAAACAACCTACGTCAAATATTACGAACCGAAAGAAAAAGAAAAGCACTTGCAAAAACAACGATGAGAAGAAAATATTTTTAACATACTATATTAGTAATATGATTATGATTATATAGTGACTGTAAATGATCACTTTGGCCAGACTGAGGAGTTGATTCATCGTCGATAATCATTGGTTCATCGTCCAATGTTGAAGACATGCTAAATTGGGATGTTGGTGGTGTAATCTTTAGACAAGAGAAAAACAACTCAGTATTGATAAATCGAAATATGAAATAAAGTATTGCATACATCATTAATATCCCGAAGTGTATTACAGAATGGAATTGTTGAAAAATCTCTTTGCATAATTGTGAAGCAAATAGTCTAATGAAACATATGATCTATAAATAGGAAGAAGAGAATTTAACAGAAAAAAAAGCAAAAGCTCTTGATTGTTCCTTTTTTACAACTGAAATGGTCTGTTTATATTTTCTTTCTCGATTGTTGAGTCTGTTTGTTTTATAATAAATCGATGAATAAAAGACAAAAAAAAAGAAAAGACAAGAGAAGGAATTTTGAGAAAAAGTCAATGATTTAATTCAATATTTTCGGACGATCATGATAAGGACTTGATTGTTGCGTTCGTTGAATATATGCTTTACTTAATGATATTTGTCTTTCCAATTCTCTTAATTGTTTTTCAGCTTGCATACGTTTTTCTGTTTCATCTTGCAATTTCGATAACATATTATTAGCATCAAATTTTTCCGGTGAACCATGAAAGATAACCATACCTAAAAATAATTCCAAGAGAAAAATCTTATTGATTTTTACATTAAAATAAATTTTAATTTTACCATCTTTTTTGTTAATCGATGCAAAAATTTGTCCATTTTCAATCATATCAATTAAATATCTTTCAGCTTCATTGTGTGATTGAAGTTGTACACGATTAGCAAGATCTTTGAGTGATACAGTAAGAAATGTTTTTGTTAATTGTTGTATACTGTTACATATAAATGCATTACGAGTTTGTTTTATTAAACCTAAATTTCTATCACGTGCATATTGTTCTCGATGATGATTAACAAATTCATCGAATTGTGTTAATGTACCATTATTAAATATATTAAATAATTCTGTATATTGTGCATTACATAAACTTTTTATTGCCTGTTGAACATTTCGACTTGTAAACGTTGGCAATTGAATATTTCCTATTGAACCAGATATCAATTTAACAAGAACATATTTCTTGTAAGCTTCTATGACAATAGCTGATGTTGCTGTAGCAGGTACTGTAATAACATTCTCAAAAAAATTAGTAGCACGATCAAATTGTTTTACACAGGCATAAATCATGCCACCATAATAATAAGCAAGTAATAGATGTTTAACATCAAATCTTCCATTCTCACGATGAATATCAATTATATCGATATCTAGATATGTCAATGCTGGTTCAAACCATTGACAAAGCAGGCAAAGTTGATAAAGATCAGAATGAATGGAAAGTAATTGGCCAGGTTCACGACGAAGCAATTCAATGGCTCGATATAGAATTGGAATTCCTATTTGCAATAGAAATGATCAATTTGAGAATTTTCATCTAACTTTATTATTCGTTTGAGAGCTGCATTAAATGTATGAGCATCGATCTTATTGAATCTAGTGTAAGATTCGTTAGCTTAGCATTGTAGAAAAAAACAGATTCTATGAAAATTTATCATAAAAAAATGATTCGAGTTCGTGATAAAAAATTTAATTTACGGACGAAAGAAAATCTTGACGATATATTGAAGAAGACCAATCTTTTTTTTTATTTTTGTTTAGTCTATCAAGCTATTTAATATATTTTATTTTTCATAGTATATTTATTCAATTGTCATTCAATTACCTTGCCCTATCTTTGAAGTTCAAAAATACATCACAAAAATAGATGTCAGACAACAAAAATGAAAAAATAGTACTACGAAATATCAATAGCGAAAAGCATCCAAATCCAATGTGAAGGTCATCGTGTATATGCTGCTGTTACACGGCTCAAATAGTTCGTTTTACTTTTTCGTAAATGACATGTAATACCGCAAAACAAAATTACACAGCGATAATAGCACAACTTTTCTATCTACATTTTCTCTTTTCGTTTTCGACTACTACTTAATAAATGGCAGATAATTGATGTCGCTAAAGTTAACTTAATTTATTATAGACGAGAACAAAAAAAAGACTGTTTTTCTATGATTCAATATTTTACTTTTAGGGGTTATATCAAGGTCATAAACAAAACATGTAAGTCAACATTTTCCGATCATATTTATCTCTAGTCGATTAATCCTCTTATTTGCCATTCACCATATTTCGAAACAATTTTTACAATCAGATTAATTTCAATTACTTACCAACTCGAGGTCGATTATCTTTTCGAAGTCGTTCTGTAATAACATGACATATTTCACATAGATATTGAGGTATATAATGGACTTGTTCAGCTGAACATGTTTGAATAAATGTATCAAATTGGGTAAGATATAAATCGATATCGGGTATACTTGGTGCTTTTACAATGGCATGTAAAGCAGCTAGCATACACTAAAAAAGATAGAAAATAATAAATAAAGTTAAATTATTTGGTTTTTAAACGATAACTCTTAATTTACCATCGAATATTCAGGTAAAGTAAATGTTGCAATAATCGAATCAATATGTTGAATATTTTTATTGAGATGATCAAAATTTGGATTTGTTAAAGTTTGTGCTAAATCACAATATTTACCTTCTATCGATAATTGTCGAATATTTCCAACGAATTGATCTAATAATGCCATTGTTTCTTTTTAAATTTATCTAAAATTGTGTAGTTAGTTGTTTTCTCATGAATATTTTTCAGCCATGACGCATCAAAGATAAATAAATAATTGTTTAGATTTTTTTTTCTGTAAGATAAATCTTTAAAATACAAACATATCTTTATTTTCAAGTGGCTATCTATTCAAATGAAGGATTTATCATTTGAAATATTCTATTAATTTAAATCTTAATGATATAGGCGCATAAAACCAGAACTATTTTGCATTCATCATGAAAACAAAAAAAAATAGTCAGTTGAATACGATTGGTAGTCATGTCTAGTCAGAATAATAAACACACATTGGCAAATACGAAAAATAACAGATGGCGTTCATTAACAATATTAAGCTAATAAATAGAATACGATTCTACTAAAGAAAACTAAATGGTACAGAAGTTACGTTTTCTATGTAGTTTTCATATAAGGTATCAAACTCAAATTGAATTGGACATTCATTTTTTTGCGTTTTCTTTGTCTGTATCACAAATACACCGAAGAAACAGAAGTCAATCACAATTGTAAAAGAACAACAGTTCGATATGTACGAACATATATAGACAATCAATCTCGTATCTTCAAAATAAGATGACATTTTTACTTGTTATCTTTCAGACTTTTGCAGAAACAAACTTGGTTATCATTAGTCTATTCGCACAGCTATTTAGTAATGGTTGAATGGAAAAAAAACAGACCGAATATAAATTGCTTCCTGTAAGAAACAATGAAGAGATTCGGGAAAAGGACGAATTCTTGAGCTTCGAGATTTCCATATGGATTGAACACTAATTACATTGATTTTATAATCTTGCGAACTACTGAAATATCGATACGAATTTAGAAGCCACAGTCAAATCTACTTATTCTCATCTCACTAAACTACAAGTTGTTCTACTTTTTTTTTGTAATTATTTTTAAGTAATATTCGCAAAAATCTGATTTTCATCAACAAAATTAGGTAAATTCTTTTAGTTTCCGAAATTCTCGGATACATTAATATCAAAACATGTAGTTATAAAAGATATTTGATTTGTACTGTAATGTTTGATCAATTNCATACAAATGAAAAAATTGTCTAATCGTTTCCGTTTCTATGCCAAGCATAAACAAGTACAGTTTCATTGATATACAAATAAGCAGAGGAATCATGAGATTTATGAAACTAACGTTTTTATCTCTAAAATTGGCAAACCTAAAAATTTAGGGTCTAATATTCTTGCTTTTGTAAAATACTTTCTATCGATTTTATTCTAATTATTTTCATATACTTCCTTTATTTGCCAAGAATCATTCTAGTATCGCATGACTTATACTGCATGATATAAAATTAGGAACTAAACATATTGATGTATTTTTATATCGTATAATATCAAAGAGTTTAGTGATTTTAGAGTAAATTTGAATGAAAAATGGAGCTTCTGAGCAGTAAAAATACTGCAATGTTAAGAAGTTCCATTGAGTGAATTGGCGGTATCGGAAGAATAAGCAAAGGAAAAACAGCAATGCACGCCAACCGCGTCATCACTGCCTCGATTTCGATTTTCGTTCGTGTCGTTTTCTCTTCATTGTCATTCTTTCTCTGTTTGTTATCGTCGTCTTATCTGTTGACTTGTTTCGTAAGCGTTCGCAAAAATTGTACAAAATCACCAGAAAAATGTATGGATGTCACGAATAAAATTCAGCATAATTAAAAAAACAATAGTCTAGTTAGCATGAGTTTTCCGTAAAAAGTTTGTTGAAACTCGATATTCTGCCATGAACATGCTCACTTCAAACCAATGTATAACCTACTGTGATTTAGAATTAGAGAGATTCATTTTGAATTTCGTATATTCAATGTATAACGAAGTTCTCATTTGTCTTCCACATGAATTTCGGATAGTTATTTAACAAAAATAAGTTTTGTGTTTTGCTTTTGAGGTCATTTCACAATAATAAAGTACAATAGATATGATATTCTGAATCAATACAAAAAACTACAAGGAAATCACAATCTTTATAGAAATCAGATTTTCTTCAACAAACAATTCATTCATACAATCTTTATTATAACTTTTTTCAGTTTTATCTCACCTGTCGTCAAGATTCTATAACTCAAAAAACAAAAAGTTTTAGATAAAATTTATTGAAATCGGTGAAATGTTGCGAGATTGACTCTAAATATTATTTTTCTCTTCCCCCATAATTTTTTGATGTCCATGAAAATTGCTACGTATTTTATGACCGTAATAGGTTCGTTCTTATCGTATGAATATGTCACACTCATTGAGACAGGTTTTCTTCAGTCAGATCGATCTTACAAGGATATGCATCGCTTGAAATCATACGGTATCAATATATGGTCCATTGCCTTTTGTTTCTAATTTTTCATCTGCTAGTTTTATTGATAAAATATTTGCATGATTTATCACAAAGAAAGCAACTATAATTTTCTAGGTGTTATTGTTTGTTTTCACTGGGGTATGAAAAGCTATCATTTTATAGAAAATGTATTCAATAGCGACGCTTTAAGATCATTAGCTTTGAATATTCATGTGCTAATTGCATGTTTCTCAAGTTTTTAAAGATGATTACTGTTTTTCTATTTTATTAAAACTTAGTCTTATTAAATAAACAAAAAATACAAAATTAATCGTCAGACGTAGAAGGTTGTTCATCGAGCATCTCCAACAATGGTCGAAGATCAATCATAAGGTCACGTCGTTTTTGTGGTCCAAAAATAATAGGAATATTTATATCAGTAATTAATGGAATGAGTGGAGCTTGTTTAGCATTATATAGTGCTCTATTCAAATGTGCTTTACGATCTTCTAGTTCTTTATGTTGTTCTTCTAAGTCGTATTGTTGACGTTCAAGTTTTTTAATCTCTTCAAGAAGATCTACTTCAATTTGATCTCTTGCTTTTTTTAATTCACGAGCAGCTACTCGATTTTTTATGCGTCGCAATTCACGCTTCATTGCATCTACACCATGAAGTAGCTCATCTTTTGATCGACGCCCTGTAGCAATTGTCCGTGACACACTTCGTCGGTGACGAACACGTACTGGACCATAATCAACAATATAAGATCCTGCATTTGAACTCGATCTGCTATGGCTACTACACGATTCTGATCTTGTTATCTAAACGTGAAAGAGTCACATTATGATCAGCTTTATAAATAATATTTTATTCTAAATACCTGTTGTGGTTCATTGTCGGAGTTATCTTGTAACATTTCGGTTGAATAAACTAGAGTTTTAATATTAACAAATGATACTAAACACAGAAGATAATATCAACTTATATTTGTTGTCTGTATCAAATGTTTTTGATGATGGTTTATTTGTATGTAAGATACTATTCATATAGTTCGCATGTATTTATATATGTATGTATTGATAATAAATTATACGACGGTAGAAAGAAAGAAAATAGCAATTTAAAAAAAAGTTTAATCCGTTATATATGACAAACAACTTGGTACACAGTTGAATTACGAGGCTAGCACAGAATATTGTGACATTATATAGCTATTGACGTATTAAAAAAACTAGCCGTGTAAACAAACAGAAAGGGAACATATCAAGTGGCATGGCAAAACATTCAACTCTAAAGTATTGTCTCTATCCGAAATGTTTGACATTTTTAAAAGGTGCTATTAATCGTTTTGTGGATTGATTGATATGTCCTTCGTAGGATGAATTAAAGATAAAACCTTTATCATATTAGCAATCAAGTGTATGCGCATATAGAAGAGCAATTAATCGATCGCCTTTCTGGTGACAACATATTCATCTAGTATGGTTGATGATGTTTATTAATAGTTTATTTTCTGACAATTGCTTTTTTCCTTCTAATCAAAAGGTAATATATTTCTACATCATATCTTCAGTTGTGATTATCATTTTTCAAATAAAAATGCAATTAAAGTACATTATGAAAAAATGTAGTGACGTGAAAGGGGAACGTAGAGCTAAAAAGGTGAAAATGACCGCAAAAACGCTAATCGTGACATGTCGTAATTAAAACGACAGTGTCTCGTTGAAAAACAAACGTTCTCGAAATATTACAAATAAACCCAATATTGATCATGAAGCACTAGTCAAGTTTACTGCTGTTTTCAATAGGTGTTCAGAACAAAACATAAATATATTACTGAGAAAATGAATTTCTTAAACCTATATTTCAATGTGAATCTGCTTTAAAATGATGCCATAATCATTGATATGCCTTGTATTAATCAAAAATATTCCATAGGAAATGATTTTCATTGGGTAGCGTCATCGAAGACAACTGTCTTATGAAAATGAGATGAGAGTTGGTTCAGCTTGTGGAATTTGTTGTTGTTGTTGAAAATACGTCTCGATATTGCAGTGGCTATCAACCGAATTTTAAAGAAAAATTCGTAAAACGTAGTTTCATTTTCCTAGATGCCAAATGTATTTATGGGAACTCAAATATCTCATAATCAACTAATATCATGCTTTTTGATTAAACAAATAACAAGGATAGGATACAGATATTGCAAATATCATCAATATGCTTATGTTTTCGGCGATTAGTATTATATTTCTATTCTTTTTAAACTAGACCGAATATTTCATGGAACGAAAATGATGTTCAACGATAAATTGTCAGCAATATAAGTTAAGTCTCATTTTCATCAGAAACGCTTGAATACGTATCTGAGTTGACATTTGCAGTTAATTTTTCGACAATCTATGATGCGCGACAATAAAAAGGTTTTTTTCTTTTCTCTAATTAGTATGCAACCGAATATTTTCGTAGTCTATGTAAAGAATGAGCCCTTAAAAATAATTTTCCATTCAAAATAATCGATCAATCTTTTCTTAAAATGTTCGATAATATTTTTTTTAAGTTGATTTTTTCGATAGCTCTTGTTATGTACTTTTATTTTGATGATTTCATATGATATTTGTCTTACACATGTGTCGATCGATTTTTGTCAACTTGCGTTGTATTCGAGGGTTTTTTACCTTAGTTTTCTTTTCGAAATAATCTCAATATTTTCTCGAAACAATATTCCATTGAAGAAATAGAAATAAACTGAACGCTAAGATTACAATCAAACTTCTATTGTTGCAAGTGTATGCACTCAACATGGGTATGACTAAACAACATAGCAACGAGATGAACAAGTTTTTACTAAATAAAGCGTTTATTGTCCGAAGTTTCGATGGTTTCGTTTAATATAGAGATTTACAAAAAAAGATTTTTCATCATTCAGTGAATGTTCTGATATGATTTATAAAATAATAATTGGATAAAAGAAAAATTTAACAAAAATGATTTGCTGTTTGTATCTTTTAGTTATTTTGTATCACTTAAGAGTATAAAAATTGACATAAAATCTTGTAAAAAAACAAGAAATGCTTTATGTCAACAATGATCTGTGAATATTCCCATTTCGGTTTCATTTCCATAATTTGTATTCTATTTTACATTGGGTATATAATACAAAGAGCGTCTATTTAATAAGTATTTTCGAAGTCCTACCAATATTCAGTGTATTTCTGTTGCAAATTCACAGGATCAACGATCAAAATAATGAGCTTTGTCAACAAACACCTATTTAATATCATATAAACTTCTACTTCATATTCGAAAAGTCAAATAAAAATAACAGAAAAAGACTATATGAATAGGTCAGATCGTTCTTGTTTATTTGACATTTCAATATGAAGTTTGAACAAGAAAGTTTGATAAATGCAGCAAAAAAAAAACGACACATAGATTCGTGTACTTTTTTATATCTTTTGTTTTGATTACTACTGTTCTAGTGGCTAACAAGAATCAGTAAACAACAAATGATGATACGTTGAAGTATCAGATTATCGGAATAAAAACAAATGGAACAACAATTGCTGGTATAGAAGCAAGTGAGTTGTCGATGACGCCATTATAAATGCTGATCAATGGGTATAGCACGTCTGCTTTCCAACGTTCTGTCTAAGTTTTTAAATTGTTCAAATACAATGAAGAACACAATATTCCAAGGACCCAATCGAAGCCACGAAGGAAAGAAGCCTTTGTATAACGCAGAAAATCCTTCATTTCGTGTAGTCTAAATAGAATGTGACACAAAACAATGATTAAAATTTATACGAAAACCAAAATTAATCTTACTTTAACAAAACAATCCATAATACCTTTATAAGGCATTGAAGCTGCTGTTGAATTAACACGAGAACTTGAATTTTCTTGATTCATTAAGCGAGTCTTCGAAAGAGAACGAGAAATCATCGATAAAAATAATAAAATATCGTAACTTACTCGTACAACATCAATCGGTGTACTCGTAAAAGCACCAGCAAAACCAGCAATAAACGACGCAAGAAAATGAGTACCGATCGTATCTGAACTATTTAACTGGCATATTAATTGCTGCTTTGCACAATCATATACAGCCAATTCAATACCACTAACAATAGCTGCTCGTTGAACAGTGGGAAGAACACCCTTTGTCAAACAAAAACAAAGATATAATAATATAGAAATGGTAGGAAACTATTTCTACTTACACTCCAAAGCCCTCGGACACCTTCTTTTTTTGCTATGGAAGCCATTGCAGTAAAAAGTCCTTTTCCTTGAACACTTGGATGATTTGCTTGCATACGAATCTAAATTCAATGGTCAACTATGAATATATTTTCTAGTATCGTACTTTCAACAGATCTGTAGGATTTGCTATAGCATTAGCTAATGCACCTGAAAACATGCCATTGAGAACATTGATATAAAGTTTTTCTTCTAGAAAATAAAAGGCAAAATAATATAAAGAAAAGCTTTTCCTTCAAAACACAAACGTCGAATATCGTCAGCAAAAAGGCGTTTCATTTTTTGATATATACCGATCTTTATTGTTCCATATGTAGCTTGACGTAACAATGCTGCGGAAACTCTAAATCAAAACAAACATAAAAAAATGATGACAATTATGATATTATAGCGAAACTTTCGGATGAACAATAGTAGCATCATAAAATCCCGTTAAAGGTAACAATTATATACCCAGAATATAGTGTTCGCACACCCTCTTCATGACCAATTCTAGGAAAAAATAAATAAAGTTAATTACTTCGTTTCTGTTTTGATCATGTTCCATGCTTTTCATGAAGCACTTACCGATATATTGCCTGAAACATATTCGTATACTTTTTTTGAGCATATTGCAACTGTTGAGTGTGATTATCGAAAATTTGTCCTTGAATTTGTAACCGGGTTTTTGTTAGATCTATTGGAAATGTTGCTAAACATAAATTTCATTAGATTATATTAATTTTACAGAAAATTAAAAATTATTTTTCTTGGTTATTATTCTCAAAATATTCAAACCAAAGAAAGTTAATCAATTGTTTGCAGCAAGTGTAGTTAAACGAAAATAAAGAAAAACGTTGTGTAAACAATCAAATTTTACCCAATTCGGCAACACTTGAAGCAAGGCCGCCAAACAGAAATGGCCGCCAGTCAAACATATCATAGTATCTAGAAAAAATTAATCGTATCCGTTCGACATATCTATATCGCTCTAATTCGATATGAATATTATAAGCACTTTGGAGCAAATCATTAAATATGATTAGAAATTTCTATCAAACTTGTCTTAATTTAAACTAAATTTTCCTTTTATTTTTACTTTTTTTTCGAGTTCTTATGAGTGAAAGAAAAGACTCGAGACACACACATGTATTACAAAGTTATTAAAATAAAGACAAAAGAAGCAGGAAGATTGTTTCAGGTAATCAAGTTCTCTACTACGCACACGTCGTTGTTTTCTGTCATTTTTCGTATCGAACTGCAATAGCTTCTATATCATTTTGAGAATATTGAAATAGAGTAGTAAAATGATCGACATTGGCTAATTTTTCACGTCCACCTAAGCCCAATAATTCAATAATCACTAAAGTTTCGACTACATTATAGTCAAGTTTTGCACATAGTTTTTGTGCCGCACCCAATGTTCCTGAAAAACAAAATAATACAAATCATTCTTTCGAACAAGAAGTTATAAGAATATTAATAAAACTGACCTCCAGTAGCAAGTATATCATCAACCAAGAGAATTTTTGCTCCTGATTTAAGAATATCGACTTGCATTTCAATTGTATCTGTACCTTAAAAATGATTTGTCAAAGTTTATCTCTGACAAATATGAACAAGATTTCGATTACCATATTCAAGAACATAATCAATTGTGACTAATTTTCCAGGAAGTTTACCATGTTTTCGAATAGGAAGAAATGGTATCTGTAATTCTAAAGCAATCTGAGGACCAAATATAAATCCACGTGCTTCAAGTCCAACAACAGCATCAATTTTTGTATCTAATTTTCTAATGCGAGTTAAAATTAGATCAATCAATGCACGATGTGCTGCTGGATTACTGAAAATACCCAAGATATCGCTGAAATTCAAAACATCAACATATATTTTTTTTCCGAATAGAAGGTAAAAAGAAAGAAATACATGAATGTAATGCCATTCTTCGGGAAATCTGGACAAGTTTTTAAAGACGCACGTATTAGTTCCAAATTTTCATTTTCAGATCTTGACATGATTAGAATTTATATCTGAAACGATGATTGTTCTTAAAAAGAGAAAGAAGCATAGTGTTCGTTTTCATTTTTTCAATCAATCGCGCGATAAAATATATCGAGTATATACAATGATATTTTTGATATATAATAAAAATAAAAAGGAAAAAAAAGGAAGAATAAATTATGCTCGTTTGAGTCATAATATCAATATAACAACTCCCTTTTGCATTTTCTAAATTTTTGAGTGGTCAGTCCAAGCATTTTGATGAAAGCAAAACAGCAAAATAAGTTATTTATCGAAATCAATGTAAAGGGTAACTGTCTATATCGCAATATTTTGACATAACTGGATATAGATAAAAAGGACACAATCGGCATATCGAATTGTATGCTGTCGGATACAGTATGAGACCAAACAGAATAACAGAATGACATATTTTTTATTCATAACAATAAATAACAGAAATATAGGTCTTATCAATAAAGAAAAGAAGGCGATCTTAAGGTCAAGTTGACAATCAAAAAATATATTTCTAATAATAAAACGATCTGAAAAACAATTGTCGCCTGTGGTTGATCTAATAGAATTGATATAATTTTAATTCTACATCAATCGTTTTCTCCAATATCTTAGTTCAAGTAATCCTCGACTCGATCAGAAAAATAAATTTTTTTCTTTTTTCATAATTAATCATACTATCGATGCGTTTGGCATATCCCTGATTGATCCCCTATTACGTCCCCCATCAACTGGTCCCCCGTTAATTGATTCCGAATTCGTCCCCTCTCTAAGTTCTTCCCCACTCCACATTGGTCTTCAATTATATTAATCGGCGCTTGATTTCAAGAAATATGAATTTCTAATGTAGTTATAGTAAAGGTGAAAGAGAATTTTTATCGTAAAATTAAAAAGTGAATATAAACATTTTTTGCAACAATTAGAAAGAATTAAAAAACTGTCGAGTAATCACAGCATTATATCAAGACAAAGAAAATGTACTCGTGCAATTTCGTGAACGGCTCCGTCATTCTACTACTGTTTTCCGTTCGTTCACGTTTGAGAGTATATTGAAAACCATTATAGTTCAACACCTTTCCTGTTCGTTTCGTTGGAGTAAAAGTGAGCTTATTTCAATATGTTTACAAATAAAAAATATTGATCAGTTACCCGTAATCACCTAACCATTACATGTGTCTTTCTTATAGACTGCCGAATTATACCAAAAGAAATGAATCCGATTGTCACTGCCACTAGCTATGCATATAGACAGAGCGAAGAGTGAACATTTCAATGTTAAATAGAGTGGAAACGAATCAGGAGTCGAAGTTTTGGGACCAGTTCGGTTCAATTAAAAAGGGGACGAATTAAGACTAACCCATGCGTTTGTTGCTTCTCATATTCATAGAAGATAAACTTTGTGACCTTTAAATATTTGATAATTTTATACTATAAGTTTGCAGTAACGAAAATTATAATATAATATCTATCGATGAATCTAATCTGAATTGAAATTGTATAATATTACATTTCGATCAATATCAAATAATTGTTAAAAGATTTTGTTTACTATGTTTACAAATCGACAAACCTATTCAACGCAATTCGAACATTTCAGAGGTTCATCAACATGTGCATGTCCACGGTAAACCAAACTTTGGATGTCTGTAGAAAATTTTTCTCCTAATTATTTCTCCTCCATATCGGCACAGAAAACATTGTGTTATAGCCGGCAGCTGCCAATTAGAGTTGTTCATTTCGAGGGCGCCACATTCGATGCATTTCATATGGAACCATTTTCTTTACAATTTTACTCTGCTACCCAGGTCGTGGCGTACGGCCAGGAAACGGTGGGTTCCGTCGAATTCTCGTGGAATTCCTGACGCAGTTTTCCCATACGGGTACGGTCACCGTTTCCGGTTGAATTCCNTTCTCTTTCTGTTCTCTTTCCATTGTTCTTATATAGCTCTTTCTTGTCTCTCTTCTATCTCTCTCCTATATATACGTGTGTTATGTATGAAATTGGGGGACGACTAGAGATGTCAGATGACACAATACACCATCATGTCGACGGGCATAGGCGACACTCTCTAGTTTAGTTGTTACACTCTGGATAACTTGAAGTAGCCTAATAAACACCATTGCCGAGAGTGGCACAAGCTACTCCAACCCTAGTCGTTCGTTACACGTATATACAATTGCTACGCTTAAAACATCGCCTTCTGTAAAAACAAAATGGGTATAATTATTTATTGCCATACCTCTATATGAGACGCTGGCCCGTCGATACTGCTACTACATCAGAGATCAAAACCAAATCAACTCAAAATTGAATGAAGATTATTTCTCCTTCTCTTCAGTTTCACAAGCACAATCATTGCAATTGTAAACATATATTTTTTACGACTGTTCTTAGTGGCAATATCAAAAAAGAATGATATTTCATTGAGATAAAACATTTTACTTTGAATTGCTCCCTAGTCAACTCTCCCTCGAAGAATCCCCAGGGAGTCCCCTGAAAAATCCCCGGGGACTAAAGACATGGGAGTCCCTAGGGTTTTCGCTGTTTTGCGGGGACTCCCCGGGGAGTTGTCTGGGGAAAATGGATGAAATATCTAATTGCTAATAAATTCTTCTTAATTTTTTTAAATTTTAAAAAATTAACAATTTTTTTTTATTTTAAAAAATCTGATCAATTCTTCCCAGAGAAATCCCCGGGAGTCCCCAAATAAAAAGTCCCCGGGGACTCACAACAGGGGACTCCCCAGGGATTTCGTTATTTTGCGGTGACTCCCAGGGGAGTCATCGGGGGAGAGTGGATTAGGGGCTTCACTGTAGAATTTAAATAAGGATACAACACCGGACAGTTTGATCTATTCATAAACTTAAAGACAAAGGTATCGCATAAAATAATACAAAAATTTATTAAGTTGCATCTGAATGATAAAAATTTCAACTGATCCTTGTGGATAAGTGCGGCAAAGATAATACTATATTAATAAAGCTTTAGTTGTAATTGAAAATAGTATGATTAGATAAACGAATCAACGTAAAAATAGCTATCCGATTCTTGTGCCGTAGTGAGAGAATCCAATATTTGATATTTCACTTCAAGTAATCAGAAATCCTTTATTTGTTATTGGATCTTTTCAACAATCACCAAACACCAACGGAGTCAGCCATAATCTGTAAAAAAAATGTTTTACTCATCTCCTACTAGGTTCTATAGGAGTCATCGAGAATGATGTGTCACGTGAAGAAGTCTCTATGTAACGATGCAATTGTTTGAAAGTATTGGCTATTCTACAATATTATTGAATGCTGGGCAACTACAAAAAACAAAAGCAAACGAACCATATGACGCTTTAAACAAACTAATATAAATAAAAAGTAATTGGAAGTTTAGTTATACTTGTGTATTTATAGTAATGATTAGAATATATTCTTTTCGTTATTTCTATCAAAGAATTATCTTTCTGTACCCAGGTCGAGCAATACGACAGTAGGCACCTATCGGAACCCATCCGATCCGACTGGAATCCAATACGATTTTATGGGATCCTGTCAGATCACTGAGGATCCGACATCGATTCCTCGACCCGGAATCCGATAGAATTGTATCGGATTGTAGGATATTTCCAGGTTCCTATCGGATTCGATGTCGGATCAGCCGACCTGGGAATTGAATATTGAAGTATGATCATGAGTAAAATTTGATTTCACATAACTGTTCCCGTATTTTTGGGGAAGGGTCCAACTAATACATATTGGCTGGTAGACTCAAATAAAATAACATCTAGTACAACTTTGAATACAACTACGGCATTATTAGAGGGTCCAATTAAAAACCTTGATATATCATTAAAATAAAACATATCTCAAAGTAAAACTATTCTTTGTTTGATTATATTGAATAATATTTTACAAAATAAATAATTGTATGAAATACCTGAAATATGCCATTAGCGGATATGAACAATCAATGTTTCAATTTAATATAAAAACTTAGATGATTCAATCAAGTTCATCTGAACAGATTTAGAACATCTTACGCAAGTAGCCCGGTCGAATATTTAATAAAATTACACATAAATACATATGCCTGCAACACATGTAATTAAATTACAACCATAGTTTTTCAACCGAAAATATGTAGTTATCTGATAAGATCTACTGTGCTGGCATTCCACCAAGCATTTTAGAAAAAAGAGGAAAAAGAGGATAACTAGTTTCAAGAAAAAGAGGATTTTGAATGAAAAAAGAGGAGTTTTTTTCAGTCTTCGACCCTACAAGAAATATTCGTGTTGAAGCAAAAATGACGTAGAGTCGACAACCTATCGGTTCAATTTAATGTCTACTTAGAAAGATGCATTTTGTCAAAGAACCCTTTGGTAGTTCCCATATAGTTTTATTTCATTTTATATGTACATGATACTAAAGAAGAAAATCACAAAAAATGGCACCAAAAAGAAAAGTTTCAAAATCATAAATTACTACAATTGATCTTATTAAATTTAAACAAATAAAAGTATTTTTTTTAAACTGATCATTCACTGTTGTTGTCATCTTTTGCTTTTTGTTTTGTACGTGAGAAAGAGCATTTTTTCTTTTACTTTGAATTTTCAATAATTCGTCGGTTATTTTGAAAGGTTCATCTGAGATTAATTTAACTTGTTCATCATCAGTTCCAATTAACGCATTCCCAGCTTGTACATCAATAGTATCCGCTTTTTTCAAAGCATTATCAAGCCGTTGTCGACCTTCACCCACCAACAATTGTGCTTTCTTTTGTTTATCGTGTAAACCCTTTTGCTTCGATAACAACTGATTTTCTCGATCAATTAATTTTTCATTTCTTCATTTGTATGTTCATGTTTTTCACTTTGTTCTTTCTCACGACCAGCAAGAGATTTCAATGATAATTGTTCTTGATTCTAAAACGGTTTCGATTTTTGTACAACACGAATCATATCAATCTTGATGGGTACTCGACGTGGTGAATCTACACCATAAAATTTTATTGCATTCCATGTTGAGCGAAGATCATTAATAGAAGATAATGACAACAATGTTCTGTTTTCTGTAACAATATTTTCATTAATACTAAGACCACGCTCAACATCCGAATTTCCATGTGATATAATGAGAATATTTTTAACGATTTTAGACAATCTCGGATACTCCGGTAATCCAAAACTAGTCGTCAATGATAATGTCTTGTTCCAATAATAATCAATTTGTTGATATTATGTATGATTATTACCATCTGAATCGTGATATTTATTTTTAATATACCAAGATTGATCAATAGTTTCAGCTGCATACATCATAACTTCATGACGAATACGATCTATTTCAGCATTACTCAATAATTTTGGTATTGCTCTTCCAACACGAATCATTGTATCAGCTGAATCTTGTTTTGTTCTCGATGCAGGATCAAGTACGTGTAAATCTTTTAAAAATGTATTTTTCAATGGAAGATGTTTTTTTCAAGTTGTCAGCAATTGTATGATATATCATTTTGACGTCATGAAAAAATATCGCATAATCTGATGCGGATACGTCCACTAAAAGTCGACGTGCTTCCTCTCCTAAAGTAAAGAAAACCAAGAAATATGAAGGTAACATCTTCGATTGTTAAATTTTTCTTTTATGCAGTAATCTTATTGGAGTCCGATGAGTGTCAACCTACCAATCTGTAACTTTCTTGTTGGTATTTGTTTTTCAGTTAAGTTGAAATCGATATCTAGAGAGCATCGCCGTATGTTGATCCGACATGTTTAGGTGATAAAAAGATAATAAAACAGTACGATATAGATCACATAATTCATCATAAAGCAAATGAACAAGTGGTCATTCTTTCCGAAACCACGTCAAAAATCGATCAAAGATTGATTGGCATAAAAATAAAATAAAATTTAATTTAATTTTGACATGTTCGACATTAATACTTCTTTAATATTAGCATAACGAGAAATGTTTTTTTATTTGTTTCTGTTGTTCTGATGGTAAATAAACCAGAAAATATTCACGAAACATATGATATTGCTCTGAAGTGAGCAAAACATTGGAAGGAGATATGTCCGGTGTTTTATTACTTACTAAGAACTCGATCAATTACTTTTCCGAATAAAGCCCATCGTGTACTTGAGAAATATAAAATTGTTTTTTCGATGGCATCATTTAATTCATCTGCAATATTCTCAAAATATTCTTGTTGAGCAGGTGATTTTTGAAACCACGACCAAATATTCATACAGAAGTTCTCAACGTGCCAGTTCGTTTCAGTTGTCCCTTTAAAGTAACACACACGGTTAAACATAGTTTAAATTTAGTGACACTATCCATACCTGCGTTAAATCCGTTATGAATAACATGTAAATTACAAGTACCAATGTTTAATAGTTCAGCATTAACTTTCTTCATAACATCATTGATCATTTTTTCAACTGTTTCATTGACATTTGGATTATCTCGACTGAGCATTAACAACTTGCCAATATCGATACCATCAGTATGAAAAGCATCTAAAATGCCATCAACAACAACATTTGCTTGAGCATAACCTAATAAATTGTACGATAATATCTGGTAACAACAAGTCCTTTTTGTGAACTCCAATATCGAAAATACAAATCAAGTTGTTTCTTGTTTTGATTATTTGTTTCTTCATCGAAACAAAGAACAAATCGTTCACAATTTTTAATATCTTTAATTAATAGATCACGAAAATACGGTCCAAGACCATGTGAAATAGAATAAGACATTTTTGAATGTTGAATCGAAAATTTCTGAGCAATTTTTGAGTCTGGAAACATAGTACGAAATACTTCACCGACGTCGTCAGCATTTTTGTAACTAAATGCATTTTGAACAGACTTCAGCGCCCATAAAATTTCAGCTTGTGATACTTGATCATCGAATAACAAAGGTTTATTAGGATAAACTAGTTCAGTAGTATGTGTAGACGACGTGGAAGATGTTGTCGATATTGAAAAGGTAAGTTGTGAATTATTCTTCAGAGCCTTTAAATTATTTTTGTGTTTTTCATTTTGCATGTGCTGTTCAACAGCTTTCCAGCCTTTGTTAGAACAGCCTAAATCACCAGTACAACATATTGTATAAATAATTGTTTTCTTCCGATGAGCCTTGTTTCAGTCACGTTTTTACTGAATTTCCGTTACTATCCAATTATTTAACCATGATTAATTGAATTTTGTTTTATAGTCGGGCATTTCATAAATAAAGGTGAAAATGACGCAAATGTTGCAATGCGATTATATACACTTGTGTCGCCTATTCAACACAACGGGCGTCTTTTTTCCACCACTAAACATTATCTTTTTTTTTCTCAGCCAGCCGTCTTATAAATAAAGCAGAGTCATCACATTGTATGATCTTTTATAGTCATCCGATATTTTCTTTTAAGTCATAATTAGTGTTCACTATACAGAACTTCACTTTAACAAAAATTGCTTTATCAAACCATGAGATGCCCAGGACAATGAGGTGTGCATTATAGGAAGTTTTACTGTAGTTACATTGATTATACTCATAGACCTATCATTTTGTTGCGACAGAAAAGAGCCATAAGAAGCGAATTGATGTCCATAACAACACATGAAGCAGATGATGGTGAAAAACTTATCAATATTAAGTATTTTTCTTTTAACTTCAATTTTTCAGAAAAAAAGAGGCAAAAGAGGAGGAGTGGGATGCTAGACTGTGGAGGAAACATTTTAAAAAAGATACTTTTCTGGAAAATACTCCCTTGAATAGAAGAAGTTCGAGTCATAGCACGCCTCTAATCTCTAAAATCTTACCTTAAATTTACAAATGAACAAAAGATTTCTCTACGTGAGTTTAATTCGAAAAGACATTCTCCTTCTTGGAAAAAACACCGCGGCAGGTTTTTCAATATTGTATGACACGCCATTTTCGCGCATGACATTTTCATGCCGAGACTTCCGTCGTAATACCGACGCGTAAAATTAATTTTCTAAACACGAGCGTATAAAACGGAAGCACAAGCACACAAAGGGCCTAAGATCTACTGCGCACTTACGTCTCAGATCCATCATTCAGATCGCCTGAAAGATGGCATGAAACTGCCAAGAAACAGCGTAATTAACACCCTAAACCTAAACGACGAAAAACCGTCGCCGTTTTTTACCGTTTTTCCTCGGAACGTTAACGACGTCGTTTAAGGCCGTTTCAGATGGAAAAAGGTCGAGTGATAAACGCACTCTATTTTCGCCCATTATCTTCTCAATCTCGCCGTTTTTCACCGTTTAAAATGAGTGTTACGTTAGTCATTCAGATTTTATTGCTCAAACTAAAATACAATAAAATAAAACTAAAGTACAATAAAATTAAAAAAAACAATACGATAAAATAAAATGCATAAAATAAAAGAACTAAAGTTATAACAAGTGAAATAAAATAGATTAAAATAAGATAAAATAAATAGAATAAAATGCAGTAAACTAAAAAATAAAATAATATAAATAAATACAATTCCCTTTTCTGAAAGAAAGGGTTATTATAGTATAAATACAACTAAATAAATAAAATAAAATGAATATAAATGGTTGAACGACAGTGCCTAAGCATGTATTTTACTCATATTTATATACAAAAATAAAATATATGTAAAACGGCAAAAAGCATTCGCCTTAAAAGGTAGTCGTTTCCGACAACACGGAAACCGCCATCTAAAAGGCCACCGTTTTTAGCCCTATCACATCGTTTTCCGGTGCTTCGTCGCTGGTCATCGTAACGGCTGCTGTTTTTAGCGGTTTTTCAGTCGCTTAAGGCCATTATATATGATGTGGGGCAAATCTAACTATACCTTAGCATAACATTGCTTGGTAGTAGTTCTCAAGAAATATTTTCTATAAAGAAAATAATCAACATATACGAACTTTGATTTGCCTCGCAATTCATTTGCATTTTGAACTTTATATTATATTAAATTAATTGAATTGATTAACATGAATAAAAGAGAGATGTTCTATTTTCTTGTCATTCGACTAATGAAAAAAAAGTCAATGATCAAGATCATAAGAATGATTAATATGTATGAAGTTTAATTTAACCAAATTAGAATAGAATAAATTAATTTTATACGTAAATTTCATTGCGGCAGTATCATGTGCAGAACTGTGTAGGTCAATGCTAAACTTAGATAGTGACTTATTCGTTGATGTTGATTTCCCTATTGCTATGGTAAGATTAAGTTTTGTGCATTCATTATTTTGAGTTAATATGGATACTTCGGCGGTTTGCAAGATTTACCTTAATCGTATCTGAATTGTACCATAGAAACTACGTTGTCTGAGAAACAAAAAGATAAATGAGGCTTGGAATTATTACCAACTGAATTTTTACAAATCATTCCATTTGTTATTGAAGCATTTGATTGAATAATAGCCTATGATTATTACTCTCTGTGGTTTGAACCGATTATGCAAGCATAGCTTATTATTAGTATGATTTTGTTTTCGCTTTTTGTTGTTTATAGAATATAATATCTTATATATCATGCTACATTTTTTCATCATTTTGTGGCTAACTAGCAGGAATATTCTTTTGCTTCTAATAACATATATTTATGAAAAAAATAAAGATTTGAATCAATATTATTATGACTAAAGTTTTATTCTTCGATGAATTCAATCTGTAAAGGAATTCTAAGTTAAAATATCATTGTAATAGATCGATTTAATAATTAATATTACTGGATTAACTATATTTTTTATTATCATTTCATGATTGTATTGCAAGGTAGTTTTTCATAGAGTTTCAAAATTTTAAATTGATCTTTTCAAATTCTCTACGCAACGAGAAAACTGATTGACGCCTTTTCATTCTTTTCTTTTAAAATAAAGTAGAACTTTTGACTTTCTGCACTTATTATAACTTGTATTTTCACTTATTCTGAATAGTTGAATAACTTTCTATTGTGCTTTTCTATACTATTGGTTTGAGTGGATATGATATAAACGGTCACATCCGTTGGTTGTTCAATATTTACCTTCTTTTTTATTTTTTCCAATTCTCTAATAGCATTTGTTAATTTGTCACGTAGTAAATGCATACACACTTCAAACTTTAATCGATAAATAAAACCAGGAAAACTTATTTATCTAAATTTGACCGACAAAAATTCAAGTTAATTAAAATCTTCTCTGAAGGACGAAGTAAATAATAATTTTAAAACTATTAACGAAACATTATTTGATACAAAAGAATTCATGGTTTAGTCTTCTTTAATGTTTGTGATAAATATTTAATGTCATGCATAGTTTTTATCAATTCTCGAAATCTATAATTGTGATATAAATATTTAACATGCGTCAAATCGATCATGATATCACACTAGAAAAATATACTATATTTGAATTCTTCTACAAAATTTATCTTGAAGATGTGTTGATAATTACAAATGTAAGTAGTAGAATGTTTTGCTTTGAATAAAATGTTGGCGTCAACTTTTACAGAACCTTGTTTTTGTTTTTGATAACTTCTATAATATACACATTTAAATAGCGTCATCAATTATTTTGTTTTCTATAAATAAATGTAACTTTTGATACAAGCCAGATGAGAAAATGTTCGACGACAGATACCCTTATTACTTATTGAATGATGTTGATACAAGAATTCTACCCTGGATGATACAAAGAAATTCCTAAATATAATTATAGGAAGAAAAAACTTTAAAATAAAAGTATTTTTTCCAGTTATTTCATCTCCTTCAGCAAATACAGCTAGCGCCCTCGTTGAAGTCCTCTCTATAATTGGGTCAAACTATCTTTCTGAGAGATTGTGGATCTCTAGGTGTTCTTGTTTTGCTCTTATCAACTCTTTGAAATAGTAAAAAATTTACTTATAGTACCATGGCAAATCTTAATGTTATTGAAGCGGTTCGTTTTTATGTAAGACGAATGATTGAAGATTGTCATGATAATATAAAAGGACTCATTATGGATAAAGAAACGGTTTGCCATAAAAAGAAACATATATTATTATTTTATATTGTCTTAATAATTTTTCTTTATCAAAGGCTTCAATTGTCAGTATGATCTATGCTCAATCTGAACTTCTTCAAAAAGAAGTCTTTCTTTTTGAACGTATTGATAGTACAGGACAAAAATCCCTGAAATCTCTAAGTGCTATCTGTTTTATAAGACCTACTGAAGAAAATTTGGAAACATTAGTACGTGAATTACACGATCCAAAATATGGAAGTTATTATATTTGTAAGTTCTTGACACTGTTCGATTGTTAGAAACGACATCAAAGGATTTTATCAAGATTTTAGTAACTTTCTTCAAACAAATGCGATCAAAACTTTAGCGGACGCCGATGAATTTGCATGTGTACGAGTTATACAAGAATTTTATGCAGATTATTTAGCAATAAATCCTCATGTATACTCACTTAATATTCCAACTACGTATCACGTAAAATGAAATTACATAACGAATTAGTTTTTGATCTTTGACTTTTTCTTTTGTTAGAAATACTACGAATGGAATGATAGTGTATTTCATCGAACAGTTCAAGGACTGGTTTCATTGATATTTTCATTAAGAAGTAGAAACATAATTATTCGTTTTCAGAAGTCATCAAATATGGCACGAACACTTGCTGATCAAATATATGTAAATTAACAAACAAAGCTAATCATCGAAGAAAAACTTTGTCTTTAATAGAGTACTGTGAAAACTCAAACCGATTCTATCGCATCAAATATTAATGATACGAGTCAAACAATTGTTCTAATTGTGGATCGACGTGAAGATGCAATAACTCCATTGATGAATCAAGTTACATTCTATTTTTTTCTTTTTTTTTCATATCATATAGTTGTCAACACATATTCTTCTAGTGGACATATCAAGCAATGGTTCATGAACTGATTGGTATAAAAAATAATCGTGTTAATCTAAGTCAAGTACCAGGAATTAAAAAAGAACTTGAAGAAGTGATAATGAATGCAGAACATGATGAGTTTTATGAAACTGTAAAGAATTACTTTTCGTTATAGATCTAATGTTTATTTTTTTTCTTCTTTGATATTTCTAGAATCTCTATAGTAATTTTGGTGACATAGCAACGAATATAAAAGCATTAATGGAAGATTTTCAAGAAAAACATAAAAATCAATCAAAACTTGAATCAATTAGTGATATGAAGGTTTGATTATTAAACGAAAAGAAACTTTTATCGTGTAGCTATTATAATATTCATCGAATATGATTTTTAAACCAATTGAAAATTGCCTATAATTTTAGTAGGTAGTTATATTTTCTGACCTCTATTCTATCTCGAGAACTATCAGTACGCCTTGATTACTTATGAAAATCGTAATTACCGGTAGCCGAGCGAAATATAGTGTAGACAATAATAATAATACTGTTCTAGATAAAAAGAAAAAGAAACAGCAATCTAATGTGTCACTTCTTTTCTTTTTCTTTTGTTCGAATAGAAAACATCAAAAGAAATCATATATAAGTTCTAAATCAAAGATAACTATCAAGCTGACAAGAAAATACTATGAAAATCATCTAATTCTTTTAGACATTTGTTGAAACATATCCACAGTTTAAAAAATTATCTGGCACTGTATCGAAGCATGTGACCATTGTTAGTGAATTATCACGTCTTGTTGGTCTCTACAATTTACTTGAAGTTAGTGAAATAGAACAGAATCTTGTTTGTCAAAGTGACCATAATGATATAGTTCAAGTTTGTAGTTCTTTCAGAAATATATTTAATTAAATTTATGCTTACCAATAGAAAATCAAACGTTTAATACATGATGATAAAGTTCGACGTGAAGATATTCTTCGAATTTTATGTTTATATGCATTACGTTATGAACATCAATCAAACAATGAATTGAATGCACTTAAAAATGAAGCGCAAAATCGTCAACGATTATCCGAAAAAAATATTCATGTAACCTTATACAATAAATAATAAACATATAATTTTCTCTTATTTTTGTTTCTGATGATTAGTTCATCCCAGCTTTACTTAACTACGGAGGTCAAAAGTTTCGACAAACTAATTTATTCAATATTCAAACACCACTGGCTATAACACGACAATTTATTCGAGGATTGAGAGTATGAAAAGAATTTTAAAATTTTTTGTCAATATTGACATTTGTCTGCTGTTTTTTTTTTCGAGGGAGTTGATAATGTCTATGCACAACATGTACCATTAATAAAAGATTTACTCGAACAATTATTACGTGGTAAACTCAAGGACACATTCTATCCGAATGTGAATGCCAAAGATCAAATAAATCCAAATAATCGTAATTCAGCAAATCAATTGCAGCAACAAGGACAAATAATCAAGTAAAGTATTTTATCGATCTAATGTGTACACACATGCGCATTTCAATTTCCGTTGAAATCATTCTAGACCAAGTGAAATTATTGTTTATACAATTGGTGGTATAACATATGAAGAATCGTTACATGTTCATATGATGAATAAACAAGGCGCACGGATTATACTTGGGGGTTCTTATGTACACAATTTTTCATCATTCATTGATGAAGTAATGGCTGGTGCATCATGAGCTCTGTTTACTCAATCAAATGAATTACTTTTACAAAACACAAAAAGAAAACAATTAGTCATATTTTCATTCCATTTTATGCATTAATTTTTTATATTATGAAATACTAATTTTATATTTATTAAAAGTATATAAATATATTTCTAGCCGATTTTGAACAAATCACGAAACGATACAAAATCTTGCAAGTTTCGGCAAGACAACAACTCATTGATCTTGAAAACAGAGATCGATAGATGATTTGATGTGTGAAGGATGAAGACTTTTTTTTCCTCTTTGCTCTACTGATGTATAGACGGAGACGAATAGGGAATTCTAGAAAAAAATAGATTGTGAATCTTGCTTCGACATTTTCGCTTCTATGATTGAACGGTTGTCGTCGTAGCCATTGTGTAACACACAGAATAGAGCAGAGAAATGGTTCCGATCAGTCGGCATTAAACCAAATAGTATCAAGTAAGTATTCGTAGCGCATTACATATACGTATGTATTTGATACTGTTCAACCTTGCATATGTTAGAATTGTTTCATAATCAAAGAAAAGAATGTAAAATAAGTAAAAGTAAATTTGTCTTTTCTCGTTTTCAATTCGCGTATAAATATATTTTATAGGTTTATTTCTTTCCCTTTCTCTATTGCCAATGATATCGACAGCTTGGAATAAGACTGTTACTTAGAGAGAAAGAAGGCCGTGCTGCAACGATTAACATGGGCAGCAAGTAAACGAGCGTTAAGAGCACAGAGACGACAAAAAAAAAGAAGAAAAAAAGTCTCTTGTACGCGTGTGTTCTTAATGAGATGCTGCTCTTGCGTCGTTCGTTCGTTCTTTCTTTCTATGTTGGTAGCTAACGGCAGACAAAAACAGAAAGGCTCTTCTATTCCTATCGCCTGTTGTGGCGCATCCAAACCAAAAGACGATCAATTGAAGCCGTAGATAAAGAAAATCTTTTTTTCTCGTTTCTCTATATGTGTATATCCACATCTCTCTTCGTTTTCTTCTTTTTCTGCTTCGCCTCGTTCTTTGGTTTCTACTAAGCCTCCATGTTTTTAACGTCTAAAAAATAGATAAACAAGACAGAATAGTAGACTTTGTTATGGCTGTTGTTGTTGTTGATGTTAATATTTCCTGGCTTGAATCGATTTTTCACTTGTTGGTATTTTGTCCATAATGATGCGCTTCGAAATTATTAATATCGAACAATAAACTCATTGACGCTAGTATGCAATTATCGACAGTTTTGCCGATTTCAAAAACATATTCACGAACCATGAAAACAACTCATCTATTAATTCGAGTAGGTATTTTAACAATTTAATCGAGCACTCCGATTCATTATCTCATATGTTTAATGTATATGTATATGTATATGCATAAGTACGGTGACCTTTGTCCTTAAACCAGATATATATATATATATACGTATAATTTTGCTACTGTACGAGGAAAAAAAGAGGCTTTCTGTTTTCTTTGCTGTATTTATTTAAGCCATTGTCTTGAATTTGGAGAAAAGGGATGATTACATAAATGAAAGAAAGTGTACTACAAAGACGTAAAGATTAGCTATTACTTTCTTTTTCTTCTTCGAATTGTTAGCATTTGTAGGTCTTTTATTCTTATTTCATTACAATTTTCATTTTTCTTCTTCTATCAATTACCTTTCTTTCCCTATAGGTTGTCTCTAGTGAAACATTTACACGCCTACTAAATCGTGAACGCTTTATTTTACTTCAGCCACAATGTGTCATGCGTGCATTTCAAATATGTATTTATCTACCAGCACTCTATGATGATCCATGGCTAATATTTAAAGGTAAATAAATCTGTTTGAAACTTAATAAGAGTTCTGTTTGTTTCTGCCTTCGAATAGTCATCGAGACGAATTAAGTTTCGTATTAAACATTGATTAGATAAGATCTATTGTTGTATTACAACCAACACTGATTTTACTTCTCTTAATATATCGTAATCAAGTAAAAAAGAGCAGATTCTTTAACACTTAATCTATTTTTTTCTTCGTCTTCTCCTCATGATATCAACGTGCTGTATTTCTGTTAACATATAATGATCGATAGAGAGATAATAATTATTATCTTCGAACATTGTTTTTGCTCTAATCCTTCTGTTCGGATGCCGATCGTAATTTGCCTTATTTGACCTTAGTTCGTCGGTAATTGTCAGCATGGTTGTTTTTTTGTCACATCCTTCCAATTAAAACCTGTTGTCGTCTGTCGACGCATCTTCATCAATCTTGCTGACTGAATATAAGAATATTCGGTCTTTATATCTAAATCATTCAAAATCTTCTTAAAACTATGATCGTTTGTCACTTCTATGTAATCTATTGTCTATATAGCCTATGAGCCATTGGGATTTATTATTATTTGTGATGCATGTTTGTGACGGCAAGCCTTGAATATCACTTGCTATTATTGTTCGAAAGTTGTTTTTTATATCATATCATGATACATACGGAGATGATTAATAGATTCGGTGGAGACACTTAGCAGATATGTACCAATGATTGGTACATATTAACCTTTTTGTCTATCCAGAAAAAAAAATCAAGCAATAACTGAGATCTATCGGACGTCATTTTCTCCTAAATAAATCTTTCATCGTTAAATCAAGAATTGTCGATGATAAAGAGTCAACGACGAAAGATATTCGTCAATTGACTGTAAACATTCAATCTAGATCTATGCAAGTGTCTTGTGTGTAAATATATAAATATATAAATATATTACACTAGTCTTCATCGATCGAAATGCCCTCGCAAAATGTACCAATTGACTAGCATGCAGACATTTTATTATGATTCGTACAACAAAACAGAGTTGTAATCGTATGGCAATACTTTTCTTAGCAATATCTATCGTTCAAATATTTATAAACTATGGTAAGATTATCACCGATAGAAAGAATTGTTTTTCTCTATAGCTTTCACAGTTAAAAAGATTTGCATTCGACTATTCCTTTTCTCGTCTTATGAAAGAAAGAAGGAAATTTAATAAGAAATGAAAAGTTTTTTTTTGCCGCTAAGAGAATTTTTTTCTGTCAGTTTATTAATCGTAGAAAGCTTTTTGCTAGAAATTCATTCTGCCACTTATATTACTTTCTACTAAATATGTTTGGTTTTTCTTCTGTGCAATTTATTGCTGAAATACTATTTGACTCCGAAAAGCGATCAAGGTTATAGTTATTTATGTTTCTTGAGAGAACCAACTATTTCATGGTAAACCTATCATTGTATGCAAATCAAACTGTTTTATTTATTGTGCAATGATGATAAAGTAAACATTCTCTATTACACACACACACACACATACAGCTATAATTTTTGATAGCAATAGGAAATGACTTTTGATTAATTTCACAGAAATCGATTGTTACATTTTTCGTTTTATGATGAATTAAAAATTTCTTAAAACAAAAATAACCTCGAGAGTTTACTTTCGAGTTGTTTCTGACTAGTCTATGTATAATATCAAAAAAAATATGAAAGTAAAAGTAAATGTATCAATGTACTGAAAATAAAATGTTTCTGTTAATGTGTTACCAGAACTAGTACATAACTATGCCATTCATTTTCTGTGGTACTTATCTTTCGCCTCCTACCTTGAGGCTATTATTCATCTACGAATAGTAATGTTAGTCTAGACTATTCACCTCATAATATTCTCTTATAGTCAGTCAGTATATTCTATAAAATATCAAACAGTTGCTTGTTTACATTTGATACTCATTGAATTTGTTTTTAGCTTTATAAGCCTAACGTATTGATAGAGATCATCATAAATGAATTTATTAGGTTACAATGTTTATAGTTATGTTTGGTTTGTTGTCCTTCGGATATCCCAAGCTATTGATCACTATTTCATATAATCATAAAATTGTTTTCTCTCTTATACTCCTCGTATTCATCTTTCCTCCAGTTGCATCGTAACTGATAGTTTAGTGTTGTGACTATATAAGTTGTCTTCACAGACGAATATCCGTTCTGACGTATCTGTTTGTGTGTTTACGTGTAATCAAAGAAATATGTATATGTGCACGACATCACTATGTATTCGATGCAAACATTCAAATATACGTCATCGACAACAAATTTATTCGGTGACATAAATCGTGTCCATAGTTGCAGAAAGCAGAATTGCCGGACGAGTGTTTTATAACTCGTTTATGTTGAGCTTTAGTTTATTAATTTTGTTATTAATAATAGTATATTTTATCTTGAATATTTACTTACAAAAAATGAATAATTATGATGATTTCAATGTGGACGTTATAAATGCTTCTTCCGAATATGATTTATCTGGTAAGTTTTCTTGTTTTTCTTCTTCTTCGTCTTCTTTTGTATTGAACAATAGAGACAATCTTTTGTTTTCATTGACTCTTTCGATGTTAATTATGAATATGTGATTTGATTTTATAAAGAAAGAAAAAGAAAATTTAAACGCCGAGTTGATCATGTTTTTACATTAATAAATATGAGAATCGATTAAACATTGTCTAAATGATTTTGACGGTCTGACTTCCTATGTGGTATACAGTTATAATCGCTTTTTCCATTGACACAAATGAAAAAAGACACCAGTGGTTATTATTTTTCGATTATTGTCACATGGATCCAATTTCTTGGATGATATTTCGCTGCAAACAGATCATCAAAAAATATTATTTTTGTAAATAGAAAACTGGTGTATATTTTTTCTGTATTATTTATTTTTATGACTACAAAAGAAATAAAGTAACATTCTTATATATGCAATCGATATCTTTGAGAGACGAAACAAATAAATATGCATTCTTAGAGTCTAGCAGCTGTTTGTCCAGATTTTCCTATGGTGCTGTTTTCTTGTACTCAATGAACGAAGATTTGGCTAAGGGTTTTATGGTTCAATAAATAGTATAGATAGAAAAACAAAAAAAGATTAATTAGACCATATGGTGAGATGCGTCTAAAAACAACGCTAAATAGATAATTTAACCTAAATCATTGACATCATATGAAAGAAAGTACTCTCATACTTTCTAATAGATTTTAATTAGAGTACTTTCCTTCACTTGAATTTCTGAAGAATATTTTCTTCTAATGAAGATTATTCAACACTTCCTGACATGTAAATGAGTATAAATAGACGAAGAGAAAAAGAAAAATAATGGAAATTGTGATCAAAGAAATAGTATGAATGAGTTCAACTTTCATCTTGGTATAAAAACAATGATATTGAATTCAAAATATCAGATTGCATGATATGATTATCTTTAGAAAATTGGTCGTATTTTCGTTGATAACTATAAAGATCTTATAGTATAGTACTCTTGAATTTTTCTAATCAAGATCGTACACGAACGTACTATCAGCATAATAAACTCATTTCTGATTTTGAATGATTTCCGATAGACATAATTAGTTTAGAATTGTTTCATTACGAAGTATGAAACTTTCAGTCTGATAGTTTTATTACGTATTTTTCTAATCCGATTATAAACCCATCCATATTTACAGTCACGACTGTGTATAACCAATTAACATGAATTCTCATTTTCAGGACAAATCTTGTGAGCTTTTTTCTTTTTTAATATCAGGTACACATTATTAGACATGTATGTGTGATTTTATCGAATCAATTCTTTTTGTTGTTGTTACTTTTTGGAAATTTTCTATAAAAATAAAAAAGAAAACTTGAGAAAAGTCTATATAACTGCAGAGCATCGAATCATGATTCGTTCACTATTGAATTTGACTTGACATAGATTTAGAAGAAGAAAAAAACAAATGTCGATGCTTTTTAAGAAATATTTTTGATCCGTGAAACGATGGAGTTTCCCGATACGATAATACAATTAAATAAGAACGGGTTTTGTCTTTTGAGATGTGAACGATGAAAATTTCAGTTCCAAATGGAATAAACATCGTATTCAGAACTCGTAGAAAATGTTTTCGACGAAAATTAGACTACATAGTAAAAGCAAATCCTTGTCGTATCTTGAACGTTGCACTCATGTCACGGTTTTCTTTCAATAATAAAATCTATAATTCCCTTGGAATGATTCCTTTTTTCAAATCACACTGAGAATGAAGAATTCTTCCTAGCTACTGAACATGTGTTTTATTGCATCTAGTCAAAGCAAAATAAAACGGCTACTTCAAACTGAATATAATGTTTGTATGTTTTTTAAATTTAATATGACGTCGTGTTAAAAGACATTTTAGTCGATGAACGAAATTTTCACTTCAAATTTCTATTAATCTAAAACTTGCATGAACGTTAATGAAAAGCATTAGAATAGAGAAAATTGACGTTATACATATATTTCTTTTAGCTATTCTGTCAAAACAAATAAAATTTTGTTGATCAGATGAAATTCTAAATTGACTCTAAGACAATTTGTTTCAGATAAAAAAACAACAACTGTAATAATGATTAAGCATAGCTGGAAATGATCGATTTATAATGATAGGAAATTAAATTGTGTTTAACCATGAAATTAAACTCACTTGATGATTGACTTCAATTTTCTCATACTCTTGCGAAACTATTCTATCAGTTTGACTTTCTACGTATTGTAACTCATAAGAATATGTGAATATGATAAAAACAAAAGTGAACATCTCTTATTTGTTTGCATAGTGTTTTTCTAAATCGAAATCTGCAACATTTTCCCACTTGTTTTGAGAGTAGATGTAGAAAACAATTACGTATGTGAAAGCAGCATCATCAACAACATTCATATGTATGATGTAAACATCTAACAAGTTGTTGTTCATTTTGCATTCATGTTAGATTAAACTAATTTTTCATATGAAATTTAAGTACCGTTTCAATTATCATGATCGAATCGGAATCTAAGCTTCATTAACCTTTTTTTATACATATTCTTATATTTAAATCCGATAGGCTTGTTCTGTTCTTTATTTTTCTTCTATAATATGACTCTTCTTGCATAAGCGAGAACGTGTTCTTATTGAGTTTGTTGAAATATTGATTAATGTGCTACGCCTCTCAGTATGCGCATTGCATTAGTCGATATATTATATTTATCTACTCATTGTCGATGAAGAAAAGGTCGTCGATCTTTCTCTATTTGTTCATCATCTGGACGACTATGAGCATTACTTATTTCCAGAGATTATTCTAATAATAATAACAACAAAAAGACGCATCTTCTTTTCGAAAATGTCTAAGTGTGATGAGTTCAAGATATTGTACATTAACGGAAAATTTCATCATCGTATAAACATCGATATCTACTGTTCAATCGTTTTGAATTTATCTATAAAATTTATTCTCCTTTTCATTTTTATTTCGTTTTCTCTTCTCTCTCTCTCTTTCACGCGACAGATTCGTTCAAAATGAGAAAGAGAGAAAAAGCGGGCACCCTGCCGTATATATGTATCTCTATCAAAACATATATATATATATATATACATGTGAAAGGCAGAATGAGGAGAGAGACAGAAACAAAAAGAGAAGAAAAGTTGTTTCTTATGGTATTTATATATATATATGTATTGAGAAACAAGAGCATATTATAGCGACGTAGTAATCAGATCGATTTATTATTCATCATGTATTCAAGTATTAGTGATAACAGAAAATTGTCATTATGGAATTTTATTACTTTCGAACCACTTTATGTTATTATACCTAATATATTTATTCTTCGTCCTATACGTTTTTTATTGAATTATTATATAAAACCAGCGAAATTTTTAGTCATCATACTTCCACGAAACATTTGGAACAAAGGTAATTTTTATGAGTCTTTGCGTCAGTTGGTTAAAATTACAAAAAGATGAATGTAACATATGTCGCGAGTCGATTTTTTTTCTTGTATATTTATGGAATGAAATCAAATGAATTCGTTCAAGTGTAAGTAATTAAAAAGAACATTGATCTAGATGGATTTTCAATAAGAAAAAGAAAAAAATATCCTAAACCTATGAAATGGTTAATTATGGAAAAGTTAATTAGATAGTCAGCAATATTTTAATAGATCAATCATAAAGATGCCTGCGTAGTCTTTTGATTTTTCTTTTTGTTGTTGATGTGCTGAATGGACAGTTATGATCATTTATCATTCGAACTCTTCTCATCTTCAATATATGTATAAATACGAAAAAAGAAAAAAGAGACAGATGTATTGAAACAAAAATTATTATTTATATGAGAATTATGCAATATGAATAATCATAGAATCGCTTACGATTGTTCATATTTATTACGGAAATTTGCATTTAACAATCGTTTCATTTTTCTAGTGCGCCGAAATGAAACAATATGTTGTTTAATTGGATTTGGTATCGGTGTTGGTTGTTGTATTCTGTATCGTTTTGTTTCAAACTTTCTTGCTCCTTCAACGACATCATCAACAACATCAATCTCAAATAATACCCTATCGTCTTTGTCAAACAATTTACGTGATGTAAGTATTGTTACAATTGATTCTTTACCGCTTCTAATGAAGCTAAAAAAGAAAGTGTCTATATCTTATGATGAGAGATCAACTAATAGGTTCTTTTTCTTCGTTTCGATTAGGCAAAAGCATCACAAATGGGTCAAGAACATTCATCGTTATCTTCCAATGGAAATGAAATAATTGTAACGTATACTAAACGACCACGTTCATCAACAACATTGAAATTAGCATCACCAGACCGTCTAGATACAACTACAATAACAGCTAATATTACTCCCAATAATAAATGCCATTATCATCAACATGCAAATGATTCAGATCGCGAACCATTACTCGGTTTGTCTATTGATAAACATCATAGTTACAATTCAAATAAAAATAATACAACAAGTCGTTTATCTGATGAAATGACATGGTCAGAAATATCTTCATCAATAGGTACAGGTGCTCTACTACAAGATTCTTATCATTCCAATTCTTTAACTGGTGATTCTGGTGTTGATTGCCATGAGATTTCAACAATAAAATCATCATCTCGTAATCAACAAAATCTAAATGATACTACGACGACTACAAATCCAACTATTGATCATGATTATGATGATAATGAATCCTTAATTAGTTTCTCAACCAATGAAACTAATACATTACTTTATTCTGAACCAAGAAAATACGATTCAGATACTGCACTTAGTCGTGGTGCAATACTTCAAGATACACGTAAATAAATATTTTGTTTTTCATGAAACACAGAGTTGAAAATCTTAACTTTTTGACCAGCCATGAGAAACGTCATAACAATATCACTTCATTCACAAATATATATATGTATTACACTGTCTTTTTGAGAAGACATGCCTATTAGAGTAGATAGAATAGAACAATCGTCCTGTAATTAGTCACAGCAGTAATGTTTATCTTCCGGAAGGTTGATTTAAAAATTTCGGGTGAAACGTCATACTCACGCTATATAAATAGAAATACTGAGCTACGCTTATTTCAGAGGGATTGGTCTATTTATTTGAAATTAATGCCATGCTGCCTTTTCTTTTAGAAACAGTAACAGAATCACATGTGATGTCCTATATGTCAACAGAAAAAGGCTTAGAACGTGCCTTAGAACAAACGAGTCGGTTTTATTCTGATCTAGAACATATTGCAACTGATTTAAATACATTATCAAAGAAATATTCTCAATCACAAACGTCAATTTCACCATCAATATCAAAATATTACAATCAACCAGTGCTTAATACAATTGATGCACTAGATTGGGATTGGCATGATGTTCATTCTTCACCATTAGTTCAATCACCAAAAAATCGCCTTAGAAAACAACATCAACAACATTCATCTTCTTCATTATCTCGTTTAACCAATAATAATAAACATAAAGTACGAAGACGACTAACCAATGTTAATAAACAAACAGACTATAATGAATCAGATCTTGAAATACGTACATCACTTTCGTATGATTGTACTAGTTCACCATTAAGACGAAGTAAGAGACAAGACGAATAATTTTTCCTAAAAAAAGACTTATCTATTTTTTCTTTTCAAAGAACCAAGTTCAGTTTATTTTGATTCAACAGATAATGCAAGTGGTGATGAGAATTTCGGAGATGAAACTCTACAAATTCCATCATCGTCATTGGTGCTAACTTCATCGCAAACAATAGAATATTTGTCGATGTCAAAATAGGATCTTATTCTTATCGTTTTTCTTTTCTTTTTCCGGTGGTGATGGAACGAAGAGCCTTAATATTAAAAAAACTGTTCTTCGAATATTTACATGTAAACATAAACATTTTAATTGGTGATACAGTGAGATCTATCCACCTTTTCTCGGTGTGTCAGATTCTATGTATGTATTCATGGCATCTTTACATTCATCTGTGTGTATGTGTATACATGTACATGTCATGTTCGTTCGTCTTTTCTTTTCGTTTGTTTGACAAATGTCTCATGTGCTTCATTCTTTTCCTTTCTTTTTTTGCTTATTCTTATCTTTCTTCTTCTGTTCGAGATTGCATTTGACTACTGCACACATAGATTAATGCATAATCCCTTCTCTATTGAACTATACTGTTTATGACAATTGACAGACAAAAAACAAAACCTTGAAAACAAAAGTATTTAGTTTGATTTAAATGTCTGTCAATTCTGTGTTCTCTTACAATCCTATATTTCTTTTTTTCGTTTGTTTATTACCCCTCTTATAATGGCCATTGTTCTTCTTGGTTTTTATATTACATACGATGCATACATATGTACTTTCAAATAAATGCAGACAACTAGATTTGCTGATAGACATCTAGGTTATAATTGAAAAACTTTTTATTTCCTTTCATATGGAATTATAATGAAACAAAAGCAAAAAAAGAGCCGGTTCATATTTATATTCAACGTTTAAATAGCCGGAAGATATTTTTCTTAAATGTGTTTTCATTAGCTATATGAATATGATCTAAGTTCAAAAGGAAAATTTTCAGTTAGATAATTGTGTTTTTTCCTTCTCTACCATTATATCATGGTAATAAAAATGAAAGTTGTAAGTGGCCTTTTTTCTTTTCTGAAAGATTTCATTCAAATATTGGATGATTACGATAAAAAAAACAATTGTTAACATGAAGTGTGATATTTTTCGAATTATTCGAGCTGTTGTAAACGATATTACTATCAAAGAAATCTTTACAACGTTATATAATACTGTAAATAACTTGATGAATGAATATTCAATAGGAACTTCGTTTTGTAATAAATCAAATTTCAAAAGAATTTATAGCTCTAGTAAGTGTTGATGTTATCCAGTGTTGCTGCTCGTCGACAGAGAAACTCTATAATTACAGTTAGTTTGCGCAAAGAGTGAGGGATGGATGTTGTTTTTGGTTATTCTTGTTAATGACAGTATTAACGAATGTCGATTAGTTTCATTTTCATGAATATTTTTCTGTTTCTAACTTGAGCTTTGTTTTTGTAAACTTGATAACTCATTTAGCACCTTGTAAATAAACACAATTGGACAAGATTTTTGTCTTTCCTCTTTATCATTTCTGGCGAATCGATTAACATTGCTTTGCATTTATTGTTATGATTGTACATATCAGAAAAGTCCTGCTATTTCATGTTAAACAAAAAACAAATTCAATAAAACGATAATACTGGTTTGCCATGATGTTAATTAGCTGGAAAATCAAATACTTCACTAGGCAATAAAAATTGATGAATATATGTATATTGACGGATGCTCGATAAAACGATGCTCATTAAATTCAAATATATCAATAAGTTTGTGAAACAACGCTAACATTTGTTACTATGCTGATGTTACAACAAAGGAAAATACGACTTTTTCCAAACTAGTCAAATAAATTTATATACTGAAACTTTGTTTTATCATATCTTTATAAAAATATATAGATAAACATGTTTTCGAAGTGCCTAGAGCGTTTTAGAAAAAAAATATGGTATGACTAATTAAACATTGGCAATTACTTGAGAAAATAATGAAAACATCTATGGTATTAATTCATTTTTGTTTTGTTTTGTAGAAAGCTTTTCTGCAGATTCTAAAGGTTGTAAGACCCTGAGAGAATTTTGTTTTATTTAATTACTTGTTGCAACATTTAGTTCTATTGTTCAATAAATAAATATATATATATATATATTTACCAAGTTTGTACAATGCGAAAAAAAATTTGATCACATGGTTGAAAGAAATTGTAAATAATACTTGAGATAGATAGACAGAAATACAACACTCAGTAAATAGAGAAAAACATCAAGAATCATTTGATGAATATTGAACGAACATACTTAGTAAAAAAATAAATAAAGCATAGATTAGATTGAATATCTATAGAAAAGAAAACGACCGATCCAAATGAATGTTCTACGTATATATGTACGTTTAAAGATCAACATAAACTCATCGTGAATTGATTGATTGACTAAAAACATAGTATTGATAGTGAAGTTTCTGGTATTCTACTTGATTTTATTTTTTCATGAATATGAAATTCATATCAATAGATTGTTATTCTTTTAATGCTTGATTGTCTCTAAATTTTCTTCCAAAACTCCAATTATTTTATCTGTAAATTTTAACATAGCTGAGTATTACTAGGCAAACATGTTGAAAAATAGCAAATAAAAATTGAATTAAGAAGTATTGAAACTGAATTTGAAACAAAAAACACTAGTAATTTGATAATCGATATATAGCTAATTCTGTATTTCAAACGCAATAGAAAAAGTAACTATTTTCCAATATAACAGAAAATTAATTAATCTCAATAATGCGAACTGATAGATTGTTTTTGTTTTTGTCAGAAATTCATCTTGCAGTCTTTCCTCTGGAGATTATTATTGATTAAATAGTATTGACGATTACTATTCGAAGTCTGACGTATGTTGGTATTTCTTGTTATTAATCACAGAAATCATATAACAATCGAAGAAAAACAGTTAGTATCTGTTATAAAACAGTATATAATGCACTAGAGTCAACACATATTATCGTTGAAAATAATATTTTAATTAAAAATGTGACAATATGTTTAAGACAGTTGGTTGACAGAGTCACATACAATAATATTTTAAATTGTTTATAAATAGAACGAAGTATAATGATGCAAATCCGTTTCAATTTATTCTTTTGACCATGAACATATGCTTTTTGACAGTGAAACGAAATCAAAACACTGACTTGGAAGAGTTTTTACTCTAGCAGAATAAATATATGATATAGACAGATAATTAATTATGATATGCGGGCTATATTTTGACTAATATTACAATTCAATTGTTCGAGATTATTTGAGAATATTATACGAACGAGACAATGTTCTGAACTGTGTAGTCGTTTTCATTTCGCTTGAGATTATTGCATTTCGATCAGTCATAATAAGTAGTAAGAGTGTCTTTTGATTTGCTTTTTTCCAATAAACATAGAATTGTTAAGAACATGAATAATTGAGTTTCGGCTATAGATAAGCCTTAGAGTTATCGTATCTTTTCTAAAGTTTGATTTTGTATAAGTATTATTCTTTTGACTCATAAAGTTTGCTTATGTAAGTAAAAAGATCATTCAAGTTCTGAGAGAATTTATGGTTTCATAACAAAAATCAAATTTCAATAAACGAAGGCTAAAAAACCATAATAGACTTTTTTCAAGGGTTGATCATGACGGATTGAATAGAAGTGGTCTGAAGAAAAATAACATCTGATATTGAGAAATAATTCTTTCGCAGTTAAATCGATATTGATTATAACCTTCAATAAGAATTCAATTAATAAACCAATCGAAACCTTTGCTGATATCCAATAACTATTTCAATATTTTCTGTCAGTATTTGACATTTGTTATATACTACTAAATTTGACAATGTCCTATCTAAACTTACCTTACAGGAATCATCAAAGAAATTCGGTTTATTTTTTGATCTTGATCATGACATGACAGGATTATGCAAAGCAACACGATAGACGTAAATTATTCATTTGCATTGCTCGCCATTTTAACGTAATCACTTTTTTCTCGTGTAGACGGAAAAAATATAATCTTCTATGTCAATAGAAATATCGAGACAAGGTAAATTGAAAAGAATTTCGAAAAATACCATACTCGATGAATTACTCATAACTAAAACATCATTGCGAGTTATAAATCGAATGTAGACGAAGAATTTCATTCTATGTCTTATTCATAATCTTTTCAATAGCCACAAATATGAGTATGCTTTTGATTTCGTCTATTCAAGAGGACATTCTCTATATTTATTATTTAAAAACAAGCTGACATATGTAATTCATAAAATATACAAAGACAAATGTCAACCATAATTCTATCACAACAGTCAATATGCAATGGAATTTTGTCTGTTTTCTGTTTGTGTCTCTCTCTCACTCGATATGCATATACATAAAAGACCTAAAAGAACTCAATAATAATAACAACAACAACAACAACAACATCAATATAAATGTGAAGGAGTTTGTACCTCATAGAAAAATGTATTGCATATTTACTTTAATTAGACTATGCGAAAGTTCAATTTAAAAAAGAAGCTATCAATCTTCATCATCATTCTTGTTTGACTTTGGAATGAACTTGAGTAATAAAGCTGCATCGACATTTATTGAACAATGTGGACATGTGAGACTTTTTTTTAGCCAAGTATCTATGCATGGAGGGTGAAATACATGTGCGCCATCACATGGTAATTGTCGTACATGTTCGCTAGCAATAAAATCCACTAAACAAATATCACATCTAGAAACAAAAAATTACATATTTGTCTCAATGAACATAGTTTTCGTCTTTCGACTGATACTTACTCGGTTTGCTTATTTATTTTTTCGTCATAATTAACTAATGGTAAATGCTCAACAAGATTTCGACATTGTGCAGCTTTGATAGCATTCAGATCAGTTGATGAACGATTTGATATAACTAACTGAAATTGATGGAAATGTAATTTAGATAAAACGTCATGGACGAAGAATAGAAAAAATGATTTCTTACTTTTGGCATGCGTGTATCGGACATTGTTGAGATTGGATGAATAAAACTGGAATTCGAATTTGACAAAGAATCCGTCGATGATGGAGCAATCGAAATAAACGGAGAAGTGGGTAAATCAACAAGACTGGAGTAATCTTCAGGAATACGCCAACAATTACCCATCGAAAAAAAATATGCTACTGTCTGGAATAAATAGTCAAATGATGATCAAAGAACGAAGACATACACTTATATTTAAATGTCGTAGTAGACGTATTAATAGATCAGCTGGTTCATGTCACTTTCTCGCTCGTTCTTTTCAATTTTATGAGTACGAATGAGTCAAGTCAAAATTCTTTTAAATAGATTTTATCCAATCTTAAATTAATTTCGTGTTTCTTTAAAGTTATTGGATTGAAAATATATTGAAGTAAATATGATCTATTTGCCGTTATTCTTTATTAAAACATATTTTCTAAAAAATGAATAGATGTCGCTAGGTAGTTTTCAAAAAGAATCTCTTCGTGAGAGATGCACATGAGCATTGGTCTGTCATGGCTGCCTTGTCGCCTTCATATATCGTATGATTTCTTTTCTTTTCTTTTCTCGCTGAGCAGCGTATGATTGATAAGTCATGACATAATTTCTATCTGATTTTTGTTTTCTCTTTCAGATTCATCATTACTAAAACCTTGATTTTGTATTTTTCGAAAAACTTAGCCCACATAGAATTTTATTTAGTTAGAAATGACTAGCAATAATCGTCAAACAAGTAATAATTCAAATGCGAATCGGTCACCAGTTAATGGTCAACAAGCACGTACATGTCAATTCAAAATGGTTCTATTGGGTGAATCAGCAGTTGGTAAATCATCATTAGTACTTCGATTTGTTCGAGGACAATTTCATGAATATCAAGAATCAACTATTGGTGCAGCTTTTCTTACACAAACTGTATCTGTCGATGATACAACAGTTAAACTTGAATTATGGGATACTGCTGGACAAGAAAGGTAGGTTTTCTGTTTGTTACAATAAATGTTGTTTTTTTTAATATTTGATTTTAACTTTCTTATTATATTATCTTGTTTAGATATCATTCATTAGCACCAATGTATTATAGAGGTGCTCAAGCAGCTATTGTCGTTTATGATATAACTAATGCGGATACATTCAGTCGAGCTAAAGTATGGGTTAAAGAATTGCAACGTCAAGCAGCTCCAAATATTGTTATTGCTTTAGCTGGTAATAAAGCAGATTTAGCAGCTAAACGTCAAATAGAAGTCGTCGATGCTCAAACTTATGCTGATGAAAATGGTTTGATATTTATGGAAACGTCAGCTAAAACAGCTATGAATGTTAATGATATATTTATGGCTATAGCAAAGAAATTGCCAAAAAACCAAGATTCATCAAGTGGACGAACGGGTAATAACGGTCCATCGATAACAGTCGATCGACCTGGAAATTCAAGAGCGACGGGGAGCGATGGAGGATGTTGTGCTGGTACTAAGTAAAGATTATCTATTTATTTGTTTTTTTCTGCTTCGTTTTTTTTCTCTCCTGCTCTTTTGTTCCTTATTTAAAAAACAAATACTACTAACAGACGCTCTTCACGAACAAAATCTATTCGTCAAAAAAAGAAGAGACATACAAATATCAAATAAAACACATATTGGCCGTAATTTCTTTTGTATATAATATATATTAATGTTCTTCATTTTGTTCATGGTCCTTTTTTGTTACAGTGATATAAGCTAGATCGGCTAAGAAGAAAATAATAACCAACAGATGATTCGTATACACTCAAGCATAACATTTAATTAATCTATTTAAATGCGTCATTTGACTTCTTTTTTTTTCATTCATTGTTCAATCACTCTCTCTCTCTCTTGTCTTGTATCGCTGTAAATCTCTTTGTTCGCTTGTGTTCTTATACGTATTTACAAAATAACTAAACGTCTACATATACATATATCCATTGTATTCGATCTTTTTATTATTATTTGGTCTCTTTACATTAATTTCTTTTTCTTTCTCTGTCGCGTGTTATCATGGTCGCTGGTTTTCTGTTTCCAAAAGAAGAAGCAAAAGAAATAAGAAAGAAGATTTTTATCTTGCCGATCATTTATAGGCTTCATATTCTGAATTATGAAAAAATGTATACGCATGTACGCAATGATGTGAATCCAAAAATAAATATGCATCTTTACATTATGTATTAATTTGACAAAAGAAAAGAAAATTCTTGAAATTCTATATTCATTGTTATCATCGGAGATTTTGTAAGTAATTCATTACTAATATATCATCTATGTATAGGTGAAAATAATCATTAGATAAAAATAAAAAAAGATAACTATACATGAGAACATATAAGTATTATATAACAATAGTATAGTATGTCTTGTATACTATCTTTTTCTTTCTTTTTTCGATTGAAGTTTTTCTTTTTACATAGTTCTACACTATCGTGAAGATATATATTAGATCACAAAACTTACTCTATCATTTTATATAATCGATCGATTACTTTTCGAAACAAATTTGTCTATTATTAATATATTCATTGCAACACATATCTTTCTAGACCAGTGTTACTGGTTGATATTGTTTAAATGTAGAATATATCGTATGATTTGTTACTCGTATTACAGAATATGTATTATTTATGTACTGATAATCGATTTGTTTTCTATTTAGAAAAAAAATCATAAAGAGAAATCAGGTCGTTTATATGCAATAACAAAAGGATAACCTTAAAAAAATGAGCACAACAACAATAAACATAACGAACGAACGAAAGAGAAAGAAAAGAAGAAGAAAAAAAATGTTGCTTTTTCGCATTGAATCGATAAATAATCGAATTTATGAATTATTGTTTGATAATGTATGTGTAATAGTTGGAAAGGCAACAAAAGATTTATTTGATGTTAAATGACCGAAATTTTCTTTTAATAAAATTTGTAGACGATGACGATTACCTATAGTAAAAACAACTATGTTTTACTATCAAATAAATATATATATTATTGTTTACCGTCAAGTAAATCTAAATAGAATTTCAACTGAAATGAATGTGCTGGTTGTGTTTTTCCAAAGAGATTGACAAACTAAATAAATAGAATAATATTAACTGTTGAGAATTAGAAAATAGCTATCTAGCAAACCAAATTGAAATGTTTGAAGGCTTTTTCAACATCATTTGTAATGGCATAAATGGCAGCTATATTATAATATACAATGGCTTGTCCAACACGTGCATCACGTGGTAACCAACTGACCAGATCAGCTAGAGAAAAAATACGAACAAATTGAAATTGTTTTCAATAAAAAACTTGCGACGACGAAAATCAGACGCTTTATTAAACGTATTTTCGGTTAAACAATAAACATGTCCAAGATTTTTATCAGTTTCTAGGTGCTAGTCTTTTAGACTTGATATTTTAAGATCATTCTCCTAAAACTTCAGTATACAATTAAATGTTGGAAATTTTTGTCAACAGTTTTTAAGCCGATATGGCACCTGTTGATTAGAAAAGCACAGTTTCAGTTTAGGGGGATCCTTTATTAAATATCGGTAGTACACCCCCGTATCGGTGTGTACTGTAGCATAGAAACACGACACTACAAAAATGACATATATTTTAGTCGAGAATGTAACTTAATGTCGTACCGAACGCACGTATAAGTGCGTGAAAATATTCTTTGTCATTGATTTATTTGCTAGAATCTGTAAATTAGATTCTGAAATCGGAATTGGGGGTTCAACCGTTTTGTAGCCAACCTATTCTACTCATTTTTCAGTGTCTATACAGCCAAAACGGCTAACGGTCAACCAGTATGATTGAAGTTGAGCACTCAAATTCTCGGACGCAAAACAACCAATTTTACTCATTTAATTTACTATATAGGTTTTCGTATATTTTGCGTCGATCTATGCAATTTCTTTTTAATAATTACCATAAGAACTAGTAGTTGCCAGCCAAAAATCAATGTTTTCGTGAAAATATGTCGTAAAAACGCTCTTTTGTTTCTTATCATATTTCAAAAATGGAAATATGATTAATATAAAAATAGTAGTGCCAGCTTGAACTACAAGTGCACAACACTACTTTGATGTTCTAAACCGATATTTCCAAAATCTGAGTAAAATTTTATATCAAGGATTTTTGTTACAAAAGTTCGTGTCTGCGCGTTACTTCACGTTTTGTCAATAGCTCGTTCATTTTTCAAATTAATTATATTTTCTCGTCACCAAAAGATACTTCTGACATTGAGCTAGAAAATGCTCTGTCACAATATTCATTAGCATAGCGTAGTTCACAGCATTTATCACTTCTCTCGTGTCTACTGAGAACGAAGGACCTTTTTCGTCTGTGTGTTACCGACCAGTATTTCACCTATAAAATCTAAACTGCTCAATAACTGAGGCTCAAACTTTCAGGTATTATAGAAATTGTCGACTTACATCATAAGTGTTGACATTTACAAGCTTTTTCATTTTACCATTATCTAGATACAATCGTTCGAAGTTGAAAAAACATCTGTGCGTTTCGGCTGTATATCAACATTGTAAAATTTTTATTATTTAACTCAGCAATATTCTGACCTTAATCTTTCTGTCATTTGAAAACATTTCGTTAACAAAATTGATCTTGCATTTATTTCTTAAGTCTCGAGGAAAGATTAAAACGTTTATTTTTGTTTTCTGTTACCTTTTGGAACTGTTGGCGTGGCTTCTGGTGTATCAGATTTTTCTTCTATAAAGCAAAGTAAATTGTCAGTAATGTATTAGATGTGATATTCGTTTTTCTTTACCTTTATCTACTGTTGTAATGGACATTTTAAATGACAGATCATTTTCAGTTTTTATTGATTCAGCATCAAGTTGACTAATAGCTAAATCAATTTTATTCATTGCTAATAAACTTTCAGATAGATATAATCGAGCAAGATATCTACGAACAAAGAAAAGTGAATAATTGAAATAAAATTTATCATCACTAACTTATGTCCCGATGATGCTCGAGGTTCTTCTAATAAATATGTTGCATAGTTTTTAGCCGAAACAAAATCATTTAAACACAAGGACACATAAGCAGCAGCAGTTAATATTGAACATTTTAATGCAATCATATCTCCTATTCGTATTGTATTTCCTGGTGGTGCTGGATAATGTTTTGTCCCGTCTTTCCTAGAAACAATTATTAAAACAATGCAAAGAGTTGTAATAGTGTCTACATGGATAAAATTATTCGTTAATGTCATGTTTCAATTAAATCAAACAAAAATGTTTATACAGGAATGATGAATTTTCGTACAACTAGCCTTTATGTCCTACACATGAAAAAATTTCCAATGGAAATATTTTTTTACAACAATTATCAGTCAAGAATCAGTGTGCGTGACATCGGCTTTCATTTTATTTTTTTAATTATGAAAATCTTCAAATGAAAATGGTATGTGAATTAACCTGAAAACTCCTGAAGCTAACTAATTTCTATCCAAAAATTTTCCTGGGTATGTCTGCATGTTGAACAAAAGTGTTGTTTGCTTTTAATTAGTGACATAATGAAGTACCAATACCCCGCTGGTCACAAATGTGCTTATGAAAGAATGGAAAATACAAAATTCATGTCTCTTAAAAAATCTTCAGATGATAGTAATATGAAATCTTTTGTTTAGAAATTTATAGGATCTTTAGAAACATGACTTTCTGAACTTTTATCTGCTATAGGAGCCTCTCATCATAGATTGTGTCGATGCTAAAAAAAAGATTTATTGTAGAAAATATCTTTCAAAAACGTGGAAATTCAATGAAAGCGCGATATGACTTACTGTAAATCATCTTCAGTTATCGATGGTAACGATGCTAGTGCGTTTTTTAAACAGAATAAAGCAAATTCCATTGAACATTTTTCATTTCCATTTATTACTGTTGATTTTTTAGATGATGTTGATGTATTACAATTTCCTAAAATTAATTTATGATGAAAACCAGTTCCAATAGATTGTAGAACACATTTTAATTTTTCTTCTAATTTAAATATATCGTCATTCGATGAACGATGTATCATAATACAACATTCAGCTAAACGTAACCATAAACGAACATTATTTGAATAAATATTAATAACATCAATTAAACATTCAAATGCTGGCAACGGCTGATGCTTAAATAATAATTGTATACCAAGATTATATAAAATTTCATATTTTCGATTTATATTATGAACAATTAATTGTTTATCATTGCTATTTAATTGTTCAATAAGTAGACGATTATTTTCTGCTAATGCACGACGCATATAGAATAAAGCGAATGCTGATTTGTGTAAATGAAAATGTATACATGAAAGATTATTATAAAAACAATGAGAAGAATTCGTTTGCAATGATATCGACGACGAATTTGTTTGCTGATTATTCGTTAGAATTTTAAGTGCTCTGATATGATTTTCTTTGAAATATTCGAAATTCGCACGAGCATACGTTAAACTTGTTGATGACTAAAAGCGGAGAAAAATATAATATTATTAAAAATGAAGATCGATTTCAATCTTACTATATTAGTATTCTGAAGTTGTCTTAATTCTTTTTTACAAATGCGCAATGATTTCAGCATAAGTAAACAACGAATTTTATACTGAACAAAAAAGATCAAAATTTAATTGTGCTGTCAAAAAAAGTAAAAGAAAGACTAACCAAACTAATTTTTGATTTTAGAACTTCGAGATTTTCAATAAGCATATTGGGACTGTGTGATAGACCGTTTGATGGTGAAATCACACGTTCACTGATTAATTTGTCGAGATGTACCACTGTTGCTAGTGCATTTTCCGGCTGAAAAATAGATATCAATATAAAGTTAATTCGAACTATAAAAATGAACAAAATTCTTTACCTGAAATGTACATAAATCAAGTTCACACATAAGAAGGCAAATTTTCCATGAGAGTGTTTCATCTTTTGTTGAGAAAATTAAAAGTTTTTTTTGATTTTACTTAAATAACAATATTTACCTATTTGTCCGATGAATCGAAAAAGTTTTTCCACAACTAATAATGCTGATTGATATTGACGCATATGATATAGAAGGACAGCCATATTATAAAATACTGTACATTGATCTGGTTCTTCTAATGTTGTAACGCCGTCTAACGAGCAATGTAGCTAAATAGAATAAAAAGTCATTAGATGAGCAATCGTTTCCGTTTCGGTCTAAAACGCATGTGAATTAGTTTCGCTATTATTGATTCATGAAAAGCTTCATTGAATTGAAATAATTTTCGAATAGAATTATAACCGTGTACACGATTTACTGTCCATTAATTTCTTCGAAAAAGAGAAATTAATAAATGAATAATGGCCTTGACAGTCAATCCCTTTTCTGAACAAAAAATTACATAAATGTGGAAAAACAAAAAAGCCACCAATGAGCGAACTATTGACTAAATTTTCAATTTAAAATGACGGATGCTCATCAAATTGGGGGGTAAACTAGTCATTAATGTGACAAAAATTTATAAAATACATATATAAATTCAAAGAACATAATGTTCTTATTATACTCTTCCTAAAAATGTCTGCTATATTTACTGAATCTACCCATGGTAAACGACAATTATGCTACCTCGATTATCGATGTTCCATCATTCTTAAAATCTACTCGACTTAGATATTTTCAGCGTCCACCAAACAGTTGAACGCCCATTCATGTTTTTTGGTTTATTTATTAATCAATTCCTTATTCTCTTTGTTATTTCCTCACTATATTTTTTTGAATTCTTTTTTTTTCTTCTAAATATACATAGTTGATTGCGATAAATATTTTTCTGTTCATTTCTATTCTTCGAGGCACTCACCGGACAGTAAATCCTCAAACGAGAAAAACGCTAATTGAAAAAAAGTGCTTCAATCAATAGACAGTAAATCCTCAACAGCAAAAATTATACTTTCTGTAGAAAAAAAAACTATTTTCTAAGAAAAACAATCAACGGACAGTAAATCCTGTAAACCAATTATAACCTACCAAAATTTCAGCCCCAATAACATCTAATCAATCACTAGTACTATTGTGGATAATCTATCTTGAATTTTGTTTTGATGAATATGATTTATGAATTAGTTTTCTACTGAATGAAATCGCTGTATCGGATTAAGCAATTTTTTTCTGTTACTTTCTGAATATTCTGAACAGTCTTCAAACAAGGATAAATTCAAAACTTCAAACTTTCTCTGCATCATTTCTTAGATAATATAGGAGTAACAAAAACGACGGTTTTACAAAAGAGGTGCAAAGTTATTTTCCGATCTAAAAGTTCGAAGTTACAGATTATAATGAAAAATTAGAGTCCATCCACATTAAGTAACAAGAAAAATAGTTTTTTCTTAACTGAATTTATTCAAGATATAAAATCATAGAAAGGCACGATTCTGGAAAAAGATGAAAATAGTTGCATTTCCTAATATGTATCGATATATCAGTATCGGAATAAGCACTCGTATAAACGATTCGCAAGTTTTGCTCAATACTAAATATAGCAGTGGGCAATTGAGCTCAATAGATCACCATGACAAAATGAAATGTTGGCATGAGCTAATTACTATGAAAGTCGAACTAACTTTTGCCGTTCTGAAAATAGATTAGAAAAATATCAAAAAAAAACCAAAGAGCACTCTAAATCAAAAACAACAGTTAAGCAAATAGATATTCTATTAAAACTATTTCTATTTTATATAAATAATAAAATATGTTATAAAAAACGCTAAACAATCTTTTAATATGATTAATGTACTTATGAAATATAAGATGAACAGATCATTTTTTGTCTGTCTACTTCTTATTAGATCACGCATAAATTGTGTCTCATGAAAAACTAAAAACTTTAATCTCTTAAACCAGTCTATCATGATTCCCTTTAGCTACAATTTTTTTAAGAGTTGTCAAAAACGCTTCAAGGCTACTTTCATGATACATTCTAAGGATAGAGCTACCATAAAACTGTCACTTCATATATCAACATTTTTCAAGGTCTTCTTATTATTCTTTTTTCAAGGGTAATTTAAATTGAAAAAGAAAAGAAAACCTATTTCTTACTGATTTCAAATTTGTAAAGAAGAATTACCTTTTCAGCTATTTTATTAAGTTGTACTTTGAACGCATCTGTTTTTTGAAAACTTGACATCGCATATTCTGTTAGTGCAATATTAAACAGAACTTTCGGATCATCTGGACAGGATTCAAGGATTTTTTGCAATGTCTTCAAACAAACTAAATCAACAAAAAACAATTCATATATATTTTTTTGTAACAAAAACAAAGAGAACTGCTTCAACAAACCATCGTATTGTCCTGCTTCATATTCTTGTTTAGCTTTAACAGCTAATTCTTTGTCTTGTTCAGTAAATATTGAACATTGTTCTATATTATTATTTGTCGTTGTATTATTATCTTCACTCATAGTTGTGAAAAGATCAAATGTGTTTAAATATATCTAAAAGCTATGCAAAAACAAAATACCAGTTTTCAATGATGAGATTTCTTTTTCTTTTTTCTATGTGAACGATCTCGAGATTTTGAACGTTTATGCTTCCGACTAGACTTTTTTTCTTTTTCTATAGACTTTACTGGTGGATTCCGAAACACATGTAAATAATGGCAACGACGGCCTTTTGGACATTTGCCAAATTCAGATAAACCTTAAAAGCAGATTTTATATTTAAAGAAAAAGAAATTTTAAAGTGTACCGCAAATAGCCGCTGTCCAGCTAGGAATATTTACAAATTGGCATTGAACCATTCGACCAGCATAATATCTTGTATTTAATGCTTTATATGCTTGCATAGCTTCATAATCTCTATAGAATAATCAATCATTCCAATTTAGAAGAACATCGTTAATAAAATAATATACGTTTTATATTGCACATACACATTTCCACGTAAATGTATCCCTGAATTGTAGCATACTTTGAACATAAGAACACGACCAAATCGTTCAAATTCTGGTAAAACATCGTAAAAAAAATCTTTAAAATTTTCATAACGTTCTGATTCTTCAAACTCTAAACCAATATCTTAAAGAAAAAAAATATTTTCTTTTTATAACTGTTTTATCGATTAAATTATTATTATCTACCAAAATCATATTCATTATCTAAACCATATTGCATTTCAAAATTTGAATACATATTCATAGCTAATAGAGTGTTCGTTATGTCTGGTCTACTATGAGTACGATGACAACTATAAAACGAAAGAAAAATTAATTAAAAAGAAGCTAATTCTAAACAAGAAAACCTACCGTTCACCATATCGACAAACACCGGTTTTGGAATAAAATGAACAAACAGGACGTTCAATACTTGCAGTGATCGTGTCTTGAACTGTGGCAAATGGATTATGTGATGAACTATTAGTTTTTGCTGGTAATAATAATTTCTGAAGGAAAAAACCGTATTGTTTTGTATTGAAAGTCTTTTTCTGTAGGTTATTAAAGGAGAAAATTTGACACCAGAAATAACCAAGATAATTCCCTGAAGAAATCTAGCAGATAATTCTTTCTTCGACTTAGTCCTATCGGCATTGACTCTTATGAAATTGAGATCGATTTATAAAATTTTATATGAACTTCAGTATGTTGTCTTTCTATTTAAATTATTTTCACGTTATTATTCTTAAAATCACTACAAATAGTATGAGTTCTACGTCGTATTGATTACATGTATATTTAAAAGAAAAATTTCAGATAAAAGAAGACTTCGGAGTCTTAACTCGTTCTCTATAATTAATATCTCCATATGAATGATTCTATTCGTAAAATTTTGTTTCTAGACAAACAATACAGTGTAATGTGTTCGTCAAAGTACCTATAAATTGACTCGTCTAACTAATTGAATATGAGATTTAAATGTGATAGTCTTCACATTTAAAAGCAAATTAACTGTTAGTCTATTGATTAAAATACAGTAAGTTCCAGTCAAAGAATTCTATCATACCACAACATTACATTCACATTTTGTAAATGTGATATTATCTTTTATTAATTTATCTTCTTTTTGTACGATAGCGTGCTAAGTTTTCGACAACTCAAATCATTTTGTGTTCTTTAATTCATTACGTATTAATATATCATTTATTTTAAAATGTCCAACTGATAATCATGCGCAAACGATTTATTGACAATTATAGTTATTTTTATCGGTAAGACTGTCCTTTCGAAAGCAAAATTAATATATACCAATTATTATATTTACCTATCAGATTCGTAATATAATTCAATTTGCTTTAGTCTAGCCTTATTAATACTTCAGCTAGTCTTGAAAAATGTGTAGAATATTTCTATCTAGCTAATTGTCGAAATATTTTAAAAGAAAAATTATTCCTTCAAAAGAATTGAAATTCTCTAGAGAATCGATTACGAATAATGAACACCCTGTTTCTTTCTCAATTTTAATGAGCTTTGATTTATTTTTCAACTTAGTTTACCTTTTGTTTTTCTACCCGTTCTTTTGTTAATTCTTGTTGCTGTTGAAGTTCCATTTGTTCACGTTGTTCTCGTAATTTCCGAGCTTTTTTACTATATTAAAAATTGCAAATTGATTTGTTTCTAAATTTACAGACATACTTTTCTTCTTCTTCTTCGACTTCTTTTTGTAATCGAATCTTTTCTTTTTGAATAATCCATGCTTGATATAATGGATCATTTTGTCTTTGAAGTTCTTCTAAACGAATTTTTTCATCACGCTCTTTTGCTTGTTGTTGACGCTTCAATTTTCGACGTAACTTTTTTATTAGTAATCGATAGATTTTGTGACTTAAAATATTCATTAAAAAAAAAGTCAAGGAGAAAAAACATGTCAATTTCATGAAAAATGATAAAAGAAAAGAATATACGAAAAGAAAAGGATATCTTTTATACTTGAATTTGATTGTTTTATGTTCGTCCTTGAACTCTTCAATAATAATTAGTTTCATTTTTTGAAACGATTCATTATCCATTCGAATATCCATTATAAATATTAATCACTAATTTTCTCTAATATCCATATTTTACCCTATTGGAACAAATAAGCCAATAAAATAAATTAATACTTGTGTCGACATATCGAAAATCCTAATAAGCGCATGATTTTCTCCCATAAATTTTATTTATCAGATTTTTTGTTGTTTAAGAGAAGAATTCTTTTTTTATTTTCAACAGTTTTTTCAATACAAATACATCTATGTTTATTTGATTGTATAAATGACCTTGACAAATAATGTCACTAACAAAATAATCAAGACAAGAAAAAAATCTCCTATTAGCATCGATTTCTTTTGTTCTACTAGATAATCAAAAAAACAAAAATGCAACCGGGTGGGCAAAGCCTTGTTGATCGACTTTTGGCTGCAAAAAATACAATTGCTGGACAAGCTCTAGCAAAAGTTGTTTGTAAAGCAACAACTGAAGAAATTATGGGTCCCAAACGAAAACATCTTGATTGTAAGTTTTTAATCCAAAACAAAAAAATATGATAAATATTTTTTTCCTAATTTTATTTTGAAGTTCTTTTGCAAGCAACAAATGAAATGAATGTATCCATACCTCAATTAGCTGATCTGTTGATTGAGCGTACACAAAATTCATCATGGGTTGTTTCGTTTAAAGCATTAATTACAATACATCATTTAATGTGCTTTGGAAATGAAGTGAATTTGTTTTTAATTGGAAAATATCAATAAGTTCTTCGTGATTTTTTTTATTCTAGCGTTTTGAAGCTTATATGGCTTCGCATAATCATAGACTTCAGCCAGCGTCTTATTTAGATCGTATGGGAATGCCTGGTGGTGACATGTCAAATTATATTCGCCGCTATGCAAGTTATTTAAATGAAAAGCGAGAATCTTATAAATTAATGGGCTATGACTTTTGTAAAATCAAACGAGGGTTTGTTAATTTATTGATTTTATAAAACTTGACTATAAGGTTTTTGTATTATAGAAAAGATGATGGAGTTCTTCGAACAATGCCTACTGAGAAGGTAACATCATTATTATCCTGAAGTTGAAATAAATATTGATTTATTTATTTTTGTTAGCTATTGAAAGCATTACCTATTCTTCAAAAACAACTTGATGCTTTACTTGAATTTGATGTAAGCTGTTTATTTTTATGCGATTTTCAAAATATAAGATGAAAAAGAAATTTTAGAATAAGAAATTAAAAATTTCTGTAAGTTAGGGTTTGCCTTATATTTAAAAATTTTTGCAGTGAAGCATGCGCAATGAAGGAAGCACGCCAGAAAAATTTAATTCCTAAAAATGTAATCGAGTTTGTTTTTATGTCTATTATTATAGGTTACACCGAACGAGCTTACAAATGGTGTTATAAATAGTTGTTTTTTTCTGTTAATCAAAGATCTCATACGTTTATATGCTGCCTTTAATGATGGAATGATTAACTTACTCGGTAAGAAAATTTGTTTTTCCAATATGAATTAAGATAAAAACAAGATATATCTATTTAATTTTCTAGAAAAATATTTTGATATGAATAAAAAACAATGCCGTGAAGCATTAGATATTTATAAGAAATTTCTTGATCGAACAGATAAAGTTTCAAATTTTCTTAAAGTAGCTGAGGTAAGCCTATTTGTATTTAATATTTTAAACTCATTTAATCAAATACAAACCCTTGTTTAAATATATATATATATATATGATAAATTAGCGTACTGGTCGGTTAGTTGAGCGATGCCCTTGGAAACAGGTAATCGTGAACTAAGAAAAAACAAATTTAACAAGAGTGATTTGAGAAAAACTCTTTATCTCATCACCTTTGTGTGTGTGTGTGTGTGTGTGTGTGTGTGTGAATCTTACAATTCTACTACTTTTCTTTTATGTCTCTAGCAATTCTCAGTTTGTGTCGATCAGGTTTGTTTCGCTGCATAGAAAATAAAATGACAAGATTAAAACTACATATTAAATGATAGCTTTTTTTAACATTGTACGCTCTACTGTGTGAATTACTAACATGAAACATTCTAGCTTTTAAATAAAATAAAACAATGAATGTTAATCTAATGTTTTTATTTTTAGACATCTGGTATGGAACGCAGTGAAATTCCTGATTTATCACGAGTGAGTTAATATGAAAATTCTTAAAAGAAAAGCGAATATTTCATTTTACGAGTAAAAATAAATATATATGTATATGTAGAGAATTGATGAAAATAATTCAGTAAGTAAAGGGAGAAGGATATCCAAATTTGCATGCTAAAAATTCCAACTAAATTAGTTCTGATCAAATCTCACAAAATTTTTATAAGAACAGATTGTCAACAGATCTTTAAAATTCTTCATTCATAGGCTCCAAGTAGTCTTTTGGAAGCATTGGAAAATCATTTGGCACATATGGAAGGTAAAAAAATATCACAAACATCAATATCAAGGTATATATGTCGAGAAAAACATTATTTATCGCTATTAACTATTTATCTATATTTAGACAACAAACTGAACAAGATTTAAAGAGTTTTTCACGTGATTTAATATTCAATGATAGTGATGATCCACAAAAAATTCTCGAAGAAGAAGCTAAAGCACTTGCACAATTTAATAAAGTTGGCTATATTAATAAATCATTTTCTTCTCATTTAACTGTACTATTTTTTAGAGTAAAGATTCTTCATCACCATCTGCATTTACTCAATCAACAGCAACAACTAGCAATAATTTCGGCGATACAGATTTCTTTTCACAACAAACATCATCGAATGGTCAACATGCAAAACCAAGCACAACTATACAACAACAACAATTATTAACCGATGATCTTTTTTCACTTGCTACACCACCAGCACAAACATCAACCAATTCGTTTTTCAATAATAATCAAAATGTTTTCCCTGCATTTCAAGAACCTCCTCAACATCAACAACAGCAACCATTCCAAAATATGCTTGATACATCATTACCTAGAAGTAAGTGAAATGAAATGCTTTTTTGTTTTTTTTGTTTTTGTTTCTATTACAAAAATTAAAACATTACTAATATTAATTTTTTTTCCTAACAAAAAAAAAGAAGAAGAAACGTCATCAATTGAAACATCACTAGCATCGAATATAACAGAAGGTAGTTTGTATTGTACATTATTGTAGCATGTTTCGCGATGCATCAATCGCATGTAGTTTTTTGTATAGTCAATCGATCTCTTATTTCGAAAAATGAAAATAATTTATCTTTACTATTTTAGCGAGCTTTTTTGATGATATTCTTCAACCCACTTCGATGTCATCAAACAAAAATCCATCAACAATGCCATTGTTTACGAATAATCAAAGCATTTCAGCAACAAATAAACCATTTCAAACAGGCGATCTAAATTCATCTCTTAATCAATTATTAGAAAATCTCGATATGAAAGATCGATCAAAAATAGGGTAAAAATTATGCAATATTTACAAATCATATTTTCATTCTTTGTTTTTCTTTTTCTTTTATAGAAAAGATCATCAATGGACACCGAATGAGGGTAAAAATCAAAAAATTGGTATGGCAACTGGCGCTATGGCTAGTCCTAGTACAGCATGGCCAAATCAACCATCAATGGGTGCACCGTTTGGGGGCGTAAGTGGCTTTTATTTGATTTCTTCGGAAAAAAAAATTTAAATATTTTCATAGCTTTAAACTTTTATGTAAATTATTCATGTTATTTATAGATTGGCGTTCAACCAACTACTATGTGGCAACCAACAGCAACTCCGGCATCAACCAATCCATTTGCTGCCCCTAGTGGTCCTTCAGTACGTAGTTTCGGCGTTCTTCCTTCTTTTTCTCTTTGCCAATAAAATGCTATTGGCTTTCGCAAAATTACTTTTCGAGCTCTTCATATTGCCCCACATACATTTGTCGAGCGTTGTTTTTTCTCTTGCTCTTTTCTTATCTTCGTACAGAAACGATACAGGTGTATTCAGGCCTTTTTTCTCCCTCTCTCATCGCTGTCGCCGAACTAGCTAACGATGATTTATTTGCATTCGCCCACACTTTCTTCGTTTTTTCATACGCCATTCAGGTAGTAAATAATAACGACTACCCCTATTTCAAACATTTTAGTTGACAAAAAAGAACCAGTCGGCAATTGCCGAATCGCTTCGTCTATCTTTCTGTCATCATTCATTTTCTTCTCTCTTACTCACACGTGCTTTTACAAGTAATGAAATGCGCATATTTCAATGTAACGAAAGGCAAGCAGGCAACGACCAAATACAAAACACAACTCGCACTAACGTTTTTTGCGCAAAGACACATTCATTTTAGTTGTAGTAACGTCTCTCTCTGCTGTCTTTATGTGTGCGGGCGCACATACACTACTCTCCTTCTTTTTTCCCGTGTACCCCTTTTTTTGCATCGAAGAGAGTCAGTCATTTGATTTCATTTATGTGCTTGTAGTAGCAGCAGCAGTATTACTACGAAAAAATGCTGTTATATCAGCTTTTTTCTTGCTTTATCTTCGATGTGTTTTAATATGAAGAAATATACCGTTGGAATGACTTTAAAAAATTTAGAATTGAGTCGAGCATGATCAGTAAGTAACCCATAAAAACTATCTTTCTTATTAAGACTGAATTCTTCTAATTTGCCTCGCACCCACATTCACACATATGCAGAGCGAGAGAGAGACAACACGCTATTTATTCGTAAATATTTACTTGGAGAGAAGCCTTGTCTATTGCGTTGTGAATACTATTAATGTATAACATGAAGAAAAATGTACAATATCAACAATAATTTCGTAGGAAAAATAATGTCAAGCAAATTAAATGAAATAAGATAAAAGAAATCATTTTATAATATGTTGCTTAACAATATTATGGCATTATCAAAGACTTTTGAGAAATATCACTTCGTACTTTTTATTGAATCATTTTATAAACTAAAAGTTCTAAAATTCAACTGCAAGTCAAGATGATCCTCTATTAGTGTCATGTATATCATATATTCTATTTCTCTAGTTCTATTTCTAATGCTAAAATCATTTAAAGTTTCGAATTACTTGCAAAACAAATCGAATTATTTTGTATATATTTTTGATTTGAAATTGTGTTTTTTTCTATCTAATTGATAAAAATAGAAACGGAGAGGCATAGAAAATATGCCTATCTATTCATATTTTCTACGCACGACTGCAGCTGTCAATTGTTATCATATTCATGTTGAATAATCTTTATGACTTGTGGAATGAATAATGGACAGTAAAACCGATCATAAAATTTTTTTCCATTTATTAAAATTTGAAAACGAAGAATCAAATTTTCATAGGAGTTAATTAAAAATAGATAAAGTAGCATCATTTACATGTTTTGTAATCACAATGACTGTCTTATTATGAAAGCAAAATGTCTTTAAACTTTGTTTATATTGTCCAATAGCTTTTAGTTTGATTGAGCGGTATTTTTTCGGAAAAAAAAGTATTGATGAACTTGTTATTGATTCTTTAATTGTATCGAAGCGATAACATTTTCCATGGAAACTCTAGAGGAGTTCTAAACAGATTTTAATCCCCTTATGAGAAGAGTGTTGAATAAGATTATTAACTCTATTCAATACTTGAAATCATATGGTTTGACAGGATGACATTGATTGTAGACAAATCTAACATTTTTAACTAAACAGTTCTTCATGATGACTGATCAATGTGGGTGTGTGTCTAAATTAAACAGGAAACACTTTAGGGATACATATATATATATATATATATAGATATGATATGAACTGCTTGATGATATTTATTACCTTAATTTTTATATAGATTTACATGATGAATGTTACACGTCCTTATTATCCTGTGGTAATAATATAATTTTACTCAGCATGTTACTGTAGTCGGGGAAGTTTCGGTAAAATAATTTATTCTAACGATTAAAAGCTGCTACGTATAAAATGCTATTGCTATAAAGCTGTTATCATAAGTTGGGAAAATTTTATGCGTGATATTCTTATGCTTTGAAATATCTAGTTTCTTTTGTGTTATGTATGAATGAGCTTTTGGTGAAGGAATTGTAACAAAAAAATATACATTATAGGCTCTTGCTTTTAAACATCTATTGAATTTTTGCTCGGGTTTATATATTCGATAGTGAAGGGTGTATCTTTTATTTTATAAATTATTGAAACTAACTTCCTTTTTTTTAAATTTTAGCCGATGGGTTTCGGCGGTATGGGAGCTCGACCTATGGGTGCCGGTACGAATCCTTTTGCTGCCCAGCCACAATTTGGCGCTTCACCTTTTGGTCAACAGCCTAAACCAAATCAGCAGCAAGTCAATGATCCATTTGGCAATCTTTAAATCAAAAAAGGACATTAAAATAATCAAGAGACAGAGAGAAAAATATCAAACACTTCGCCTATTGTCATGTGCAATGCTTTATCTCATTTAATTTTCTTCGTCAAATTATTCTCATTACTGCCAAATGTAGTCGATCCATAAACATTCCACCGAATCGATTATCACCTCTTTCTGCGATTATCGTCTAGTCACCTTATCTAAATGAAAACACAAATCAAAAAACACATTTAAAAAAGACTCCATTCGACGTTATGCCTATTCGATCTGATAGACATTATCACTCCTGATCTCTGCAAGTACATATATTTCTTTCTTTTTTTTCTTCTTTCTTTCTCATTTTCTCTCCCTTAATCTGAACATTTCTTTATTTCCTTAAATCTGTTTCACTACTGTAATTTGTATCCCATGAAAACAAAAAATTAGAAAAACAAAAAAAAATCTTTCAATCATATTTAATTATTTTTCTATATTTTGTGAGTGTGTGTGTGCTTCTGTAATTTTCTCTTCTTTCTTTCCAATCATTAGCGCTGTTTCCGTCGCTTCATTATACTTCCAATATTTATCTGCCTATCCTTATTTATTGTCATAATCGATTTACCATTGTTCGTGTATGTACGATTTCTTCTTCTTGTCCTATTTCCTCCACATATATACCGCCGGTTTTTCTTCGTGTAGATTGAAATTATCTCTTAATTTTTTTTCTCATCAAACAAATATGTGTGTTTTTTGTTGGTGATTTTACCTTTTTCTCCTCGCACATTTTTTTTCTTCATAAAAGAAATTTTCATTAAATGGTGTCGTAAAATAGAATCATAATCTCTTATTTCTTTTGAATGAGCATAATAATATTGGGAGCTTGATCTTTACAAAGTCTATCAACTATTCAATTGGAAGTAATGTATTGTAATGATTTTATTTTAATATTCATTTTATTCAATACATTTTATAAATATTATATATTTGTCTATTACAGGATGAGTTTATTTGATGGAAGATCATATTTGGAATGATAATTTATGGTAAGTCATTCGTATAGTTGAGATTTTTCATCAGACTTAAACATATTTTGGAATAATATGAAAGATTATTTTCAAATCTCAATATTATTTTCTATTGGAATCCAAGGCATTCTTTACTTTTGCTACTACATAACTTTCAGTAGTGTATAATAGTCGTCGCTACTTCACAGTCAGCTGTCGTTTTCTATTCATAAATTATCGACGGCGGCAAGCGACATTGCGCGACTGTGCTATTCGCATATTTATTTCATCTTGTGAAGAGAAAAGTAGCTGACGAAGGCGTCGCTATCGTCCGTTTGTTAGAAAAGAGGTCTTGGGTATGTAAGAGTCAAGATGGCGATGCAGTCGTAGAAGAACAAAATCGAAAATAAAACAACATATACACCCCATGTGTTGAGCGTGTGTACTCACCTTATGATATTATTATTATTTATTAGAATCAATGTTCAGGTAACCCCAATTAGGGTTTAGTAACTAATAATCAATTAAGTACAATATGATCGAGACAAAAATAAATAAGCCCTTTACAGTGTTTATTTATTTTATGTACTTTTTTACCACAAAAAAGATTGTTCTGGTGCTATTTTTTAAGTAAATCTTTTGATTTTTTAATCGATAAAGGTGATTAAAATGATTAACAATATTTCTAGACATATATTTGCCAATCATCGAAAAGACCTTGGCAAAAATTCAGTCTATATCATATATGGGAAAAAGATTTCTTTCATAAGATATAGTGAATATTTTTGAATATTTGGATTGAAATTCATCAGATTAAATTAGGAACAAATTAAAATTAGCATAGAATTCTTCTTGAATGAATTTTAATCGGAAATTTCCAAGTACAACAGTTGTTTTTCTCTCGGTCGATTTTTATAAAAGTTAACTTGAAAGTCGTTTTTGCGGTTTTTTTGACAGATAATAACTTGTCAATGAAACTGAGTAAACTTTGATCGACATATAACTTATCTATAGAGAATTATTAAAAGAATTTTCTTTATTGTAATTCTATTCGTGTAGCAATTCAAATAATCAACATCATTTGAACAGCGATTATCGAACAACATCTGATCCGCATCAATTGATAGATGATGATGAATCCAATCCAACAGAACAAAATCCTAGTTTATCACATTTTGTTTCATCTTCTGCTAGGTTCGATGATGACGAAGAAGATGAGCCACTTTTAATGCGACAACGTAATAGTCAAAAACAAACGCCAGCAACTAAAACAGAAAATGATTCAAATAGCTCAGGTGAATCTGAACAACATCAAGAACGATTAAGTGATAGTGATGATGATGATGCAGAAGCGAGTGAAGATGATGATGAAGATGACGACGACGATGATAATGATGATGATGATAATGAAGACGATAATGATGAAGATGATGATGACGACGACGACGACGATGATGATGATGATGATGATGATTTTGATGATAAACGACGGGTAAAAACAAAATCAAAGCGAGGTTTTGGTCAAGCAAAAACAAAATCAAAAACACAAGTAAATATAGTTTTAGATAAAAATATTATTGAAGAATGATTTTCAAAATTGTGCATGAATCATATCAATTTGATTCGATGATTACAATAATGCATGATACGTATATTTCTCTTAAAGAATACACTCCAATGAGTGATCACATTTGATATTTAAAGGATAGAATATGAATTCAAAAAAACGTAATCATTGTTCCAGATAAAATTAAATTAAAGTTGAAATCTTTATTGAGAACTCATACTATACAGGTTTATATCTTTCGAGTACTCGACGACCGCCCAATGAACTTATACGGTCAAAAGGTTCATTCTATTATTTAACGTGATAAAATCTTTTCGTCATATCAAAAAATTGATTATCAACATATATTCATAATCGGTAAAAAGTAAAGAACTTCAGTAGGTAATAGTGATTGACTTGAATGGAAAAATATCATTCAAGACGTTTCTCATAAATACCTGGAGTATATCTTAAGAACGATTAATTTATATTAATACTTTCAGAAGTATCACGAGCTCACCCTTAGTAGTCATGTTTGGCGAGCGAAAAAATAATAAAAAGACAATTGTTCAATTTCACTGGGGCAAATGAAAGTTTCCCAAGATTGATTAGGGACATCTCTGGTTTCTTTATTCAAATCATATTATGCAACATAGATTGCTAGTTCACTTAATTACTTGATCAATATGATCTCTTTCCTCAAGTGAGAATACTCGATAGTATGCAATTGATACAGCAATTATAGTCAAAGCTTGATCTTTATCTATTAAATAAATATCACTGTGCAGTATCAAACAAAAAACTAGATGTCATCGTTAATATACGTGACCATACAATCAGTTTTGTGATATATTCATCGCCTAGAGAGTATAACCTAAAATTTAATTTCTTTTTTCTTAAGACAAAACGTTCCAAAAGTGCTACAAACAATGCATCATCAACATCAAATCGTAAACGACAACGTACATCATCATCGACAAGTTTTGCTTCTGCAACAAAAAAAGCACGCCGTCAGCAATCAAGCGGCAGCGGAGTATCTTCATCGACATCGACAAATAAACAAAAGATTCGTCGTACAGCAGCATCAAATCCAATAAATTATCATGAAGAATCTGACGATGATGTCAATGATCCAGCAAGACGTAAAATGAAAAAGCAACAACGTCATCTATCATCGAATTCTGATTCTGACGGTGATCAAAATTCAAATAATGATGATGAATCAAATTCAAATGAATATCAACAGTCATCAAAAAGCAATCTAGTAACAGATCTTGAATCAAACACAGCTAAACGTCAAACAAAAGTGCGAACATCAGATAATTTATCATCATCTGGTGAAGGTGTAACATTAGTTGCTGATGAACCATCATCAGAAATAATTGAAAAAGTTTTGAAGGTACGTTTCGGTCGAAAAGATGCCACAGGTCCATCGACTACTATTTATAATATCGATGAACTCGGTGATCCAAATGCAAATTATAATGGTGATGACGAAACACAGTCTGATGGTGAACAACAATTTTTAATTAAATGGAAAAATTGGTCACATTTACATAATACATGGGAAAGTCGTTCAAGTTTACAGCAAGCACATGTTAAAAGTTCACGTATATTAGAAAATTTCCTTAAACAACATGAACAAACACGTTCATGGCGTCGAGAAAATCTTAATATGGATGAAATTGAATTATTTGAATGCCAACAAGAATTAAATGATACGGCATTATCGGGTTATCAACAAGTCGAACGAGTTATAGCACATGAGAAAAATCGTGAACTAGAAAATTCATATGATTATTTATGTAAATGGGATGGTCTTCAATATAGTGAATGTACATGGGAAGATGGAAATTTAATTGGAAAACGATTTCAATCACAAATTGATGAATATCATGAAAGATTAAAACAACAAAATGAAGATTTACAATTACAACAACAACAACAACAACAAAGCAGTGCAAGTGGAAGAAAGAAAAGCAACATAATTCGACCAAGATTTTCACCCATAACAGTACAACCATTGTATTTAGCACCGAATGAAACCGAGTTTAAACTAAGAGATTATCAATTAGAAGGTTTAAATTGGTTAGCACATTCATGGTGTAAACAAAATTCAGTTATCTTAGCTGATGAAATGGGACTTGGTAAGTACTTTTTAATTTCTTTTTCTTTTCAAAAATTTAATAGAGAAGAATAGAAGTGATGTACTTTCTTCTACATAAAACTTAGTTTCGTAAGATCTGAAATGGGGAAGATGTTAGAATTCAATAAACTGATATAAAAACAATCATTGCGTTTTTCGTCATGGATAACCGTTTATTTCTTTTTGTAACTTTTTCTTTTTCAGTGTTGTATTCATGCGTTATACTGGCGAGAAAAGTGTGAGTTGCCTTGAGTCACCATTTAGTGTACTATAAATGAACCAAGATTATTTTGCCAAGAGTTCATCTTTTTTTCGCATCCTCTTGAGAATACTATTTTTTTTTTCGAATGAGTACCGCAGTGTCCTCAACCGTACGAGTTAAACTGAATTTTGGATTTTAAGTCAAACATTCACATAGAGAGAGATGCCTCAAGATGAGTGCTGAGAAATATTGAACATGTTCAAGGACAACATAGGTGTATCATAGCAGAGTAACATGGATTATTGATATCCTCCGTGAGGGAATAATTTCAAGCCGAAATTCGAAAGTGGCTATTCTGACGTTGCTGAGAAGAACTACGATATTTTTTTTTTGAATTAAAGGAACACCGTTAAAATGCAGCGTATTTGCTTGGATAAGCTATTGATCTGAATTCTAGTGAGAGTATCCATAGATTCATTTTGTTTAGATGGGTACAATTATTTTCGGTTCATCGGTTAAAGACTTTTTTCGTTGGGCGGGAGGGGGGGGAGGCGATAATAGTCATAGTTTATTATTGCCAAAAGTTAAAAGAGAAAATTAAAAGATCCACTATTGATGACAAAAATGTTTTTTTTTCCACTACAATAGTTCCGCACACCTGTACGGTATCGATAAATCTTGAAGGAAAATGCAATAGATTGTAATACGATCGAGAATAACAACTTTTCAACGATTTGTAAATGATTAGATTGACTTCTTCAAAAGAGAATCGACTCCTTTAAAATATTATTTATCGAAACAAAAACAATTCAATTTCTTCTTGCTTTGTTTAGGTAAAACCATTCAAACAATATCATTTCTTTCGTATATATACGAAGAACATAATTTTCATGGTCCATTTATAATCGTTGTTCCCTTATCAACAATTCAAGGTTGGCAACAAGAATTTCAACGTTGGGCACCACATATGAATACCATTGTATATATTGGTGATATGGTATCACGTGAAAAAATTCGTCATTTCGAAATGTTCGCATCGGGAAATAAGAAACAATTCAAATTTCATGCACTATTAACAACATACGACTTTTTATTAAAAGATAGTAAATATTTATCATCAATAAATTGGAGTGTTATTCTTGTTGATGAAGCACATCGCTTGAAAAATGATGATTCAATGCTCTATCGTACATTAATACAATTCGAATCTCAACATCGAATATTAATAACAGGCACGCCGTTGCAAAATTCTTTAAAAGAATTATGGTCATTATTACATTTCATAATGCCGAATTATTTTGATGATTGGAATAATTTCGATGCCAAATATTCATCATTATTAACAACTCACGATACCAGTCTCGTTAAGCGTTCAAGTGAATTACATAAAGAATTAGAACCATTTTTATTAAGACGTGTTAAACGCGATGTTGAAAAATCGTTGCCAGCTAAAGTGGAACAAATTTTACGGGTTGAAATGACACGCTTACAAAAGCAATATTATAAATGGATATTAACAAGAAATTATCGTGCTTTAACCAATGAACGTGGAGGAAATTTACCATCGTTTATTAATATTATGATGGAACTGAAAAAATGTGCAAATCATGCATTTTTTGTTAAACGTGATGAAGAAAATAATACAACACTCGATGTAAGATATCTATATATTAAATATATGTATAGAATTTTCATTGAATTTTTTTTGTCATTTTATTCAGGAAATTATCAAAGGTAGCGGAAAATTATTGTTATTAGATAAACTTTTGTTAAAATTACGTGCGAGCAATCATCGAGTGTTAATTTTTTCACAAATGGTTAAAATGTTAAATATTTTAGCTGAATATTGTAAATTAAGACGATTTCCATTCCAGGTAAAATTTTTTACTAGAAATTATTAACTTGAAAGATCAACTGGCATAAGATTATGAGTTAAGGATTGATATTTAGTAATCGATCATCAGTAGATAGATATTCAATATCATGTAATTTATGGGAAAGTGGTCGACTTCAAAGGACCTACGTTTCTCTACTATTTAGCGCTTGAATGTAATATGTTATCCTTAAACTTAATCATCGATGGAATATCATAGTAGAAGAATTTATCATGCATTTTACTTGCAAAAGTGAAATATTTTCATTCTAAGATTCGACTATAGTTTGAAGTGTAAGGCTTGGTCGTTTACTCCTTTACACTGTTGCAATAGAATTGATGTTAAGCTCATCATGGTAAGAGGTTTTTTGTAGCTTCAAGCTATGAGCATGATTTCGGTAGAGTGATGTAACCTTAGTCAATTCGAATACGTTCAAAAATGATCCATTAGTTTTGAATAAATATAATATTTTTTAATCTTGTATTGTAGAGACTCGATGGTTCAATGAAAGGTGAAATACGTCGTCAAGCATTGAATAGTTTCAATCGTGATGGATCTGAGGATTTTATTTTTCTTCTTTCAACTCGTGCCGGTGGTTTGGGCATTAATTTAGCTACTGCTGATACTGTCATTATCTATGATAGTGATTGGAATCCACAAAATGATCTTCAAGCTCAAGCTCGTGCTCATCGCATAGGTCAAACAAAACAAGTAAATATTTATCGTCTTGTCGCCAAACAATCCGTTGAAGAAACAATTATTGAACGTGCTAAACAAAAAATGGTCTTAGATCATTTAGTTATTCAACGTATGGATACAACAGGTCGTAATGCCTTTCAAAATTTGAATAATACATCGGCGACAACGACAACCAATGATAGCCGTCCATTGACCAAAGAAGAATTGAATACTATAATTAAATTTGGTGCTGAAGATTTATTTAAAGAAACGCCAGTACACGAAGAAGGTACAATTGAAGAAGAATCACAAAAGATTGATATCGATGAAATTCTTCGTCGCGCCGAAACTCGCCACGATGATGATTCGTCTATGCGCAATAGTAGTGAAGATTTATTATCACAATTTAAAATAGCTAACATACAAACGATGGAAGACGATGTTATTGAACCAACAGCAATAGTAAATAGAACAAAAAGTTGGAAAGATATTATACCAGAATCTGAAAGACAAAAATTTGATGATGAATGTTTAGCTGAATTAACCGCTGCCTTACCACCACGCAGTCGCAAACGCGTAGAATTGTTTAATTCAAAATCAGATTTGGATAATAATAATAATACAAATCGTCGTTCACATATGGACATTGTTCTGAATGAATTTACAACAAATGAAATTCGAAAATTCATCAAAAGCTTTAAGAAATTTTCCGATCCACTTCATCGTCTCGATTTAATTACAATGGATGCCGAGTTAGAAGATAAATCAAGACAAGATATTGAAGAATTAACGAATTATATACATAGTGAATGTTTAATGACTGTTGAACAATGTAAAAATGACACAAGTCCAAATAATCATACACAATCATCATCGTCACCCAAAGACGATTCAACGAATCACCGTGATAAAATTCCAACAATACGTATACATAATGTTACAATCAATGCAACACAATTGATTAATTCTATGCGTGATTTAGAACCATTGAAAAAACTTTTTCAATCACATAATGAACAACGAAAATCTTATTCATTTCCATCGTCGATTAAAATAAAACCCGTTCATTGGTCATGTTCATGGTCGTTGGAAGATGATAAAGCTCTCTTACGTGGCATCTATGAATATGGTTATTCCAATTGGGAGCAAATTAAAATGGAGCCAGAATTAGGTCTTTCATCGAAAATTCTTCTTGATGATAAACAATTAAAACCACAAGCCAATCATTTACAAACACGTGCAGATTATCTTTTACGTTTATTAAAACAATATTATGATAATCCATTGAATAAGAAAAAAGATATAGCAAAGAAGAAAATTCCGGTGTCACAAGTACCAACGAAAAAGTCGAAAAATACAACGGAAGAACATATTAATGGGCCTGATTCCAAAAAAATAAAACGACGTGTCAATGGACCAACAACTTCGAATTCTGAAAAACAACCGAAATCAAAAGAAATTATTGATAATTCAAGTGGTGATGAAGAATCGACAACGAATAAATCTATGAAACGGAAACCAACAGAACATCGAACTCATACACATACTGACGATAAAGTAAAAATTTTTGATTTCTACTTTTGTATCTTACTTGTAAATTCTAGGCATCGAAATCATCGAAAAACGAAGAAGAAAATGCATCGAGTGATATGTTTAAACAGGTAAAAATTTTTTCTATATCACTTTATGTCATAGTGTTTCTTAAACGAGTCGTGTAGTTTATCTCGGAAACATTTTAGATACACTGATTTGAAACTCTGCATAGAGACAGACTGTATTGAGAAATAAATTTCACTTTCATCTTGTGTTCATCTTCTTGCAATAACAAAATAGAATGAGATTTTTAAGTCAATATTCTTTTTGGTAACATGAAAATTGAATTGCGTGCATCTTTTAGTGTCGAGAATTACTTCGTCCAATGAAAAAATGGCTTAGCAGACTTGATGCACCTGAAGATGCATTTGACTCTCAAGATGATTATACAAAAGAATTCGAAAAGTGTTTATTAACTATCGGTGATCAAATTGAAACTGTTCTTAAAACAAAAACAGATAATGACTATCAAACATATCGTCATCATTTATGGACATTTGTTTCAAAATTTACTACAAAATTAACTGATAGTCAACTAAGAAAATATTATCGAACATTTGTTAAAAAACGTAGTGAAGAAAGTTCATCATCGAGTCAAACACAAAAATCTTCTCATCATCAACATCAGCAGTATAATCCATATTCACAATCAAATACAAAAAATCGTCAAACAGAACAAGATGAAACCTATAGAAAAGCTGGCTGGGGATCATCATCTCAATCAACTAACAATAATCGTAATGTAAAAGATACACGTCTTAAACATGCAACAACAATGCCATTAACAAAATCGTCGAGATCTGAACAAGTAAATAATACAATTGGTTCAACAAATACTGGTACAACATCTGACTATGATTCACATCATCATCATTCACAACAACAAGCACCACAACATCATCATCAATTTGATCATAATCGACATCATCCAAGCGGAAATAATAATCGAAGATCTTATCATGATTCTACCGGTGATTCATCGTCTGATTATCGTGGTGGTTATCATCGAGAACGCGACAGTACTTCATCTCGTGGCCCTCGTCGTTACGATTCTATGCCAACACGTTATGATCAATCTTCGTATAACAATCGTTCATCATTTCCAAGTAATTTCTCTCAACCGCCACCACCCTTTGATGAATCTCGATCATCAGCAGCATCGAATCGTACTGGTGGTGGTAATAACAATAGAAATAATCGTGCATCCCAAAATACTCCACCACCGCCACCCCCACCACCACCTTCACTTCTTCCGCCACCGCCTCCACCACCGTTATCAGGGCCTGAACTTTTTCAATCAATTTATTTACAGTACTACGATATGTATATGCAACAAGCTACTGGGCTTTCTTCATCTCAATCATCTACGGCTAATTCCATGTAAGAAATACTCGTCCGAAGAAAAAAAGAATTTTATTATATATTTCAAAACAATAATTTCCTATATAATTTAGTTCTCCGAACAGCTATGCTGATATGGCTGCTGCTTATGCTCATCAACAGATGCAGCCAAGAACATCCGAATCATAAATACAACAATGATTCCTTTTTTGTTCTTTTTCTCTTTCCAACTCTTCTTATTTTTCTTGTTTATATTTATATATAACAGAAAATTAAACAAAAAGTGTTCGGTTCTTCTTCGTTTGCTTGGCTCTTTCTTGATGTGATACTCTTCTCTTGATTGACGATTGTTATGTCACTTTCACTCCTTTTTTGCTCTGTTTGACATGTTTTTAGTTCTACTGCCTGATTCTTTTTCTCTTGCGTCTTCATACATGGAATTGTTCTCTCTCTTTCTCTCTCTCTCATATGTTTAGACCAAATAAAAAAATTAAAAACTATTTTCTATGCATGCTCGATGTGTACGTATATATTTCCTGTTGCGTACTTCGACTTTATTCATATACATGTACGCACTGTTTTCTTCTTTTGTCTTTATTCTAACTTTCTTCTCGTGTTTTTTTTTCTGTCTTGTCTGCTGATTGGTCAGTAGAGACTTTTTGTCAACATACGAAAAGATTTAAAACCAAAAATACAACAGTTATTAAAAGTTAATAATTGACTCAACTTTATAGAGAATTTCGAACTGATGATGACATCAGAGGTTCAGGAAAGAAAATCTGTCGAAACTAGAAAAAGGAATCGAATATTTTAAATCTAACACGAGTGATTTCTATCGAAAAATTAGCTTCTGTTTCCCAATACATTTACCAATTTCGATTGAATAGAGACTTTTTTTTTCTTGACCATTTCTGAAACACGATTTGATCCTATTTTCATTAGTAGATGTAGACACTAGAATCCTGATATTAAAATAATAATGTATCCGAAGTTTGATGGATATAATTGTCTCGTTGAAGTTAACTAGTGATGACAATAGTCGACCAAATGTAAAATAAAGTAATATTAGACGTCCTGGATTTTTTCTCTATAGAAGCGCATTCGAGAAGATCTGATGAATTCTTTGCTTGAAGTTGGAGAAGTCTGACATTGATCAGTGTCATTAAGTATGATTTTGATCCTTTTAAATAAATCTTTGCAAATAAATATTAACACTTTCATACGAATTGAATATCGTCATGGAAAATAAATATATTCATCATATCAATATCAACTCAACGACTGCGAGAGCTTTCCATCGTGAGACGGACGATCGATTGGTATATTTTTCAATAGTTTTGATCTGAACTTGAATAGGAATATATGTTTTTGAAATATATATATATATATAGGCAAGAAAATCAACATTCTGTGTCACCGATGAAACTAAATAGCAGTCAGCATACAAAAATTACTTAAATAAATTATTTTCTATAAATTCTCTATCAAGATTATAGTTATTCATGTATGCCAGCGACATTGCCACCATCTGATTGAAAATTTTTGCTAGCGACACTAGATAAAGTCATTATCTATAAATAGACTCCTAATAATAAATGTTATCATCCATTCATTTTTATTCCGGCATTCGTGGAATAAGTTCATGCACCATAGCATCAAGTTTCCACCGGCTAAGCCAAATATTAATAACACAAGATGGTTACATCTTTCATTTAGCAAGAAACACCTGTTTTTGTAAAAGCGGCCTGTTTCCAATCAAAAATTAAGAAAACAATAGTGTGAAATTCTTCAAAAATATTTTTCCTCATATGAACAAACATTATCTAACTGATCCGCATACGTATCTATTAGATAGCATTCGTAACCAAGATACGATAATGTAGTGCCATCTGGAATACAAGAAAAAGCAGAGTAACTCACTATATACAATATATAATTGATTCACTTCTCATTCGTCAATTCATATTCAATACCATCAGCATCATAGTTTCAATAATAATAATCAATCAATTCATCTTAAAATTCTCGAACAATTGATAATGGTATTACAAGATGAATCAAGCATGATTGTTGAAACAACAAAAAAATCAACAAAACTATCATGTTTAGAAAGTAAATCATCATCAAAAATTCAACAATGTTTTCATTCATCTTGTTCACATTGTAATGGTAACTATTTAAAAACAATCAAATCGGAAATAAAACAAATAACAAACGAATCCGAATCGTTTAAATCTGCATCAACAGATAGTAAAAATCTTTCGCCATCTTCATCTTCTTCGAATATACCATTTGAAACTCAACGTTTAAATTTTTATGCAATTATTGATGAATGGAAAAACGATCGTATGGAACACATATCGTTTATATATCAAAAGAAAAGAAATCAAATTGATTTAATATGTTCTCAAACATATCATGAATATGAAACATTTAAAATTGAACAAAAGAAATTATTAAATGAAAATTTATTAAGTAACAATCATAATAATAATCGAATATTAATTCCAAATGAAATTGATGAATTAAATCAAAAATTATCGCTAACACGTCATTTACTCGATTATTTTATTCAGCCAAAACTACACAATCAAAATTTATATTCGGATCAAGATGATAATGACGACGATAATGATGATGATGATGATGATGATGGTGATGATGATGATGATGATGAATCTATAAATTACGAGGACATTTTTAAACATAAACCCATTAATGAGTTTTCATTATCAACTGATAATCTTGCTATGGCTTGCTCAAATTCAAATATATTATTACGTGATGGTGCACGTTTATTATTATTCAATGAAAAAGAAAAACTTCATCAGTTAGAAATTAAAGTTCAACATCCAGGTGATTTTATTCGAGATGTGTGCTGGTGTGAAGCACTTGGGTATTATCTTGTATTAACACAATATCTTTTATTTATATATGATCCGGAAAAATATCTATTAACTATTGTCGATAAAGTGAAACCAATTCAACGATCGAAATTTTCTTCATTAACTTGTTCAGATAATATAATGTTTCTCGTTAATGGAAATGGACAATGTGTCGAACGATGGTCTATAGCGAAAAGTTTCAATTGGAAATTAATTAAACGTATGAATATAGTTTTTATTTTCTTATTAAATCTTCGTTCGCTATTTTATTTTCTCTTTAGGATGGACAGATAAAGATTTTTGTCATGAAAATTTTCGTTTAACATCACGTATTCGTGCTAATCATATGATGCTAGGTAAATTTACTTTTTCACAAGCAATTCTTTTCTTACGAAACTCAACAGAAACAAAGAAATTCTTTACATCGGGATGCTTTTAAATAGTAGATCCACAAGAAGATGTTTTCAACTAATGAGACCGTACTTCATTTTCAGAGTATTGCTAAAATCGTTTATGAACTAGTTTGACTAGAGAGTAGATTATAAAAACAAACCATTTGCCGGAAAGTTTATCTAATAAAAGAAAACAAAAGTACATAAAGACATGAGAAGGTTTCTCATGATTTTATTTAGAATCAATATATTTGATGACTTATAATCCATTAGAATTCGTTGAAAACTTTAGTGACTACACATTCGGTCGTACGTTGTACGACTATAATTTGATTGCTCTATGGAATAAACTGTAGCATTTCATTGAATTATTATTATTTGAATAGAGCTTATCAAAATAATATACTAACAATAGAAGAGATAAAAACATTCTAAACAGGCTTCGTAGAGAAAACAATGTGTTCGAATCAGTGATTCACAAATGCTATAGTAAATAGAAACTTGACTTGAATTTCGATTATTATGTAAACATAGGAGATCGATCTGAAATGCTTCCATAGTAATACGGAAAATCACCGATGATGAAAGATTTTGTCGTCATAGTAATAGTTTTTGAAATAGAATGTTTGCCATAAGTTTTCAAAACTAGTGCGATCAATTATTGACGTCTATTCTTATTTTGATTTATTTTTAGCATTAAATATTTGTGGTTTAAATTTCGGTTATCGTATATGCTTGTATGATTATCATATGAAATTACTTCGACGTATTAACTCAGATTCTAATCTTCATTTATTATCATACATTAGTGGAAATCAATGGATGGCAACCGATTACAAAGAACGATTCTATTTATTCAATGATGATGAAACAATGAAAGCAGTCATGGATTATACTGGCAAAGGTGGCTTCATAAGAAATGTTGCTCGATTAGGTTCGAGTTATGTAGCTGTTAAAGTTCAAACTCGATTACAAGTTTATAAAATATGATTACTAATTATTGTATTAATTTTCTGTGTCCTGTAGAACCTTAATTTCTTTTTGTGCAAATCTTTACCACGGCGTTTGATATTTTCTTTTTCATTTGTCTCGTTACATATTCACATTTCAATTGTTTTGTGTTTTTTTTTCGTTGGTAGCTTTTTTTTGGACGAATTTTTGTTTCGTACAAAAAAAAAAGAATTTGATAGAACAAATAAATGCGTATGTTCGCTGTACAAGTGAAATAAACAATTACAGTTTTATGTATAATGGAATTTGCACGAGTAAGATCATTAACAATTGTTGGCAGCAACCGTCTTTCTAGTGTAGACAATAACAGTAGCAATTTCTCGATTCAATTTCATAGGATTTCGTCTTCAAATAAAGAGAAAGAAAAACTTCGATTGATTCTCTCTTTTACCTGTAGTTCACTGTAGCAATCATTATTTTACACTCTTGAAAAAAGAATAAGTGGAAAGGAAAGAGAACAGAACATGGCAGCAAAGAAATCGGTGTTGGTAGAAACACAAACAGAGCTTGTCCTTATTCCCCCTTTTTTTTCTTCTCTTTCATATCTAAACAACAATAACTCAACTTTGCAACTAGGCAATGAAGAGAGAGAGAGAGAGAGAGAGAAGGAGAGTGAGAAAAAAGTATTTCATTGTTAAAATACTGAAAATTCATAAAAGTAGGAAAAAAAAGAGAGCGAGACGCGTTGAGATTGTCACTATGTATAGTTATTTTATACGATGATATAATCAAAAACTAAATTATTCATTACAAATTGTTTTAGAATATACTTATTTGCATTTGGTTATAGTTGTATACTAATTATTGTTGCTAACAATAATTATTTTGAATAACAGTACAGGAAAACTAATGATTTATTAAATTTTCTTTACATAATTTCTTTTATATAGATGGCTGATCTTCCAAATGGTGGTGAAGTCGCACCACCTCTCGTCAGTACAAAAAGTAAGTTAAATTTTCGAAAAAAATAGCAAACCCTTCTATTTAATTTATTTTGAACAGCTGATGCTCGTGCAAATGGACCTATAGGCTCCGCCGGTACAAGTCAACCTCCGGTTTCCACAACAACTACTGTCACTACAGTAAGATTTTGTTTTCAATAGCTTTTCGTATTATTGTCATTATTATGTGTATATTTTAGACAAAAACTAAAATAGTTGGTGGTGATCGTCAACAAGAAATTGCACGGCAAGCAAAAGCTCTTCGCGATGAACGACGTGCAACGGTAAAATATTATTTTAGTAATAAAACTTTGTTACATGATAATTAATTTAACTTTTATAGCTCGATGCTAGACATGAATATCTTTTCGGACGTGTAAGATAATTAGTAAATTATTAACTTATATATTAGAAACAATAATTTTAGCTTGCCGAAGCTATCGGTATTGAACCACCACAAGTTGAAGATCACGTTTTAGGAGATGAAAAAGTGATTTGTTTTTATTTAGTAACACTTTCACAAAACTATTCATTTTATTGTTTTTCTTTCAATAGTTCGATTGTATCGATGATTTTTTTCTTGCTGGAGGACGTCGAGTATTGATGTTTTATTATCAAGAGTCAAAAGTAAAATCTATTTTTCGTTTCTTTTTCCTATTCTGTTATTTAATTTAATATAGAATCCTGAAACAAATCAACCAGTCTATGGTCGTTTAGCAAATGCAGGACCGAAAAAACGTGTCATGATTAGTACCGGTGATGAGTCAGTGGTATGAATGAATCTTTACTTAATATAATAATTTATGACAGTAATGCGTTTTTTTCCTGATAGTCACTCACTGGTGTTCTTTATTATTTTGTTCGTCCAAATCAACCAAAAGCAGTAACACCTGCTAACATTGTCACTGAAGTTGTATTTGGACAATTAGATGCATCAAATGGAAAAATGCTTGAATCTATCGATCAATTATTGGCAAATATGTTAATTCCATTGTTTCAACAATATGAAGTTTGTTTTGAATTTATTTAATTAGAAATTTTAAATATTTATTTATTCAGGATTGGGGAGCGTTAAAAACTCGTAGTAATATTAATGTGCAAGATTTTCTTGATGCTATGTCTCAATTTACAGCAACTGTAAATGGTGCAAGTGATAATATAGGTAAAAATAAGATTTGAAAAAGAGCATATCTTTTGTTTATATACACGTATGCATATGTTTTATTTAGCTCATCAAGTAAAATTAGCACCAAGTGATAATGATAGTACATTATCAACACTGGCAACACCAAATGACTATCAAACAATGGCACAAAATGGTGATTTCATAAGTGAATGTGAAAAATTAATGGATAAATGGTGTAAACAAATTGAAAAAGTATAGAAGATGACCACAAAAACAATCAATTTCATTATTTTGATTTCTTTTCAATTTTAGATTTTAGCTGAAAGTGAACAAATTCGACGTGAAGCTGATGATGTTGGACGTAAGTGTGACGAATTGAAAAATATCGAAATATAATCAAATTCATTTTAGCATCTGCTGAATTAATACATTGGAAACAACGAATGGCTACATTTAACAATTTATTAGAACAAATAAAATCTTCTCGATGTCGTGCTGTTGTTGGTGTTCTTCAATCAGCTAAATCAAAATCAATTCATCGATGGAGAGATTTAGTATGTTTATTTAACGAAATATCTTAATTTAAGTTTTAAATTTTTATTCAATTAGGATGCTCGAATAACTGATGCTGCAAATGAAGCAAAAGATAATGTTCGATATTTATATACACTTGATAAATTTTTCAGTACGCTTGATAAAAACAATCCAGTAAGAGTCATCTACTGAAATTTTAATCATTTTTACATTAAAAAAAAAACATTCGCTTTAGAATGCTATTGCTGAAAATATTCCTAGTTTAATGAATGCCATTCGAATGATACATAGCATTTCACAATATTACAATTCATCTGAACGAATGACATCACTCTTCGTTAAAATTACAAATCAAATGATAAATACATGTAAACGGTATATTAAAAATGGTTGTACTCGTCTTTGGGATATTCCAAAGTAAAGCCAATTTTTTTTTTATTATGATTATTTTTAGACTTTTTTTTTCTTGTTTTATTAATTTTGTAGGCAAGATCTTATTAGTCACATTCAAGAAAGTAAAAAATTAAATACTGAATATCAAGCGTATTTCCATAAAACCAAAGGAAAATTACAAGAATCAGCAAATGAACGGCAATGGAACTTTAGGTATGACGACACACTTGAAATTACAGTCCTACCATCTAGATTAAGTTTGAGTTTATAGACCTTGACAGTGAAAAAATTTGAATTGACTACGCTTTTTTCACAATAGAACTTGATGAATTTCAAATTTAACTTCTAACAAGAATCTCATGATGTTCTTCCATAGCATGTGATAGAAACTGTATATCACTTTTAGGTTTTTATCTTAGAATGCCGGCAAGAAATCAGTTAACGAATCCGTTGAAATATTCTTTTTAATATAACGATACAGAAACCTAGCAAGTATCCGAATGAGTACACAGTCGATTGTTACATGCGCATACAATCGATAGTAAGCTACAAATAAATCAGATAGTCCCATTCTATCCTTCTGAAAAGTGTTCTAGTACTTCGGTACTTTAAATTCGATGTATTCATTTTAGTCATCAAGTCTTTCGTATCACTTACAGATTGGTCAATTGTGAAAATCATTAGTTTACATTCCATTGAAAGTTTTCTCCCTTTCGATCAAATTACCATTTTTAATTTGTCTTGTTTTTCAGTTATCTTCTATAGAATGTTTCAATTAACGAATGTAATTGTTTCTTTCTAGTGAAAATTATATCTTTGGTAAATTCGATACATTTTGTAAACGTTTGGATCGTATTGTCGATGTTTTAAATACCATTGAAAGTTTAAGTGGTTTACAGAATATTCGCGTTGAAGGTTTAGAACCAATCGTTCTCAAATATCGATCAGTTGTTGATGCAATTAAAAAGAAATCCTACGATTTACTCGATCATCGTAAACCGGATGTAAAATAGAATTTAATTAATTTGTTTTCTTCTCTTCATCATAAGTCTCTTATTTTGAAAATTTAGTTCGACAATGATTATAATGAATTCAAATCACAAATCGAATATATTCAATCTCAATTACAATTATTTATTGATTCATGGTTTCGAAAATCCTATACGGTAAGCATTTTTAAAAGATAGAACAACATATATTCTTTTCTTTATTTATTAGGTTGAACAATCTTTATTATTTCTTAATAAATTTCAAGATTTAGAAGGTGTTAAAATTGATTTTGGTGATAAATTTAGTAAATTATTACAAAACTTTAGTAAAGAACTCGATAGTGTACGTAAAATTTATGAGAAAAATAAAGAAGATCCACCATTGTCACGTAATTTACCGCCAACAGCTGGTCGAATTATTTGGGCAAGACAATTATATCAACGTATAAGTGTACCAATTAAATTATTGCAAGATAAAATGGATTTAAGTCGAACAGAAGATGGAAAAGTGTTAATAAGAAATTTTAATAAAATTGCTGAAGCTTTACTTCAATATGAAGTTTTATTTTATCGTAATTGGGAACGTAGCATTGATCTAGTTAAAAAAGGCATGGAAGCAACAATCTATATTCGTCATCCAGAAACAAAGGTATGCATGTTTTGCGTAGGCTTTTGATTCATTATTCTTTTCTTTTTCATTTCATAGGAAGAATATGTTAATTTTGACCCACAAGTATTAGAATTAATTAAAGATGCACAATATTTAGCAAAATTAGGTTTAGAAATACCAGAAAGTGCAACAACATTACTTCGACAAGAAGAACATATTCGACAAACAAGTGTCAGCCTACAAGAATTACTTAACGACATAAAACATGCCTATGCGCTCATTCCAAAAGATATGTCACAATTATTTAAACCACATCGTGAAAAAGTCGAAGAAGCATTACGACCTGGTTTTGTTGCCATTACATGGTCGTCATTGACCGTTGGTGAATGTATGTCATCTNTTATGATTATAGAATATATTTTCTATCACTTTCTTTTTTTTTCTCCTCAGATATTAACAATGTTCGACTAGAACTTGACCAGTTACGTATTCTTATTACTGATTGTACTGATATTTTACAATGTCGTATTGACAATGCCTTACAAACCATAGCTGAAATACAATTATGTGAACCACAACAAGATCCAATATCACTTGATGAATTTTCTAAATTAACCGATGAATCAAGTCAACAAGCAGTTGGTTTAATAACAAAACAAGCATCATTATGTGAGAAAGCTGTTCGTTATCTACTTGAAGTACTTAAAAAACGTCTTAAACCACATGAACAAGTACAAATTAAAGAAAGTGACAGTGAATATTATGATTGTGCACTTAAATCAGCTATGAACACAAAAGGACATGTTACACGATGTAACGATTGTCAACCATGTGCATTCTTTAACTTTTTAACCATCTATTGGAATAAAAATATTGATGCTATTGTGCAATGTACACGAAGTTCATTGGAAACAATTCGTAAACGTTTACAACAACCTGTACGTTATGTTGGCGAAGAAGTTATACGTGATCAAGTACGAAATCCATTGTTTCGTACTGATATTGTTCTATCAATACCCAATGTACTTGTCAAACCAAGTTTAGATGATATGCAATCACAATTAAATAAATCAGCAAATACAATGCTTAAAATTGGACAAGACATTCCAGAATGGTATCATGCACAAAAATTACGAGAAATTACTATTAAAGTAAGAACAAATCGAAAAAATGTATTTTGAAAAACAAAAAATGCATTACGTTGTATTCATTTTAGGAAATTGAAAAACAAGCTTTAGACGAAGGTGAAGATGTTAAATTAGCTGTACAAGCTAAAGCACCAAAACCATTACATAAGGTTCGATACTATTTTATTATTTTTTATTTTGAAGAGTTTTTTGCTTTCATCAAATATTCTATAGCAAAAATATTGGGTTTCTTCTCATCCACAAGACTTTGTTTGGACATAGACATTCATCGAAAGTTTCCACGGGAGAAGCAGGAGTAAGACATAGGATATGTGTCATTCTCAGAATATTGCGAATATCTATTTTGATTCATTTGAAGTAAAATGAATTTGCAATACATGAAAAGTTTCTCCCTTGTTCTCTACCATCATTATCCCCATATGTTGTAAAAAAAAAGATTCTGTTTGCAATAAGAACCAGTTCGATCGTCGTTTCATATTTGATGAGTAGGAGAGAAAATTCTCACTTAATTTTCTGTTCTCTTATTTAGGTTATTGCAGAAAACAATGATGTTAAAAAAGGTAAATACTTGTTTTGTATTTAAATGTTGTTAATAGATTTTCTTTTTTTCTTCGAAATTTTCAGTTGTTTTATCGCTTAATTCAGCGATCAGTACATTTAAACCTGATGTACAAGATATGATGAAAAATTTCACAGGATTTGCTGAATTATGGGAAAAAGTAAAAACAAAAATTGTTGTTTATAATTAATTTTATTTGCTGTTTATACTAATAGGAACCAGAAACAACTGTAAAATCATTTATGGAATCAAAACCATTAATGGTTGATTTTGAAGCTTTATTCAAACATTACCGTCGAATGGAAACTGATATTGATGAATTTCCACCGTCATTTCAAGTTGGTTCAATTGTATTTTTCACGGATAATTTAAAACGAGGCTTGAAAACTGAAATCAACAATTGGAAAATGTCGTATGCTAAAGCTTTAAATGACAAAGCCTCACAAGATATGCAAATGGTCTTCGACAAAGTGGATGATATACAAAAACGTTTGACACGTCCATGTAAAGATCTAGATGATGTTCGAACACATATGGGCGCACTAGGTGAAATACGTCAAAATGAAATATTAATTGATCAAACAATAACACCGGTTGAAGAAACTTATGCTATGATGAATAAATATGAAATTGCATTTAACGATGGCAAACCTGAACTTGTTGACACATTACAATATGCATGGAAAAAATGTTTACAACAAGGCAAAGAAGTTCAATCACATTTACTGGAAATTCAACCAGCATTTAAACAAAATCTTTTGGATAATGTTGCAGCATTTCAACAAGACTTCGTTACATTTGTTGATGATTATAATAAAAAGTAAAGTTTCTATTTTAGTTTAAATATATGAATTTAAAATTAAAATGATTTTTATTTTAAAGAGGACCAATGGTTCACGGAACACCACCACGTGAAGCTAGCGATCGTTTAACAATCTTTCAAGCTAAATTCGATGAACTCTGGAGAAAATTTGAAACATACAGTGCTGGTGAAGATTTATTTGGTTTAGCAATAACAGAATATCCAGATTTGCAACGAATTAAACGAGTATGAATTCATTTTCTTGCCCTGTTTTTCTGGTCTCGCATTTTAAAATTTCACAGCGTGGAAAACTTTTTTTTTTATTTTCTATTTTTTTCATCTGAATTTTTTCTTTTGTTTTAGGAATTGGGTTTACTACAAAAACTTTACAGTTTATATAATATTGTTATTGATACAATCAATGGATACTATGATATTGCATGGGTTGATGTTGATATCGAGAAAATTAATAATGATCTATTAGATTTTCAAAATCGTTGCCGAAAATTACCAAAAGGCTTGAAAGAATATGATGCTTTCGAGGAATTAAAAAAGACTATTGGTATGTAGAAAATTCGATAAACAATAGACTTTATTATCGAATTATTTTTCTTAGATGATTTCAATGAAACTTGTCCATTGCTTGAAATGATGGCTAATAAATCTATGAAACCACGTCATTGGGAACGTATTGCTACTGTTACTAGTCATAAATTTGACATTGAATCAGATAACTTCCTCTTACGAGATATTATGACTGCACCATTACTTAAATTCAAAGAAGATATAGAAGTAATAATATTTAAACTAAAATAAAAACGATTGAAATACAAAGAAAAAAACTTCTTTTTGATTTTAAGGATATTTGTATATCGGCTATTAAAGAAAAAGATATCGAAGCTAAACTTAATCAAGTTGTTGCTGATTGGGGAAATCAAAACTTTCAATTTAGTTCATTTAAAGCTCGCGGTGAGCTTTTATTGAAAGGCGATGCTACTGGTGAAATCATCGCACTTATGGAAGATTCATTGATGATTCTCGGTTCATTGATGTCTAATCGGTAAGCAGAAGCAAATTATTTTATTCTTCTTTTTCTAATTGATGTTTTCATTTAGTTACAATGCACCATTTAAAAAGAAAATCCAAGAATGGGTACAAAAATTAACATCAACAACTGAAATTATTGAAAAATGGATGTCCGTACAGAATCTTTGGATTTATCTCGAAGCTGTTTTTGTTGGTGGCGATATTGCAAAACAATTACCAGCTGAAGCAAAACGTTTCGGAAATATTGATAAATCATGGCAAAAAATTATGCAACGTGCACATGAAAATTTAAATGTTGTTAGTTGTTGTACAGCTGATGATACATTAGCACAATTGCTACCACATTTATTTGAACAACTTGAATTGTGTCAAAAATCTTTAACTGGTTATCTTGAAAAGAAACGTTTAGTATTTCCACGATTTTTCTTCGTTTCTGATCCGGCACTTTTGGAAATTCTTGGTCAAGCCAGTGATTCACATACTATTCAAGTAAATAGAAATTAAATCATATGCATATAATTACTAATTTTTTTGGTTCTTTTAGAATCACTTATTGAGTGTCTTTGATAACACAAAAACTGTTACATTCGATGAAAAAGTCTATGATAAAATTCTTGAAATTAACTCACAAGAAGGTGAAATGGTACCATTGAAAGATCCAGTGATGGCTCAGGTATTATAATTAGAAATATTTTACATGAATACATATTTTTTTTTCTTTATCAATAGGGTAATGTTGAAGTATGGCTTGGAGATCTATTGAGAATTTCACGAGCTTCATTACATAAAATTATTCGCGATGGTGCTATTGCTATTCAAGATAGTGCTTTCAATTTACTTGATTTTCTCAGCAGTTTTCCGTCACAAGTAAATAATTTATTTGATTTTGAGGACAGAAAGAAGTCTATCAGAAATTTTAAACGCTCAGATTATCTATAGAATTCACAGATTAGAAGGCAGGCATAGGTGTTATAATGAATGAGACATGCATTCCGGAAAGAAAAATTTCCACTAATAGATTTACAGATGAAGAGTATACGTTTGACTTACAATATGTTTAATAGTCAATTGTTTTGAGCATTGAAGATTATCTGACCATTATTTTTCGATCAAATGAAAAGTAGTGATAGAAATTATGAACATAAAATCATAAAGACCGTAATATTTTTATGCTAAATTACATTTATGAAATTTATACTGATTTTCTGAAGCGACTAAAAAATAGATGAATACTCACTACAAAAAAAAAACTTAAGAACGATCCTTTATATAAAATATATTTATTTATTTTATTCAGGTTGGTTTACTTGGTCTTCAAATGTTATGGACACGCGATTCTGAAGTAGCTTTAAACAATACTAAGACAGATAAGAAGATCATGATTGATACAGCCAAGAAATTTCTTGATATTCTTAATGCATTAATTAACAAAACAACAGAAGATTTATCAAAATTAGATCGAGTTAAAATCGAAACATTAATTACAATTCATGTCCATCAAAAAGACATCTTCGATGAACTTGTATGTATTCTTATGACAACTAAAAGGTTTATTATGTTCTACTAATGTAATTTTAGGTGGTCAATAAAACTCGATCACCAGGTGAATTCGATTGGCTTAAACAATGTCGATTCTATTTTGATGAAGATGCTGATTTATGTCGTATATCAATTACTGATGTCGACTTTAAATATATGAATGAATTTTTGGGTTGTACTGATCGACTTGTCATCACGCCATTAACAGATCGGTAAGAATCAAAGATTAATCTATTCAATTCCAATTATTTTGTGTGCATAGTTGTTATATTACATTGGCGCAAGCCTTACATATGTCATTAGGTGGTGCACCTGCAGGTATGATTTGTTCAAAGATAAAGATTGATCACAAGACGACGTTTGAAATGATTTTTTTAAGGACCTGCTGGAACCGGAAAAACAGAAACAACAAAAGATATGGGTCGTTGTCTTGGAAAATTCGTTGTCGTAAGCTAAATTTAAAAAAAAACAATCTAATAAAGATTCAATTCTTAATACATAATATTTAATATAAATAGGTATTCAATTGTTCAGATCAAATGGATTACCGTGGTCTCGGACGTATTTACAAGGGTTTAGCTCAATCAGGTATTTAGATTTAAGTCAAAATCGATTCCTAACCATTATTCGATCCAATTATAGGTTCATGGGGTTGTTTTGATGAATTCAATCGTATTGAATTACCTGTACTTTCTGTCGCTGCTCAGCAGATTGATATCGTTTTAAGATGTAAAAAAGAAAAGAAATCATCATTTATTTTTACTGATGGAGACAATGTTGACATGGATATGGAGTTCGGTCTCTTTCTTACTATGGTAAGAAGGAAAATCTTTATTTTATTATATTCATTATGAAAATTTAGAATCCTGGTTATGCTGGTCGACAAGAATTGCCTGAAAATTTGAAAATCAACTTTCGTACAGTCGGTAAGCCATTCATTCACTAATCCCTTGATACTCTATCAACAATCATGTCTAAAATAAATAAACAGTTAGCTTATTATGTCGTTTGAGAGACACAGTAAAGGAATTTTGAAGAAATGTATTCTAAAATAAATAGAATAGGCCTATCCCTAGGTGATTAGTCACGCCATGTTACAGATTTTAATCTCGTAAAGATCGTACGGATAGCTATTTATTTTATTGCTGTTTAATTATGATGTTCATTATGTTTCTAGCTATGATGGTTCCTGATCGTGCTATTATCATGCGTGTCAAATTGGCTAGCTGCGGTTTTCTACAAAATATTAAATTAGCCAAGAAATTCTATACACTATATAAACTTTGCGAAGAACAGTTAACAAAACAAGTTCATTATGATTTCGGTTTGAGAAATATTTTATCAGTCTTACGTACACTTGGTGCATTTAAACGTGAAAATCCAACTGATTCAGAAGAAAAAACTATGATGCGTATTTTGCGTGATATGAATCTTTCTAAATTGGTTTGTATTCATTATTTCAATATGAGCCATAAAAAATAAAACTAATATTATCATTTGTTATTCTTTCTAATATAGATTGACGAGGATGAACCGTTATTTATGTCTTTAATTGATGATTTGTTTCCTGGTATTCAACTTGAAACAAAAGGTTATCCGGAAATTGAAGCAGCTATTAAAACTCAAGTATGACTTTAATCGTGTCGTCTAAATTATATGTCATCATTTTATTTTTCTTTAGACTGAACAAGCACAATTAGTTCATCATGCACCATGGGTACTGAAATTAATTCAACTTTACGAAACACAACGTGTACGTCACGGTATGATGACATTAGGACCTAGTGGTGCTGGCAAAACAAAATGTATTAAGTAAGAAAAAAATTACATAAAAGATTGCCTGCAATTAAAGTTTTTTCTTTACTTTTCTCTTTAGTATTCTAATGAAAGCAATGACTGAATGTGGTGCACCACATCGTGAGATGCGTATGAATCCAAAGGCTATTACAGCTCCACAAATGTTCGGTCGATTAGATGTAGCAACGAACGATTGGACTGATGGTATATTTTCAACATTATGGCGTCGTACATTAAAAACGAAAAAAGTATTCTAAATCTATATTCAAAACAAAAACGAAAGAAAGAAAATTTACAATTTAATCTATACTTATAGGGTGATCATGTTTGGTTGATTCTTGATGGACCTGTCGATGCTATTTGGATTGAAAACTTAAACTCCGTATTAGATGATAATAAAACACTAACATTAGCTAATGGTGATCGAATTCCTATGGCACCAAATTGTAAAATTATTTTTGAAGTACACAATATTGATAATGCCTCGCCAGCTACTGTCAGTCGAAACGGTATGGTCTTTATGTCAGCATCAGTTATGAATTGGGAACCAATTGTAAAAGGATGGCTACTTAAACGTAGTCCAGCTGAAAGTGATTTACTACTTAATCTTTATACAAGATCATTTCCAGATGCTTTAACCTATGTTCTTCAATTTCTTGAGCCCAAAATGCCGGTAAATATATTTTTTTTCGTTTTATAATTTTATAAATTAAACTCTTTTTGATTTTTAAATTTAGTTACTCGAATGCAATTATACCAAACAATCACTTTATCTATTAGAAGGTTTGATTAACAAAGATAAAGCTCCGCCATCAGATGTTCTTGGTCGTCTTTATGTATTCGCATTAATGTGGTCGGTTGGTGCTCTACTTGAATTGTTTGACAGAAAGAAATTAGAAGAATTTCTTATTGAGAAAAAATCTCTCGATCTACCGCCAGTTAAAGGTGAAGAAACGATTTTTGAGTATGTTGTTAATATTGAAACTGGCCAATGGCAACATTGGAGTAATCGTGTAGCAGAATATCACTATCCAAAAGATTCAATACCAGAATATTCATCAATTCTCGTACCCAATGTTGATAATGTTCGAACTGATTTCTTGATTGATACGATTGCTAAACAAGAAAAATCCGTTCTACTCATTGGTGAACAAGTAAAATTGATAATAAAATACGTTTGGTTGTTTTCTCAAGCAAAACTTTTCTGTTTGCTTTTAGGGTACAGCTAAGACAGTTATCGTTAAAGGTTATTGTTCAAAATATGATCCTGAAGTACAATCATTTAAAAGCGTCAACTTTTCAAGCGCAACAACAGCAACAATGATTCAACGTACCATTGAAAGTTATGTTGATAAACGTGTCGGTACAACATATGGTCCACCGGGTGGAAAGAAAATGACAATCTTCATTGATGATATTAATATGCCGATTATTAATGAATGGGGTGATCAAGTAAGAATCTATTAAATCCATAAAATAGAAATACGAATGTTTTGTATTTTCAAAAGGTTACAAATGAAATTACACGTCAAGTCATGGAACAAAGTGGATTTTATAATCTTGAAAAACCAGGTGAATTTACAAATATTGTCGATATACAATTTATTGCTGCTATGATTCAACCTGGAGGTGGTAGAAATGATATACCACAACGTTTAAAACGACAATTTTGTATATTCAATTGTACATTACCATCGAATGCATCCATTGATAAAGTTTTCAGTACTATTGGTCTTGGTTATTTCTGTAAAGTAAATAAACTATTGTTCTAGTGAAATCAAAGTTTCTATTTGTTTCTTTTTCTTCTTCTTCTTCACATCATTTATAGGAACGTGGTTTCGGTCAAGATGCTGTTAATGTTATTGATAAACTTGTACCGGCAACAAGAAAATTATGGCAAAAAACTAAAGTTAAAATGTTACCAACACCAGCACGTTTTCATTATGTTTTCAACTTACGTGATCTTTCACGTATTTGGCAGGTTAGAGTTTTCCGTGTCTCTATTTCTATATAATTTAAAAACGAAAATATTCATTTTCAGGGTATGCTCAACATAACACCTGAAGTACTTGGAAATAAAGTTGATATTGCTGTGTCATTATGGAAACATGAATGTTATCGTGTTATTGCTGATCGTTTTGTTGCACAAGATGATAAAGATTGGTTTGAAAAAGCACTGAAATTAGTTGCAGAAGAAGAATGTGGATCACAGATTGCTACTTCAATGCACGCCGAACCCTATTTAGTTGATTTTCTTCGTGATGCACCAGAAATTACAGGTGAAGAAGGCGAAGACGCTGATCTTGAAGCACCAAAAGTTTATGAACTCATTTCATCTTATGAGGCTCTTAGTGAAAAACTTCAATTCTATCAACAACTATATAATGAACAAATAAAAGGTGGTAAAATGGATTTAGTGTTTTTCAAAGATGCTATGACACATTTAGTTAAAATTTCTCGTATTATAAGAACACCACGCGGTTGTGCATTATTGGTCGGTGTCGGCGGTAGTGGAAAACAATCACTTACTCGGTTGGCATCATTTATTGCGGGTTATCAAACATTTCAAATAACACTAACAAGGTAAATAATAATTTTGAAAGTATCTATAATACGTTTGTGAATTTTTCAAGATCATACAACGTAACAAATTTAATGGAAGATTTGAAAAATCTATATCGTGCTGCTGGACAAAAAGGCAAAGGTGTTACATTTCTATTTACTGATAACGAAATTAAAGATGAAGCTTTTCTTGAATATATGAACAATGTTTTAGCTTCAGGTGAAGTTTCAAATTTATTTGCGCGTGATGAAATCGATGAAATCTTAGGTGAATTAACAGCAGTTATGAAACGTGAATTTCCTAGACGAGCACCAACTAATGAAAATCTCTATGATTATTTCTTAACACGCGTAAGAAATAATCTGCATGTTGTTTTATGTTTCTCACCTGTTGGAGAAAAATTCCGTAGTCGTTCATTGAAATTTCCTGCTCTAATCTCTGGTTGTACAATGGATTGGTTTCAACGTTGGCCAAAAGATGCTTTAGTTGCTGTATCGAAACATTTCATTAGTAATTTTGATATTGCTTGTACAACACAAATTAAAGCCGAATTAGTTATGATGATGGGTGAAGTTCAAGATCAAGTTGCTGAAGCATGTGTTGATTATTTCAATCGATTTCGTCGTCAAACTCACGTTACACCAAAATCATATCTTTCATTTTTAGCTGGTTATAAATCAATTTATTCTGATAAACGTAAAGATATCGGTAAACTGGCTGAACGTATGAATACTGGCTTGAAAAAACTTATCTCAGCTGCTGAAGAAGTGCGTGAATTAGCTAAAGAATTAGAAGGAAAAGAAAAGGAATTAGTTATTGCCAATCAAAAAGCTGATCTTGTCATGTTAGACGTCAATGTTAAAAAGTCGGCAGCTACAAAAGTAGCTGAACAAGTACAACGTGTCGCCGATTCATGTAAAGCTCTTGTCGATCAAATTTCAGCTGATAAAGCTATTGCTGAAGCTAAACTTGAAGTTGCGCGACCAGCTTTAGAAGAAGCCGAAGCAGCATTGAAAACTATTAAACCAGCTGATATTGCTACGGTTAAAAAATTAGGTCGACCACCACATTTAATTATGCGTATTATGGATGCTGCTTTAATTTTATTTCAACGGCCCATGGATACGATGTCGTTAGATCCTGAAAAACCATGTCCAAAACCATCATGGGGCGAATCACTTAAATTAATGGGTGGCAGTGATTTCTTAAATACGCTTTTGAATTTTCCTAAAGTAAAAAACATGATTATAGTTGTTGATAGAAAAATCTAAATAATTATTTGAATACTTTTAGGATACAATCAATGCTGAAACAGTCGAATTATTGCAACCCTATTTACTTATGGAAGATTTCAATTTAGAAACAGCTAAACGTGTATCAGGCAACGTAGCTGGTCTTTGTTCGTGGGCCATGGCTATGGCTTATTTCTATGGTATTAACAGAGAAGTATTGCCATTAAAGGCTAACTTAGCTGTTCAAGAAATTCGTCTTGGTCAAGCTACTGAAAAATATAATGATGCACAAGCTCAATTAGCCGCTAAAATGGCTGAAGTAGCGGTATGTCTTTTTCGCTTGCTTTATTAAAATTATCTTCAATTTGATCTGATATTTCTACAGGTTGTACAAGCTGAATTCGATAAAGCCAATGCTATTAAACAAGTAAATATTTTGAAAAGAAATCGATATAGTTTTTTTTTGAAAAATAACTATTTTTTCTTCTACAGGCTTTACTTGCTGATGCTGAAGCATGCCGAAGAAAAATGCACAATGCGTCAGCTTTAATCGATGGTCTTTCAGGTGAACGTATACGTTGGACAGAAGCATCAAAAGGTTTCGAAGCTCAAATAAATCGATTAGTTGGCGATGTTCTTTTAGCTACCGGATTTCTCTCTTATACTGGTCCATTCAATCAAGAATTTCGTACAATACTTATTAAACAATGGCGTACAGATATGACGAAACGTAAAGTTCCATTTTCTGAAGTAAAATATTCCATATCTACATGATTTGAAATACAAAACGAATTCTATTTTTTCTTCTTCTCTTTAGGATTTAAATATTGTTTCGTTTCTTGTTGATAATGCAACAATTAGTGAATGGAATCTTCAAGGTCTTCCCAATGATGAATTATCTACTCAAAATGGTTTAATCGTAACATCGGCAGCTCGTTTTCCACTTTTAATTGATCCTCAAGGTCAAGGCAAGGCATGGATTCGACAAAAAGAAATAGCAAACGAATTACAAATTACTACACTCAATCATAAATATTTCCGAACACATTTAGAAGATGCATTATCACTTGGTAGACCGTTAATGATTGAAGATGTTGGCGACGAACTTGATCCAGCATTAGATAATGTTTTAGAAAAGAATTTTATGAAATCTGGTTCAACACTTAAAGTTAAAGTCGGTGATAAAGAATGTGATGTTTTACAAGGCTTTAAATTATATATAACAACTAAATTAGCTAATCCATCGTATACACCTGAAATCTATGCTAAAACATCAATTATTGATTTTACTGTAACAATGAAAGGTTTAGAAGATCAATTGTTAGGCATTGTTATTCAGAAAGAAAAAGCGGTAAGAATATCTTAATAGATATCGAATCTAACTAAATACAAAATTATTTTTGTATTATAAAAATTTGAATAATTATTATGGTTGCTTTTTTTTTATTATTTAGGAACTCGAAGCTGAACGTGTACGATTACTCGAAGAAGTTACATCGAATAAACGTCGTACAAAAGAATTAGAAGACAATTTACTCTTTCGTTTAACATCAACAGAAGGTAAAAGACAAATGCTCTTTCTCCCTTACTTACAAAATAGTCATCTTTATTTCTTAATATAGGATCACTGGTTGAAGATGAATCTCTTATTCAAGTATTGGCTGATACAAAAGCAACATCAAAAGAAGTCAATGAGAAACTAACCATTGCTGCTGAAACTGAAATTAAAATTAATGCAGCTCGTGAAGAATTTCGTCCTGTAGCAACACGTGGTTCTATCGTGTACTTTCTTATCGTCGAAATGTCTATGGTCAATGTAATGTATCAAACATCGTTGAAACAATTCTTAGGTCTATTCGAAATTGGCCGGTAATTAATTTTTAGTTTTATCATTTGAAAAAAAAATGATGCATTTTTTTATTTAGACAAAAAGCACAAGCATCACCCATAACAGTTAAACGTATTCAAAATATCATTGAATCGTTGACATATGAAGTATGGAAGTATTCGTCACGTGGCTTGTATGAACGAGATAAAAATTTGTTTACACTCTTGTTAGCACTTAAAATTGATATGCAAAAAGGAAATGTAAAATCATCTGAATTTCAAGTATTAATTAAAGGTGGTGCTGCATTAGATATGAATGCTGTTGAACCACGACCTGATAAAATGAAGAAATGGTTAACTGATATGACATGGTTGAATTTAGTTGAACTTTCAAAATTAGCACATTTTTCACAAGTATTAAGACAAGTTGTTAGTAATGATAAAGTATGGTACAATTGGTTTCTATCTGATGCACCTGAAGAAGTTACTTTCCCAGAATCCTATTCAACTAGTTTGGATACATTCAAAAAATTATTATTAGTTCGTTCATTTTCACCTGATCGTACATTACCTATGGCGAAGAAATACATTGGAGAATCATTAGGCTTTCAATATGCTGAAGGTTATATTCTAAGTTTAGAAGCTATGTGGCAAGAATCTGACAAACGAACGCCACTCGTTTGCTTTCTATCAATGGGTTCTGATCCAACAGATAACGTTTTAGGTTTATCTAAGAAACAAAATATTCCTTGTGGTACAATTTCTATGGGCCAAGGACAAGAAGTACATGCTCGACGTCTTCTTCAACAAAGTCAACAAGAAGGCCGCTGGATATTATTACAAAATTGCCATTTAGGTTTAGGTTTTCTTGAAGAAATGTTAGACACCGTATTACAAACCGATCAAGTACATGACGCTTTCCGCTGTTGGTTAACAACTGAACCACATCCTCAATTCTCCATCAACGTATTACAATCATCTATTAAATATACATTTGAACCACCGCAAGGTGTTAAAGCTGGTTTGAAACGTACATTTGGTGGTCTTACACAGGTCAATAATATTTTTCTTTTGTTATTTTTATTAATTCAATTTTTTGTCTTATTATTCTTTTTGTAGGAAGTTGTCGATGCAAGTAACTTTGTTGAATGGAAAATTATGTTATATGGTGTTGCTTTTCTTCATACAACTGTTCAAGAACGTCGTAAATTTGGTCCACTCGGATGTATATTTAAAATTCACTCTAATGTCTAGAATTTTCTTAACATAATTCAAAATTTTCTTTCTAGGGAACATTCCATATGAATTTAATCAATCAGATTTTTCAGCTACAATTCAATTTATTCAAAATCATATGGATGAAATGGGTTCGAAATGGAATGTATCATGGCCTACGGTTCGATATATGATTGGCGAAGGTAAATATATCTATTATTTCTAATCTTTTTTTTTTCTTATATTTCTTTTTTTTCGTCTTAGTTCATTATGGTGGCCGTGTAACTGATGATTTTGATAAACGCTTATTAAATACTTACACGCGTGTATGGTTTCTTGACAATATGTTTACTGATAAATTTGATTTTGCACCTAATTATAAAATTCCACGCTGTAAAACAATTCAAGATTTCCGTACACATGTCGAATCAATGAGTTTATTCGATAGTCCAAATGTATTTGGTCTTCATCCAAATGCTGATATAACCTATCAAACAAATACAGCTGACTCAATTTTAGCTACAATTGTTAATATTCAACCAAAAGATGCTGGTGCTGGTGGTGGTGAAACACGTGAATCTGTAGTCTATCGACAATGCGATGATATGTTAAGTAAATTACCTGAAGATTATATTCCACATGAAGTTCGTGCCGCTCTACAAAAACAAGGTACATTACAACCGTTGAATATATTTTTAAAACAAGAAGTTGATCGTATGCAACGTGTTATAACAGTTGTACGTAGTACACTGAAAGATTTGAAATTAGCTATTGACGGTACAATTATTATGAATGAAAATTTGAAAGACGCACTTGATAATATATTCGATGCACGTGTACCTGCAACATGGAGAAAAGTATCATGGGATTCTGCTACATTAGGTTTTTGGTTTAGTGATTTATTAGATCGAAATCAACAATTTTTCACATGGGTATTTAGTGGTAGACCTCATGTATTTTGGCTTACGGGATTCTTTAATCCGCAAGTACGTTTCAAATATTTGTCGTGTTGATTATTGAATGAAAATTGTATTGTTTAGGGTTTTCTCACTGCTATGCGTCAAGAAATAACACGTAATCATAAGGGTTGGTCATTAGATAATGTCGTTCTTGCCAATGATGTATTGAAAATGGTAACAAAAGAAGAAGTAACACAACCACCAAGTGAAGGTGTTTTCGTCTATGGATTGAAAATTGATGGCGCTGCATGGCGTATGTCTCGTGAAAAAGGTGGACATTTATCAGATCCACCTCCAAAACAACTGTATTCAGATTTACCAGTAGTACATGTGAGTTCTTTTCAAAGAAAGAATACTCAAAATGCTTTTATTTGTTTTCTTTGCTACGTATAGGTTTATGCTACAAATGAACCAAAAACATTGGGTAATGCTTACTATACTTGTCCAGTATACAAGAAACCACGACGTACTGATTTAACTTTCATATTTACATTATCGTTAAAGATTAATAATAACAATCCAGACCATTGGTAAAGATTTATTTATTTTTTTGTTATTTCACAATATTCGTATTCTAAAATTGCTTTTGATTTTAGGTGTTTACGTGGTGTTGCACTTCTTTGCGATACAAAATAAATAACAGCAGTCGAAATTAAAAAAAAGCATTTTGAGATATTTTATTCTCCTTTTTATCTTGTCAAGCAATAGTGAGTTTCATTCATTAATAAAATATTTCTACCCGAAGCTTGTGTGTGTACTATATTTATATTTTTTTTGTGTTAAAATATGAATAAAAATTTTAAAAAGTATGATGTTTAAGAGGCATTATACTTTGAATTAAAATTAAATACGTAATTTAACTAGAGAGAGAGATAATTGAGCTTTCGAAATTTTCATATCAAATATCTCTCAGTTGATGCTATAGACTATCGAATGCAATGTTTGGCGAGTATGTGTAAAACTCAGTCAAGAGAATTTTAGTAAGATAATATAAATGTATCGGAGATGACTATATGACACAGAGACTTGAAACGAATACAATCCTTTCGTTTTTCATGCTTCAAAATGATACCTCGAAAGTTCTCAGTTCGTTAGAATATCGAATTGTTTATTCTGAAATCATGTTTGTTCATCGTATGGTGAAAAGCTCACATGATGCTGTATGATTTTATTAGACTGAGAAAAAACGTATCGCTACAGTCTGATCGAACGGGCCAGACCTTTAACTGTAACGTTAAATAAGAAAAAATGGAAGTAGATAATCTGTTTTGATTTAAAGAAAACAAATGGGCTGCTGTGAAGTTTGATAAAACAAGGCAAGATTACATTTCTAGAAATCGAATCAATTATTTAAAACTCATTGTAGTACAGAAGAAAATAAGCGACGCTATATGAGAGCAAAGAAGGCTCAAATACAAAAATGGAAACAGAACAATATCATTTAATATTATCACAATATGACATTATATTAGGAATATTTAAATCAAATAATTACTTTCAGATAATCACAATTAATTATTATTCTTCAAAAATGAATCATAGTTAACTACAAAAATGAAAATATGTGAACTACTTTTTAAAAAGAAAAAAGAAACCCGTTTTTCTTTCATATTTTTCTTATTCTTAATCATCATCTAATTGCTATTGATTTTCATAAGTTCTTGGCATTGGTGCAAATGAATGGCGATTCAACTGTTGTGATTGAGATGTTTTAGCATATATCGTCGATATACTCCTAGCTTTTGTTTGATTATTATTATCAAATTCACCATCGAACGAATTGCTAAACGGTTGATTAACATCAGTGTATCTTTTTTCCTCCATTGAACGATCGCTTGTACTGCGCACTAATTTTTGCTTTGTAGATTCGTCTGAATCATCTTTAGTGATTGGTTCTTGCCATCGCACGCCAACTCTTCTCAAAACTCCATCACTACTTAATTTTGTTTCTTGTTTCCAAGCTTCTATTTTTAATATTGCACTATGTAATTCAATACGATGGCGCAATAATTCCAGAAGTGCCACTCTATAATTTTTCGTTGTGTGAATCTAGAGAGAAATGAATTTTTAACAATAGAATAATTCATTTATCTAATAAACAAACCAGAAGATAATCATGAAGAGTATGTTTTGTAATTTTTTCAAATTCATTTTTGATTTTAGCCGCATCGATTTCACAACGCGAAACTATTATACGATTTAGATTATCATTATTAGTAGCTGTACCCTATAAGATGGGAAAAGAATTTTCTCTATAAAAACAACTCTTGAAAATTATTTTACTTTAAAACTTCTTTTTAATTCAAAAGCAAAAAATCTGGGCCGATTTCGAATAATACGAACTGAAAATAAGTCAAATGTGAATCATTTCGTTTAAATGAAATTTTTTGTTTTTTTAACTACCAATGGCCATGAGAATACGAGTAAGATCGCCTTCAGTGTGTATTTGTATAGCTTGTTCAATATCAATTTTAGCGAATTGTTGATAAGCTGCGAAAATGTTTTTCAATTGTTCGTTACTTTAATAAATAAAATTCCAACGAATGAATAGATAAAAGAAAACACAAAGTTCTTTTATACGAAATACAAAACACAAACAAACCTTCGATTGCATAGAAGCGCAATAAATGGTGATTGACTTTGTTTCCATACTGTTCCTGTTTCACTTAACTCCCGAGCATCTTTTAGTACGGTATCTTCATCAATATAATTATGTTCTGGACGATCTACTTGCATTATTGAAAGAAATAGTTTCTTGGCAGATGTATCTCGATCAGTAATTAAATCTTGTTCAAGTGTATTTTTAAATACTAGAAAATATAGATTTAAAAAGTTGAATGCATTTCAGAATTCAAAAAAGAAAAATAATCAATCTTGATGTACATTTTTTATAGCGATTTCGCACTGTTTGCATATGTTGACTTGGTCGACTAAATAATATTTCCGCAAGAATATTTTCATCTACTGTTGCTGTTTTTAATATTCGTCTTAGTTCAAAACAATCGCGATCAACTGCTGATAATAATAATATTCTTAAAAGTTTACTTAATGCATCATCTTTTATTTTTTCAAGAGCATCACCAAGATTCTAGAGAGAAAGAAACAAACACAAAACAAAAACCGAAGATTTCTAAAAGAACGCCATATTTTAAGCACATACTTGTCTAAAAAGTTGTTTATATCTATCTCGAATTTCTAAACGTTGATCAATACTTCGATTACAAAGTATTTTTATAATAGATACTTCCTCTATATGAGAATTAGTTAATAGTATGTATAAGTGATTACAATCTAAATAAACACAAAAATATATAGTATAGTCTTTACTATTAATTTTTCGAACCTAGATCAGAATTGAAATCAGCAAATCTTGTGAGTGTACCTTCCTCCTATAAGTAAATAGATTAATTAAGATTATTTATTAATCTATCTATCTATATATATATATATATAATCAATACCAATGATTCTTCGTTTTGAATCATCGATGAATCATGTGGAGTTTCTTGATAATTTGATTTACTTTCAGTTATTGTTGGTACCAACTGCGGTGGTGGTGGTGGTGGTGGTAATGCAATTTTTTGTTCATTCTTTTCAGTTTTTGATTCGCTCCATGATAATCGATATGGTGCTTTAAGGCTAGGCGAATCAGTGGCTGGCAATGATGAAGTAACCTCATGAATAGTTGATCGTTTATTATAATATGGGTCTAATTTTTGTCTTGAATCACGATCAAGTTGTGCTTTATATATTTCAATTTTATGTTTAAACTCCACTCGATCACGTAATGCTTCCTCGAGTTTTCGTTCACGTTCTTGTAATGTTTGTTGAATTGTTTCTAATTTTTGTTTAACATTTATTCCGTGATTTTGTTTTTCATATGCTATTCGTCGTTCTAATTCATTTATTTTCAAAGTCATTTCGTTCACATTTGCTTGCGTAGTCTCCAGTTGTAGCTTAGTCTCGTTTTTCTCCTGTAGATATTGTTCTAATTTATCACGATGTTCTTTTGTTAAATTTGATGTTGAAGTCGATTTATGCATTTCAAAATGATATGATTGATATTCAAAGTTTCGATGTAATTCTTCTCGGTAAATATCAAGTTTTTTTTCATATTCACTACGTATACGTTGAACTTCATCATTTAATTGATCAGTGAAATGCAGCCATGCTTGTTTACATCCGATTTCTGTTACATTGATTGAATTTTGAAGGGCATCAAAAGCTGTTAAATGAACATCTTCTGTGGTTATTTTTTCCGTTCCTAATACTTCTCGTTCCATATGTAATGTATGTTGAGAAAAAATTTCTTCGTCGAGTTCATAACGTAAACGAACTTTTCGATCATGTAATGTTTTGTTTTTTAATAAATAAAATTTATTTTCCTCATCAAAGTGATGTAGTCGACGTTGGAGAAATTGACATTCAGCATTATTTTGTGCTATTTTACGTTCATACTCAAATAATTCTTGACCATACTTATTTCGTTTTAATAATAATTGTTCGTATTGAATGTCACTAGCTTTCGTTAGTTTAGTTGCATCATTGCATTTTTTTTCTACAGCAGCTTTTTGCTGTAACGTTTCACGAATTATAACTTTTGCACTTTCAATTTCTGTTTTATACATTTTTTCAATAATTAAACCATTGTCTTGACGATATTTTTGAAACCATTGTATCAATAGTTCTAGAAAATGATTATTTGATAATAAACTAGAATGTCGTACTATTGTATTGCCAAGTATTTCAGTTAGTTGCGATAATTCACGCTGTTCGTCAATAATACGCTCACCGTTAATACTATGCAATGGTGACACAGTTGGAAACGTTGCATTTTGTACGAGCGATGCAAGACCGTGAGTTTTTGCTGCCACTGGATAATTTGATCCATTCTTTGGCCAACCTATTTTGCGTAGAGCTCCTTGGGAATCGTTTGAAGTACTCGGTTTAATAACGCGTGGTATAATATATTTAATAATTGTTTTTGAATCATGCGGTGGTGCCGAAGTGATTCTATCATATTCATGTGATTTATACATTGTATCAACAAGTTTTACTTTTGTATTCGTCGCCATTTGTAGTGAAATAAACGTAACTTTTTTTACACCACCTCAAAACTCGGTGTTATCAATAGACTGATAACAAGATAACCTTTTTCGGTCTCCCGTTATATTTGTACACAGCTACAAAAAGGACTATTTTGACTGTTTATGTTGATTTATCTTTTCTTCTTTCGCGCAGTCGCTAACTTGAGTAGTTATGTAGTTTGTGGTTAAATTCTTTGAATTCCTACTTGAATTGTAAAAAACCAAATAATGAAAATATGAAAAAAAACCGTGCTTCTATTTGGTGCACATAACATTGAAGAAGGATCAAAATCTTCGTTTTTATATTTAAATTTTTTTTTAAGTAGAGGTATTATCTATCTAGCCTTGATCATTTTCTTATGTGATTTATTATCGAAAGGGATGCATGTCGGAATTAATTTTTAAAGCATTTTAAACTAATACTGGAAAACAAATCATCATTATAATTAGACGTATCTTTATTCACCAATATCATGTGTTGCAGAACATACATAGGCATAATCTTTTGAAATAAAACAATAGATAAGTTAACTTTTTAGTAGGCAGCAAACATACATCAATAATAATAAAAAACATTTTTTTCTAGAATTCAAAATAAATAAAATAACATATCTTACAAAATATATTATGCAAGCGTGTTTCTATTATTCCAAAACAGTTTACCTGATTATCATTTTTGTAAGCTAGTTATCAAGTTAAAATGAAAAGAAAAAAGAAAGTTCAAAAATAAACTAAATTGCAAGCAGCGTAGTTTATTGCTGTTCGATGGTGTGCTGGCAGTCGTAACTGAATTAATAGTTGTAGTCAAATTGAATGTTTGACTGGAATTGGATGTTGTTGTAGAATTAACGATAAAACATTTGTTTTCTACTGTACAAGTAACATTCAAACCAACGTATTCGCCAAAAACGCTAACTTGTACGGCAGATACAATATCACAATTGGGATACACTCCACTTGAGCTGGTAATAGTCATGTTTTCATCGAGTACTAAGATCTGATCTATGTTAGACGAATATTGAGGCCATATTAAATTAACATTACCGTTCGGTTGACGTTTTGTAATCATATTTGTCCAATATCGACGAACAGTTGTTGCTAAAGGTAGTTCGTCGGACTTAAAAATAATATTTCCATAGAGTGAAGTAGTCAATGTTTGAAATAAACTGAATAGTTCAACTGAATGATATGCGCCAGACCACATAATTAAATTAGGTGTTGTCAACCAAAAATATTCTGGTGCATGATTGTATGTATAAAAATATGTCGGTTGTCGAGACATGTATCCAGCCATACGACGACTACCACAGATAAACATCACTTGAGATAATAATGCCACAAATGCTTGTGAATAATTCCCACTGAATTGACTTGGAGTATATAGTGCTTGAATTTCGGAATGATTATATGTCATAATTGGTAAAATGCGATTTAAATAATCTACAGCACTGATTGGTGGATGAGAATAATCTTCATAGAGAGTACGCAAGACAAACTCATCATGATTAGCTCCTATTAGTATGGGTACTTGATTAACTGTTCCTAATAGAAATGCTTGCAGTGGATGAATTGGTATTTCGACTTCATCAACAATTAAACAAAACGGAATAGTTTGACTAACTTTTTCTTGATCTTTAAATGCCAATGATGCCGATATTGGAATAGAAACATTTCCGATAGAATTGACCAGTAAAGTACCATTGATAGCACGGAGACAGGCTAGTTGTTCAACTGTATTATTCATATTACATCCAACAAGTGATGCAAGATTCTGTGTTGTTGAATAAGCAAATGATTTGTCACGCAAATAGATAAAAGTATCACACGTTCCACTGTCTAGTATACCAGCATGAAATAAACTAGCTGATAATGGTGATGCTATATGAATGCAAACTGAATGAGAACCAGCTGATTGACCCATCAGAGTAACTGAATTTTTATCACCTCCAAACTGTGCAATATTATCACGAATCCATGTCATTGCCATACGTTGATCAGTAATACCTTGATTGGCTATGGTCTGACCACTCTCATCTAACAAAGCCAATTGAGAAAAAAATCCCATTACGTTTAATCGATAGTTAATGCTGACCATGATGAAGGAGTTGTTTTCATTTATAGCAGCATTCGTCCAACTAAGTCCATCATAGATTACTTGTGTTGCGCTTCCTTCTATGAATGCTCCACCATGAATCCATAGCATTACAGGGTAACCTGCTGACGAAGTCGATGGTTTTGTAGGTGCCCAAACATTTAGATACAAGCAATCCTCATCAATTGGACCTGAAGTCAATCCTTCATCTATAATTTGTAGGCATGAGGGACTATAGTTAGTGGCATTTCGTATTGTGCCGTTTTGACTATCTGTCATAATATACGGTTGAGCCTTTAGCCATCGAAATGCATCAATAGGTGGAGTTGCATAAGGAATTCCAATCCAAACATTTGTCTGCCGAATAGTAAGACCGGCAAATTAACCATATGTTGTAGAGACAACAGGGGAAGCAATAGACTCATTAGCAAACAAATAGAGATTACCGTTTAATCCAATGGCAACTTTTAAGAATGAAATACATAATATCCAAAAACTAAACATAGTATATAAATATTTAGCAGACGCAATTTTAGAGATGTGAATAACGACAACTAGTTCAAAAGAAAGAAATATGGTAAAAGAAAATGACGATAACGTGATTGCGACAATTATGTCTAAACTTTGATAAACATTTCGATGTTTAGGGCGGAGAAAAAGAAAAAATTTGCATGAATAATTAATTGCATGGGATTCCAAGTAAAGCGTATCAAAACATGTTTATCGATATAAATAGTATACATGTATGCACTTATTTCGATATTTATTCAAGGTTAGGGCGTACAAATGAAAAATAAACGATCTCTCTCTACAAATTTGTTTATAGTTGAATCTGTAAGTGTTGTGTATAGCATACGACACTATTCACTCAATCCAACGAAATCATTCATAGATGATAGTAAACATATTGAGATAAATTATTGTACACAGTAATGCATCCGCACTTACTTTTACTCGGACGTCTGCACTCTATTACATAAAAATTGTTCAAATATGTATAATTGATAGAGATACATTGTACACCAACATAATTGACAGTTGTTACTGATCATCTCATTATAATCACGTTTCTGTTGACTGATATGCTATATAGCATTGTTTTCTATTGATTCGTATGAAACATCTGACTGCTATTATGTAACATGAAAGCTTCATTGTTCTGAACAGTCATTGTCTCGAATCTTGCACATCAGGATGAGAGCTTACATACTTTTTTTATATTATTATTGACTAGTTAATAAACATGCTCATCATTCGACATAAATGATATATATATATATATACATATTTCTTTTATTATCTGATAGATAAATATACAATTGAAAAATATCCTTGACATTTTTCTTATTAATATCAGAAAATTCAAGCAGAATTTTTGTGATCTCCATCATCAAAATTAGCATCATTAGCAATTGAATTAGCTGTTTTTGATAATTAATATCTATGATGTTATTTATTTTATCTAATCAATCAAACATTAGTTTCATTTTGTTATAAATATTTAGTTGAATTTTTTCGGTCTTCGTTTGCTTCATTCTTTATCAACAAATCTGAAAACAAAAACAGCAAACCATTCGAGTAAACCCGAATAAAAGTGTTAACAAACAAAATGATTTTTTTTAGTGAATAATGTAAACAATTTTTCTACAAATCTGTTCTAGTACTATTAGAAAAACACATAAGCAGGACTAATTTTGTTTTGTTGGAGATGATCAGTTCGAGATTTCACGAAAAAAAATGACATTGTGGAAGCAATTGAGCGCTAATATGTTGCTTTGCTAAAAAAAGAAGAAAAAAAGGATTTTAGATTAATTCTTCAGAGACTAAAATATGAAAGACGATGTAGACTAATCATAGAGAGATTGTATTATTCAATTCAATCGTTTGGAAATACAATTGAACGTTGTTCACATGGATCGAAGACAATTACTTGCAGTATAAAGTAGATTCCTATGCTCAAACATAGAAGCGGCAAAAAAAATCATTTTTTTCTCATTATCGTTGAGCAGTAATTCCAAGAGATCGAGAAAAACGACTGGAAATACATTCAGTAACAAATAGCATTAAATGGTAGTATACATACGAATAATGAAGTGCGTCTGCAATTAAAAATGAAGCTTAATGATGCATGATTGAGATGTATTTGCTTTGAAATGTCATCATAATTTTCTATCTTTTTCTCTTTGCTTTGAGCTTTTTTCTTATGTAATTTTTGTTTTTTGCATTAAATTACAAGAAATGATTCAACATGTAAATATACACATTGTGTTCTCGTTTATCAGTGAGATAATCTATTCATCAATTCTAACCTTTAACGTGTCATTTGTAGATTTAGAAATTGAAAAAAAAAATAGAATACGCTCAAATGTTAAAAGAATTCGGTTATGGATCTAGATGTTCATCTCTGTGCTGCAACACATCGATTAGATCAAAATTCATTTAGTTTTCTTACATTTTGGCAGTTTTTTAGACGCAATGTGTAGCTTTTCTACAAAATCTGGAATTCCTAAACAAAAACCAACTACTATTATTTTACACAAAAAACAAATCTAATAATCAACATTACCACTTTGAGCTAAATATGAGTAAGTTGATGTAGGTATCGAAGCTTTTGCATCTTCATGATAAGTTAACAAAAACTTCATTCCTTTCTTTAAAAATAAAAACAAATCAAACATACAAGAAAATTCGACTATTTGCTTTCAACTAACTTCTTCGAGTCTATGTTTCGATTGAATAATCATTGATGATTCATATTTGCTAACTCTTACACATTTATGATCATCATGAACATTAGGATGATTGATTGAATGACATTTAATAATTATTTTAGGTGGTGCATCTGTTGGCGCATCAAGACAATAACGTCTCACATAGAGATAATCACGATGATTGAACGGAAATGGAAATTTTTGTATCCAATGAACAATATCACTATGAGTATTTTCATCAGTATCAATTACAGATAATCGTAGAGCATGATCATCCCATTTCATTCGATATTCAAGATCGAGCTTTGAAAAAAAAATATTTCATGCTTAAAAATTCATTTATCAATAGAACTCATTTACTTGTACTTGAAAAAAAACCAGCGCTGATATGTCATTAAATGTACCGAAAACTTTAAGTAAAACAATTAAATAAAAAAAAAAACATGTGTATATATATGAATCAATAATATCTACTTTTATATGAATAAATTTGCAACTCATTACTATATTTACGGTATAGCAATAGATGATCTTTCCTTATGACTTTTTCCCAACCGAGCGACACTAATACTTCATCGATTTCACCATGAGTCATATTTAGTAAATATTCATCAGAACTTGCTTCTTGTCTAAATTAAAAGAAAAAATTACCTAAAATCAAGTTTTACCTTATAGGGCAGAATAAACGTTTAAAAAAATCTAATTATTGTAAATATGACTATACTGCATGCATTTCAAAAAGGTATGAAGATCTTTCAAACTTGACAATGTAGCCGTAAACTTACAATTCTTCATCAGTGACTCCATCATTTTTCCATGAGAAAATAACTGCTGCACTAGTTAAAGCACCAATGATCGATGAAGCACACGTCGTCGATTTTGTCTGATATTTGTTCCTAGAATATCTTCTTTGATTGTCTTCCCAGTCATATTTATGCAATGAGATATTATCGATTTTTCGATTATTAGTGAATAATAATGGGCTAAATGAAAGCAGATAACGACGTCGTTTGCATCCGTCACAAAAGAATTTGAATGGCCATTTACTAATCGATTTCGAATATCGAATGAACCACTCAACCCACATGTGGTCTTCTTTTTTTTTGTCTAAAAAAGCAAAGCAACCAACTTTCTATCAAATTTCAAGATAAACAAAATTCACAAACTTTTTTTTATCTAAAAATCAAAATTCTTAGCTCGAATCTTTTAATATAAAACCAAAAACCAATTTATCAATCATTAAAATAGATGTATGAAAAACAAAAAAATCCATTGCTTTATTATTTCACTTATACATTGCAGAATGACAGCAAATAAGACTATATAATAAATTGCAATGGAAAACAAACAAAAAAAAGAAGATGCAGGACGGAATACAGAATAAAAAAAAACTAAATCATTCTAAAATTTAATTTCTTCTTGAAGTATTAAATCATAAATTTCAGGTGTTAAACGTTGATAAGTCTGTTTTTGTTGATTCAAATAATAGACTGGGTCAGTTACACGATTTAGATCATATGCTTCGTCTTGAAAAGCTGTCTTCTTTACTTTATATGTACCTGGAACAGCAAAAGAATAGAATAGAAAATTATATGAATCATCTCAAACTAGCCTGTTAACTCGATATGTTTTGTCAAACGAATAAAACATGGTCGAGCATACGAAGGTAATCCCTGAGTTTTTAATTCTTGTACTAGTTTTATCAATTCAGTTGTTATTGTTGGATCATCCAGCATAACAGCCATTCCTGCTTTACCATCAAATCCTATACGAAAAACAGATTATGATGAATTTTTCTATTTTTTGAAGTCAAACTTCCAAACCTGGTATTGCTACTCCAAAAACTACAATATCATTCTTTTTTAATATACTCGTAAGAATATTTTCTACTTCAACTGTAGAAACATTTTCACTTTTCCAACGGAATGTATCACCTGTTCGATCACAAAAATAGAAATATCCATATTTATCAGCATAGATGACATCGCCTAATTCAAAAACAATAAAAAAAAGAAAATATTCATTTATAATCAATTTTATTTTTACCTGTATTAAAAGCTTTATCGCCAATTTTATAAATATTGTCAACGATTTTACGATTCGTTCCAGATGGATTGTTAACATAACCATCGAATGCATTCATCAAAGTTGTTTTGATCATTCCTAATAATAATCCACGTTCACCTGGTTTACATCGAATGCATAGTTTCGTTTTTTCATCGCGTAATGGTTCCATTGTATCGGGATCGAATTTAACAAGAATAGAACCAAGTAAACTAGGAAAAGCTACAGAATAAAATCCACAAGCACCTGGATGAGAGTCAAGATTAACTAAAAAATAATATCTCTTTTCGAAAAACAAAGTAAAATCTAAGAAAATAATATTACAAAAATAAGCATTGCTTTCAGTAGCTGCATAAAACTCATAAATCTGACTTATATTAAATCTTTCAACAAATGGTGTCCATATATTTTGTCGAAGGCCATTACCAGCACAAAAACGTATAGAATGTTTTCGATCATTATCACTTAGTGGTTGAGCCAGTAAAAATCGACATAATTCACCAACATATGAAAAACCCTTTTGAAACAAAAATTAATATTTATTTTATTTTGATCACTTTCCGTGGATGCTTACCGTGCATTTATATTTAATACAATCTTTCCAAAAATTCGTAGCTGAAAATTTTTTACGCAACACTGTTGTACAACCACCTAAGAGACTAAATAACAAAAAATCAAATAAATGTTACAGATTTGATACTGAATAAAAACGTACCTATAAGTGACGCAAACCCAACCCCCTATGAGAATAGACGATCGAATAAATGAAACCATAATTTGTCTTTAGCAAAACAAAAATCACTTACCAAGTGAATGATAAAGTGGAAGAGTATTGTACATTATATCGTCTGGTTTGATATTAGTAGCACAGATAAAGCCATATGCTCCAAGGAAAAACCTATGAAAATTAAATATTGATATTTTTTTATTTACGAGAAAGGGGGGGGGACACTTTGTACACAAAACGGCCCTAAATGAAAATATGTTCAAAACTCGTTTTGAACCAACATTTCACATTGGATATCTGAGAATACATGGTTCTGAACTTCCACAGACCATTTCAACCGGTTTTAGTATCCATTTGCACGTAGTAGATTTCTACTACGGGAAATATACTGCCACGAATGTTGTAACCTCCTATCTATCCACAGATAGAACTTTTCAAGCCTACAAAATGATACTAAAATATGCAGGAAAATATGCTGCGTTTGAAAATTCTTAAGGACTACACTGTCGAAAATCTGTGGGAAAACCATTGTTTGCGTAAAGTTTGCTCAACATGACCCTGAACAGATTCGATTAATAGGCTTTTGTCGTGTAGCGAGCGAGAAGATGGCACCAATATATTTTGAGCACTAATATGTATATAATGAAAGAAATATGTAAGGAATGAAATATATATAGTGCGACAGAGAGAAGCAGCATCACTGATATTAGTGACAGAGTGATGAAGAAGTGACCGTTGTAGGGGTCGAATCCGCACCTTCTGCTATCCGATGAGGTGTCGTAACCAGTTAGGCAATAAGAACATCTTAATATTCGCTTAGCGTTATTATGATACATCACTAACGCTAATGATCCTCAGGAGATCGCGGAATTCTGGTTTAGCTGTTCACTGATTAAGCATCGAGCAACACTTAGCACAAATATAGCCATCAATCGACAGAGAAGTTTGAAACAAACGAGTGGTAAGAAAAAGTAGAATACATTTTCCCGTCAGAAGGCGTCGAGTGTTCGCCGTCAGGTGACCACCCTGATAAAAATAAAGGAGTTTCGCTGAACCTTGTAAAGTTTTTTCGAGTATCCAACAGCAGAACTCGCTCAAAATGGTTCTGAATAAGAAAAAATGGTACTGACAACGTTCTACACAGAGCCATTTTTTCTTATCCAGAACCGTTTTGGGCGAGTTCTGCTGTTGGATACTCGGCAGAACTTTAAAAGGTTCTGCAAAACGCCTTTAATTTTTTCAGAGCACTAACTACAATAGGTAGAGCACAAAACTTCTGCGAAGTCATGTTGCGTGAAATGAAGCAATAGCCGACGAAAATCATACAAATTATATTCTCTCTCTTCACCCTGTACCAGTAAAACAAACTCTCCGAATCTCTCTCCCTATCCAACATCCTCTCTAAAAATAATTCTCTGTCTGAAATATATTCTCGCGAAATCTCTTTTACAAATTCTTCATTCCAACTCTTTTTCTCTCTCGGAAATAACCTCACTGCATGTATTTCAGTCTCTCTCAAATATGTTCTCTCGTATGCCTCCCGTTTCAAATATCTTCTCTTCCGCTAGAATTAACTGGCCACACTAATCATACCGTTGTTATCTCATTTTCATCTCTTCTTCTAAATTACCACAGAAATCATCATAACAAAAGTATTATACGCCCGTATTCCAACATCACCACTACTCTGAAACAAAAAAGGAGTTGTGCAGAACCTTTTAAGGTTCTGTCTTTTACCCAAGTCCAGAACCCCCTAAAAATCGTTCTGCACAAAAAAAGGCTTCTAAAATCATTCATAACATCTTATTTTCTTGTCCAGAACCATTTTTAAAGGATTCTGGATCTGGGGAAAAGACAGGATCTTGAGAGGTTTTGCACAAGTCCTTTTTTTCTTTCACAGTACAATAGAGCACCTCCTACCGTTAGGAAAACTTTCTTTCACTTGTCACTTATCCATTTCTGAAGCAGCGTATACACCGAAATCCTCATAATAATCATTCCATTAAAATCCGACAACTCCAACATCGCTGCGCAAATATTACCTGATCTCTCCAAGCTTTTTTAACCCTTCAGAGGAACCATATATACTATCTAACAGTAGCCCATTTTAAAGCGCTGACTCGACTATCTTTCCGCTGAAGAAATCATCTTGGTATCTAATTAGTTCAATACTCGTGATCATATGAACCAAATTTTGCCAAACAATGGTTTTCCCACAGACTTTCGACAGTGTGATCCTTAAGAATTTTCGAACGCAGCATATTTTCCTGCATATTTTAGTATCATTTTGTAGGGCTTGAAAAGTTCTATCTGTGGATAGATAGGAGGTTACAACATTCGTGGCAGTATATTTCCCGTAGTAGAAATCTACTACGTGCAAATGGATACTAAAACCGGTTGAAATGGTCTGTGGAAGTTCAGAACCATGTATTCTCAGATATCCAATGTGGAATGTTGTTTCGAAACGAGTTTTGAACATATTTTCATTTAGGGTCGTTTTGTGTGCAAAGTGTTCCCCTCCCGTCCTTTCACATTATAATAGATCTCTATTCAGAAATCCCTTATCAACCGCAACAGGCTTATAATGCAGCAGATTTTTTAGAGCTGAAAATCGCACTCGAATTCCACTCGTCGATCAGTGTACTTAAATGAAGACAAAATTGTTTTTCAAACTGAAATTTTCTCGGCATTCTATGTTCATGTATAATAATTTATCATTGGAAGCTATAAATTTATAAATAAGGTTGTGTATCCTTATCTCTTTGAAGTCTAACTCGTCAGTAGTTCCATTCAAACTATGTAGGAAAGACATATATTTTATTTTAATCGATCTTTACAACCTAGACAAATGTAAATTTTTGTTTCCATTTGCATTAATTTCAAGGACTTCTAGTGCTTCTATACGATAGAAAATGGAGTCTTTTTATTTAATATTCGAATTTTTCAAAAAGTACAAGGCTAACTGTCAATTGAAGACACCTTATTGTATAGTTTTTTGTTTCAGGTAGATAAAGTCTAGGAACACCATATATCATTATATTAATTTTAGACTAGAGATTACACTATTTTGCTTATCGAAGACGAAAGGAGGCATTTATTTCACCCTCGATCCTATCTTTCCGTAACAAGAGAGTTGCATATGGAAACAATGATGATAAAAAACACACTTGACCTTTTCATATAGCCGTGATTCTCATCTTGAGTATCCATGAAAGCTCATGTAGCAATCCTTGTGAATTTCACAAGTTGACTAGGAATGTTTTTTTCAACAAACCTTGAATGCTTAATGACTGCTGCTTTAGGTAATCCAGTTGTGCCCGATGTGAATATATAGAAAACTGGATCTATAACAACAACAGTCAAGATCACAAGAAATAAATTCTACTAGTAGTTTATATGTAATTTACATACGTCTTAAATCGTATGGAATAGGTTTAGGAGGTTGTGTTGAACATACTTCGAATTTTTCATATAACTGAACTGTTTCGACAGACGATGACACTGATTCAATGCCATTACTCATTTTATTTGTCGATGTAGATTTTGGATCAAATAAATAAATTTTTTTAATATTTAATTCTTTTAATTCAGATCCAATTTCTATTGAAAACTCAAATTAAAATTCTATAGATTTTAAGAAAATATTTCTACCTGAAAGAATTTCTTTGGATGTAATAATGCTGATAGTTTTTACGGTTTGAATGGAATGTAACAGTGGTTTGCCACGTAAATTTGTATTAATTAAAGCAGTAATACAGCCAATTTTACTTAAACCAACCCAGACACATGGATATTCAAGTGAATTTTCAAGTATAAGTGCAATGACATCACCACGTGAGAAACCTTCAGCTGAGAAAAAGTTTCCTAATTGATTTGTTAAATCTTCCATCTTAAATTACCACAACAAAAAAAGATACTTTTTTCTTTATCAATAATTTGATTTATATAAATTTTACAAACCTGTTGAAATGAAAGAGATTTATCTTCAAAAATAAAGCATGGTTTCGATCCATAGTGTTTTACATTTTTACGAAATACTTGAATGAAGTCTCGTTGTCGAAATATATTATATCTAATTATGACAGTATGTTTCAAAAGTTTATACAAACCATCTAAATCACGTGGCAGTGTTCTCAAAATAATCAATATAAATTCCCATAACGATAAAACAGAAGCCCAAAGTTGATGAAACATCTGAAATGATGATAAACAAATGTAATATACAATAAAACAATACCTCTTGTGGAAAAGACTATCGCTTTTGTTGTTCGTCGCAGTATTAAATGAATCGTTTCTTTTTATCTTCCTATTTCAAAATAAGAAAAAAATTCTAGCTTGCATTTTAGTATGTTCTTTTCTCTATCGTAAAAGAAAAAAGTCCGAATGTTTCGTACGCGATACTCGTATAGAAGTCTAAGCGAGTAAGCAGTTGAGGGTAAAGTGCAGTATACGAAAGCATTGTTTTTTTTTATAAATCCTTTATTTAGTAACGGTGACATTGGAGAACATAAAAAAGAACTATATACGTCAGGCTTTGTCACTCATTATTATCGAAACGAGCACGTTGATTCATTGCATACAAACAGCAGAGAACGAATATTTAGATAATTTTTATTTGATGACTCAACAAACATATCTGTCGTACTATAACCATATCTAATTTTGAAGTTAATTTACTGAGAAAAGAACGAAAAAATTCTTTATTCTTCGAAAAAAACGCAAAAAAAGAACGTACGAAATGTATGTTGGTGATATATTCAGGGTCAAAATACATTCACACATTCAGAACCTTTTTCTTTTTTTCAAGTCGTAAAATACAGGCACAATGTGTGTTAATGTGTTTACAAAGGAAGAAAGAGAGAAGTAGAATGATAGTAATAATAATAATAATAAGCAAAAGAGATAAGTTGCGCACAAAACGTATAAAACACTGTAGTTAAGAACTTTTGTTTCATCTAACAAACATAATCGCCAAAATCTCCTCGAAAATCTATATCAATACGGCATATTGGACATCGTTTACTTTGCGTTAGCCATCTATCCACACATTCGATGTGAAATAGATGCATACATGGTAAACGACGCACATCATCATTAAGATCAAATTCACATAAACATATAGTACATTTTTCATCAATAGATATCGTTTGTTTTTCATATTTATATGATAGTGTTCGTGCATTAATATGTTCTTGATTGGCGCCTATATTACCACCATTATTCAAACCATTTAATTGTTCTTCCATGCGTAATAATTCTTCGACGACATGTTCAGCACGTTCACTGTTTAGAAATGGATGATGATGATGATGATGATGGTGATGACTACGTAAAAGAAGTGGATTACGAAACGGACGAAATAATAATGGTGTTGATGACCATTGATTATTTTGTGTCGTTGTATTTATTGCAACATGCATACTTGGATTATTTGTACCTAATGTTAAATTATATGTATTCGCTGATGATGTTACTGTTGTTGTTGGTTGAATTGTTAAATGAGCATGAATATTATTATGATTATTATTGTTTGTTGTTGTTGTCGGATGTGTAAGAATGGCATGTAATTGTTGATTAGCAGTAAGTATTGTTGTCGTTGCTGGTGATGATGATGATGCCGACGACGACGATGACGAGGATGCTGTTTGATATTGAAATGAACTTAAACGTTGACGACGTAATTCAGATGTAAGTTGTTGACGATACTGATGACGTAAATGAGCTGGATTATGATTATGATGATGATGATGAAAATGAAGATGTTGTACAGGTGAGACTTGAGGAAGAGAAGCAAGAGCAACTTTAAAAGAAAAAAGTAATAAAAATAAATGCTTCGTTTTTATTGTATTTTTTGAAAGTATATTAGAAGAAAAGTAAACTTACCAGCACTAGCAGCAGCAGCAGCAAGAGCTACTGTTTGTTGTGTTGTTGCTGTTAAAGTTGGTATTACATTAGATGTTTGATTCGGTGGATAGACAAGAAACGGAGATATGGATGAATTTGATCCGTTGGATGGTGTTATTACTGTTGATGTATTTGGTATTCGATGGGAGCATGAACATGAAGAATTAGTTGGAATTGACGTTGGTAATGGATATCTGCGAGATGATAAAAGTTGTCGAGGATATGTTGGAGGTACGGATGGTGTTGTTGCTGCTACTGTTTGTTGTTGTTGATGATGATGATACTGTTGTTGATTTGAATAAAGTGTTGGATAATAAGTTATAGGTCTTGATTGTTGTTGTTGTTGTTGTTGTTGTTGTTGTTGAATAGATCGAAAATCATTAATATTAGATGTTATATTTGATGGTAATATTGAATCTTGTTTAACTTGATTATTAATATGATTATTACTGTTAGATAATAAAGATGAAGATGTAGTTCGATTAAATAAATTATTCGATGAATCATCATCATCATCATCGTCGTCGTCGTCGTCATCATCCTCATCGTCATCATCCTCATCGTCTTCTTCTTCTTCTTCTTCATCGTCGTCACCACTATCATCGCTTGATTCAACACTTGTCGTTACTGTTGCTGTTGTTGCTGTGGGTCGTCTTTGACGATCTATTCCATTAGTTTCATCATAGAGAGAAGCTGTAACAGCAGCAGCTATACATGCTGCAGCTGTAGTATGTGATGACGTTAAATTATTTGTTGTTGTCGTTGACGATGAAGAAAATAATCGCTGAGTAGCATTACTAAACGTATCGTTGTTATCATCATCATCATCATCTGACGAATATTCTTGTAATTGTAATTGACGAGAAGGTACTTAAAAAAAGGATTGAAAATTTGCCTATTGTTAATTTTTCCTTAAAGAAAAAAATCATATTTTACCTGTTGAAGATTGTAGTGGACGAAATCTTTTCGGTAAATGATGACTATCATTTATTGTAGAATTTGTCGATGAACAATCATATTCACTTGATATCGAACGTTTTTTACGATTATTTGTAGATGTTGAAGAAGTTATTGAATTTGTTGTTGAAGAATTATTACATAGATTTTCATAATAATTACATATGAGAGTATTGCTATTGGATACAATGGAAGCAGCAGTTGTTATAGTTGTTGATCTTTGTTCACTTGTGGGTAAAGATGAAGACATAGTGGGTGTGAATTTATCAAGAAGAGTTTTGTAACGAGGTAATGTTGTTGTTACCGTAGATGAGGATGAAGTAGAAGACGAAGGTGAATCTAAAACAAAACGATATGTGTAATTAAAAAAAAAGCGGAACGTCTTACCACTGTATGTATGTGTAGTAACAGTATAGGGAGTTGGCGGTCGACCATTTCTTGGTAAATCATTGCTATTATGCGTAGTTCCATTAGTAAGAAAATCATTTAATGTTGTCGGATTAACATTTTGCTGATGATGAATAAGAAGAGCAGCGGCTGCAGCAGCTGGTTCAACGGCAAGAAATTCAGCAAATGCAGCGTTCATTGCTGATGCTACTTCTTCAGGGCTGACAATCGACGACTGATGTTGTTGTACGGCACTCATACGTTGTTGTAAATTTAAAAAACAAAATATATATATATATATATATATATATAGATGTGCACTTATTGTTTTGTATATTTGTTGTTTTTTTAAGAAAAAAACAAGAAAAAAACTAATCTTAAATCTTAAAAATTAATAATAAAATAATATTTTATCGTTTAAGATTTTTTCTCGCTTCATATTCTCATATCTTGTTTACTGCATGCAAAAATAGATGACGAACGATTCATTCAATCCTTAGCCTTGTTGCTCGACTTTCTCGTCCAGTACAAAATAAAACGACAACGTTCGCTGGCTTGGTTGCTTGCCCCCGTTACTATTACTGCTTCGTCTTTTTTCTTTTTTTTCTATTTTTTTTTTCTTCTGTTCTATTCGCTCGACGCTTATTGCTCGAAGAGAGAACGCAGGGAACACAAGCGCACGCGTGTATGCTCGCCCTCGCGCTCGCGATAACAAATGTTTTTCTTCGATGTTCTCTATGTGTCTGCATGTGTGTGTATGTTGTTCATCTCTAAAATCTATTTCTCGCCCGTCATTGTGTATCCGCGTTCTTTCTTCATTTTACTTTCTTTCCATCGTTGTGTCTTTCTCATATACACATACGTTGGAGAACAATTTGACAAAAAAAAGATGGAGAAAGAATGAGACTAAGAAAGAAAAAAAACCCATATGGTGCCGAGATCTAATTTTTTTTCTACTTAATAGGTAAGAAACTTTTGTACAAGTCAAGAGAGCGAAAGTAATACGTAGAAACAAGTAACAACAATGATGAATACATCATCATCATCATCCTGCTATTTTGTTTGATCTATATAAGAAATTTATAGTTGTTCAAATATGGAATGATGCAAAGAAAAGGAAAGAGAAAAAGAACATCGAAGTCTATTTAGAGTCTATGTTGATCAACAACACAATGATGACGACAATGCAAGTGCAGAAAAACGATCAATCTAGTAATACAGACATATATACATATTTATAATATACATATATGGTACGAAGAATGTATAGAGAAGACAAGGCAAGAAAGAGAAGGAGGAGGGGGATAAACGACGGCCGAAGAGAACAACCTTTTTTCAACACACACACACACATTCGGCTCGAGCACGCATAGCCATGAATGTCGAATGCGCCGCAAGCAGAGACGACCGTCGAGCATATTCATGAATGATGGAGGGAACGAAGATGTATGTATGTGTGTTTGCGACAAGGAGAAGAAGAGAAAAAAACGAGAGCAAAAGACGTGTAATGAAGATTTTGGAGGCGGGTACACCGTGATAGAATCACACGTCAATATATTTCTTATTACTTTTTTCAGACAAAGTTTATCGATTTAGACATAGAACACAAATAAATCGCAACGTTAAGAAAAGATCAAAAAAAAACTAAATTTGTTTTTTTCTTAGTTCTTTTTGTTTCTGTTTTCGTTTCTATAAACGAGATTAGAAAACGTAACATCAGCACAAAAAAAGAGCAAATAATTAATTTCATAGGAAACTTTGTGTTTTGGTTCTATGGATTTAGTATATCAATTTTTTCGTCGTTGTTGTTGTTGTTGTTGTGATTGATCAAGACTTTGTTGATATTGTTGAATAATTTTATTTGACATATCTGCTCGTACTGGACAATAACGAACATATTCCATAGAGAATTCACCTTTTCCTTGTGTATGTGAACGAATATCCGTCGAAAAACCGAACATATCATTAAGTGGAATCTTTAAAAGAAATCAAGAGCAAAACATAAAATCGTTTTTCTCTTTGAAATAAAACATACTTCAGCTAACATTGTAAACCAATCTTCACGTGGTTCAATGCCGGACACAATACCAAAACGTTTAATAACTAATGAATGTACAGCACTTTGAAATTCAGTGGGTGCATTTATTTCAACTAACATAACTGGTTCAATTATTTGCCATTGACCAGATTCTTGTGCTAATAAATAAATTTATAATATTTCGAATAACTGATGACTGATAAATGTTTACTTTGTTTTATAGCTCCGTCAGCAGCTAACATAAAAGCAAGTTCATTTGAATCGACAATATGATTGTCACCTTAGCATAAATAGAACAATACTATTTTAACAGGCTTTTTTTCTAATATACCGTCTTGTAAACGGAATTTAACTCCACTAATTTTGTTGCCACTAAGGGAACCTTTTTCATAAGCTCGAATTAAACCCTAAAAGAAGATATAAATATAGATATGAATTTATAAAAATCTAACTTTTTTGATAGCTGGGATAAATTGTGATGGTACATTTGTTCCAGATGTTTCATCAGAAAATTCTATAAAACAAAGCAAAAGAAAGTACATATATTTCAATAGAATTTGCATTGATCTTAAAATGCATACCAACAGTGGCAAATTTATCTGGTGATAAGGGCTAAAAAGAAATTTTATAATCTCTTAACAATTGATATCTATGAAATTTACTTCAAGAATTCCAATGACTCGAGCGAATTGACCAGCACCACCGGATTGTTTCTTATGAAGATAATCAAATCTTTAGAGAAGAAATAAGAATTTAATTGATGTAAAACTATTTCTATTCTTCGTTTACTTAATAGGATTGACAAGAGATTCTCGAAATGAAACTTTTGGTTTACCCATTTCAATTTTGACGCCATATTCTCGTTGAATACGCTAAAAATAAGTTTCTTTTTAACTTTTATTGTAAATAAAAATTTCGTACCTGTGCGTAAATATCGAGTTGTAATTCTCCCATACCCATGGCTATTGATTCTTTATTATCTTCATCATAAACAATACGAAATGTTGGATCTTCTCGAGTAAATCTTTAATAGAATAAATCATCATTAGTATTTGTGTTTTACAATGAACAAAAAAAAGACTCACCTTGCAAGAGCGGCAGCAAATTTTTCTACATCAGTACTCGATGAACATTTTATGGACATGGAAATAACTGGATCAGGAACAAATATTGATTCCTAAAACACATCGAGCACTTTTCTAATTATATATTCTTTCGTCGCTTGAAAATATTTACCACGCTAATTTGATAGGCTTTATCATTAACAAATGTATCACCAGTAGCACAATCTAGTCCATAAAATGCACAAATATCTCCTGCATAAGCTTCATCAATTTCCTAAAAAAGAACAGAAACAATACAAAAGAAAAAAAATACATAACTCTAGTTTTACTTCGGCTTTATTCGAATGCATACGAACAAGTTTCGATACTCGTGTTCTTTTCAAAGTACGTATATTATAGAGTGTATCTCCACGTTTAACACCACCTTGATAAACACGTACATATGTTAATTGTGACGCGCTTGTATTTCGACCACCAGCCTATAGTTCACAAAGATAGTTTTAACAAAAAATAGCACCTCACTGAAATCTTATTACTTCAATTTTAAATGCAAAACCAACAAATGGTGCAGCAAATGAGCGTGTTGGATCAAGTTTAATTGTCTTTTTTTCTTTGCTAAAAAATGAGTAATTGATTAATCAAAATGTGTGAATTTTGTTTTCTCGTTACCCTAATTCATCGAGTGCAATGTTTTCAACTTCAGCTGGATTTGGTAAATAACGGGTGACATAGTCGAGTAATGGTTGTATTCCTTTATTCTTTAAAGCTGATCCAACAAATATGGGATTGAATTTACGCATTATTACACAACGACGAATAGCATCCTTTATAGAGAAAATATCAAATTATAAATGTCTTGGAAAATAATTCTTACACACATGAATTTGCTGTTCATTAGGTATTTCTTCATGTAGAAACATTTCACCAAGTTGTTCATCGACACCTGATATAGTTTCTACAACACAACGAAATAGTTTCCTTGAATATTATTCGGTCTACGTACCAACTAAATCTCGTCGTCTGTTTTCAGTTTCTTGTTTATATTGTTCAGGAATTTCTTCGACACAGACTTCTTCTCTGAATTTAAATAATATGTTTTCATAATCAAGATTTTGTTATTAAATAAAAACTGTTACCCATTTGGACCATTAAAATAAAACGCTTTTCGCTCAATGAGATCTATGATTCCTTTGAAATTTCCTTCTAAACCCATGGGAATTTGTACAAAAGCAGCATTATGACCAAGTTTTGATCTAACATAAAGAAACAATAAAAAAGCACATTAAAATGAAAATAAATTTCTACTTTAATTGATCCATTGCTCGACTAGGATTGGCATTCATACGATCAAGTTTATTGATAAACGTCAAAAATGGTACACGATATCGATTAAGTTGTCTGTTCACTGTTATTGTTTGCGATTGTACACCACCAACACTACAGACAACAAGAATAGCACCATCGAGTACACGTAAAGAACGTTCAACTTCAACTGTAAAGTCAACATGACCTATTTGTAATTACAAAAAAAGAGCAGATGGAAAAGTTTAGTTTTAATTTAAACCCATTGTATTACCAGGTGTGTCAATAATGTTAATATTATGACCTTGCCATTCAACATAGGTTGCAGCCGATTGAATTGTGATGCCACGTTCACGTTCGAGTTCCATGGAATCCATTGTGGCTCCTACTGAATCCTTGCCTTTAACCTAAAGCAATTGAGCATAGCTTATTTTACGTTTTATGAAACTGATTCTAATATACTTCATGCATTGCTTGAATACGTCCCGAGTAGAAAAGAACACGTTCAGATAAAGTTGTCTAAATAGAAATATTGATGTTAGATAGTACTATAAATTGGGAAGTATCATACTTTGCCAGAATCTATATGTGCTGATATACCAATATTACGGATTTTTTCTAATGGATAATGTTTCTATAGAAATAAAAAAAAGAGTATTCAAATAGTTTCAACAAATGCTTTCTAAAATTATATTTACAGATTCTCGTTTGACAGCAAAAGTTCGAAAAGGTATCCAACGGTACTAATAAAATAATAGATTTCATTTTTAGTTTGCAAAAAATCTGATAACTGCTACCTGTTTAACAAGATGAGAAAATAATCGAGGTGTCATTGTTGTTAATTTTGGTCGGAATGGATCTTTTTTTCTCTGAAAAGAAACAAGAAAATCAATCAGTTATAAATCAAAAACGAAAGCGGACTTCATCTGTAGAAAAGGGTAAAGCTCACAGCATCCAAAGATAAGTAGTCCACTGCCTCCTCCGATAAATTGTACGATTGATAGATGACGCTGTCCATTGCTACACTTCAGTCAGATTTCTATATATTTCAGAACTTTTATTGAATTGAATTGAATTGAAACATAATAATTGACACAACTCAACTAATAAATCTACTAACGTGAGTTTCCGATAACTAAATGTTATAGCAAGGATTGGTAATGAACATAAAAATTCTACGCTAATTGGAATTCATTAAAATATATACCTGTAGAAAATCTCAGCTCATTCTATAAAGTCAATTCCGAGATATAACCAGATGACGATAAGCTCGATGAAAGTGGTTGTTTTTGGCCTTTTCGTACAATACTCATAGGAAAATCGAGGCTCAATATTTTTCAAAACGACTTTCGTGAAAATTCTCAGAACTCTTCCCTCTAGAACATCTATCAAATTGAGCCGAATGGGTTGACTTCGTTTGAGCAAGTTTCCTACGATTCGGCCGTGGCTTATGTGGACTGGCTCATAAAGACACAGTCATCTAAAGATTCCTTTAGCAGGGACGAAATGCTTTATGGTTGCTACTTAAACACATCCACATCCACACACCATTTAAACATATACATTATTCTATTTAGTTTATCTTATTTATCAGTTGAAATGAGTGTTAATTTGCTATCTCAGATTTAATCATTGCCAGCTCTCACGTCCTTATCGTGAAGATGTGGATATTTATTGATCTGATTAATAGGAATTTTTAGCACGTACTTGTTTGCATCAACGATTGGGAACTATTGGGAAGACTTGATCTATTATCAGTTTTAACGTCGTTATTGTAACGATTAATATGCCCCTAGTTGGGATTGGCACGTTAAGACAAACTGGATAGAGGTGGAGTAGTGTTAGGTTCTGATTTTTTTTATTTCAAAAAAATAGTGACGTGAACCTAAACCTTTTACAAAACAACAATAACAACAAGAGAGAGTGAGCTGAACTACAAAACTATATATCACAACGAAAAATAGAAGAAGGATTAGGATTGTCCATCTATATAAGATATATAGATGGCAGATCCTAACAAGTAGCTTACAACCACTCTCGGCAATGATGTTTATTCGCTTCTTCACATATTCAGAGTGTACCCAACTCGATCAAAACGGACCACCGTAAACGGTCGTTTTTGCACCGTATTCCGTCGTAAAACGGTCGCTTTAAGCCGTATTAAGGCATTTTAACAGGGGCAGCATTACGGTCATACACGGACACCGTATATCAGCCGTAAAGTCGGCGTAATATTATCGTATTCTACAGAATATACGACCGTATTACTGCCCCTGTTATACGGGGAAAATACGGCACGTAAAACGGGCCGTATTTGTATCGTATACGACCGTTTACTGATCGTTTTCTTCGACCGGGGTAACAACATACACAACACACGTATATATATAGGAGAGAGATATATTAGAACAATAGAAAGAGAACAGAAGGAGGAGGAAGAAGAATCATCGAAGTGTACCATCGATATCGGCACAGTTATCGTTCTCATTATCTTTATGAGATATTATAGACATATTTTGTGATTTGCGTATAGTTTGCAATTAAATGTCTTTGATATTGGTTGAATGATCTTGGGTTTTGTCGATGGTTGATTAGACACGAATAAGTCGCAAGTGTCCACGTGCCTTCTTCTAACCAAACTTCAATGGGCAATATATCACGTGTATTTACGTAGCGATTTTTAAACATTCCCCCGTTCCACCATATGGGCTGATGGTTTTGATCAAGATGTAGGATGTGTCCGCATACCTTATGGTGTTGAATATATCCTATGGAAGCTGTCAGAGTTGGTATGAATGAATAGACCATATCGACAAGGTGAAAACCGAGCCACCATGTGTCTTTATCGCCATAAAGATGCCGATAAGTGACCCGTTCACGTTGGTCATGCTCATTCAGTTTACAAGTGCTCAAGAGACCAAGAAGAGTACGACCTTTATCAATGAGAACAACACCAGATTCTTGTGTTCGCTTAGGAATAGTATCAATACTCTTCTTAGATATACTACGGATCCATCGGAGAGCTTGCGGCGATAAATCTGGTCTATCGTAGAAAAATAGAGAACCAGTGCGAAGGTAAAGTTCATTTTCAAAGAGAACTGATGGTTTTTCCAGGAACAAAACATCAGCATCAATCAAAAGAACTTGCTGGAATCGTGATGCGAGTACTGCAAACGGTTTAATTTCCCAACCTCGCAGTTCCAAATAGCTATCATTGAAAATTGTCGATAAATCCACGAGTCGAACTTCTGGAAATTGATGTGCCAACATTTTTTGATTGCTCAGTGACAGATCAGCGGAAGTGGAGAACATAATTTCGATGGGCATTGTGTTTCCAGTAGACTGAAGAGCACGTAGGGCTACTAGTGTCAGAAGAAAATGTCCATTTCCAGTACAAATCACGATTCCCTTTAAATTCTTATGACGCGGAAAATATTTCAAAGTCTTTGTCATTTCTCGGTGCATCCACCGTGAAAAGAGTTTCTCTTCTAAATATCGACTGTGTTGTAACGTGTACAGTTTCAAATCTGCTACGACGCCGTTGAAATCATTCGTAGAGTTCATATTCAATTGTCTTGTGTGATCTGAGACAATGTATCTGCTGAAAATGTGATTCCACTGATAGTCTGATAAACGAACGGTAAATAAAAGAATGCAAGCGCTAACATAAATTACAAAGAGAATCATCGCAATCCATGGCACCATACTTTTAATATAAATTGAAATTAGCACTTTAACAGTACCTAGAACAAAATATACATCAGAGTTAGTGGTTATGTGTGAGAATATCGAAATAAGAGAGATATAAAACTGAGTCAAATAAATTTTGATAGGATCAATATAGAGACCTGTAATTTTCACCATTCAGAAGAAAAATACACGTGTCGATCGAATCAAATCAAAATTTGATTGGTGAATAATTACCTAGACGAAAAGTCAGATGGGAGAGGGTTGTCATGCTGAGCCCAACAGTCATATTTGTATGTTAGGATTCATCTAGGGTACCTATCCCTATATTTCTGAAATTCAACAACCTGCCTCCATGCAATATGCAATGAATTAAAGTCGAGATTTGCAAAATATAGTGATAACAGAGCTAAATCAGTTCGAGAATAAAAAACAATTTTACAATCGAACTCAGAATGATGAATTATGTTCATGTAAATGCTCTTTCAAGCATTTACAAATCAATTGCTGGAAATCAGGACTCTCAGGAAAAACCTCAAAAACATTTTAATTAAGCAATCTATTGCTGTTTATTGGCTACTTCAGGCCTCCAGAATTTGTTGACTGTATGTTCAATGCACTTGTGTATAAGAGAGAGAGTGATAGTAAAGAAGACAGAGACAAGGAAGATCTATAGAAAGTGGCATCAATATCGATAAAGATTTTTTTTCATTTCATAATCAACTGTTTCTTCTCAAATGATTATTTAAGGCTCTATCAGAGTTAACTATCTGTGTTATTTAGAATCCAGATAAATTTTTATTCAGGCTCTCTAAATGTCTGCTCTGTCTTAATATACAACAAGCTGATCGTGACGGTGTGTGTGTGGATTAAGATAGATTGAACTCAAACTCAATTTCCATGTCATATAAATGTCTAAAATGTCAATCGTACTGAATCCTCATTGAAGAATTTCAATCAGTAGCAGAAAAGATTTATTTCTCAATCATCTCTAGATTTTTAACTCATGGTCTATTTCCTAACTCAATTATTTTGAGTGCCGCATTTTAATAGAAAATTCCCTACGATCATAAGAATTCGATATGTATTGACGAAACGCTAGCTACTCTCAATTAAGACAAGAACTTGTTCGTTTTTTAATATTCAGCATTTAAGTAGTAGTTCCTTACATCGTATTCGACCGAATTCAGGATTCTAAAATTTCCAACAATATATATATATTCTCGTAATTTTCTATGAGTTCCGGCATTTACGCAAAATGCGACAATGTTGTCCAAATTCCGAGAACTCGGGTCTAGTGAATGTACTCATAGGGTAGTACTCAAAAAGTACTCACGCTAGAAAATGTCACGAGTACTCATGAGTACTCGCCTCATAAAACTGAGTTTTCTATAAGTACTACCCGCGCAGAAATGCCAGCCTGGCCTGCTCGCCTGCAGACGCCTGGCAGTCTGCCAGCCCAGGCTAGGCTAACCTGTCTACTCTGTAAAAAAAAAGGTGTCGTACTGAACCTTTTCTCGGTACCATTTTCAGAACCTTTTTGAAGTTCTAGCCAAAATGTCTTGAACTTAAAATGGTTTTAGACAGAAATGCGGAACCTTAAAAGGTTCGAGCTTTTTCGCTAGAACCTTAAAAAAAGGTTCTGAAAATGGTACCCAAATCTAGAACCTTTTAAGGTTCTAGACCCTCTCTTGAACCATAAATGGTTCAGTACGACACCTTTTTTTTTAGAGAGTAGCCTGCTCGAAATTGACTTGGAATGATTTTATCTGCTGAATTCTGTATTACCCATGTAGTCGATAATGTAAAATAATGGACATTATTTTCCATTAATTTCATGAATAATCTGCATAATGTAATTAAAATGCAACCTATTTCATACACTATCTTCCAAATAATGGGAAAATTTTCCAATAATCCATTGCTTTTTAATGAATTATTTCAAATTTTACCATTATTTCCCAGCAATGCATTATAATGCATTGCTGGGAAATAATGGTAAAATTTGAAATAATTCATTAAAAAGCAATGGATTATTGGAAAATTTTCTCATTATTTTACATTATCGGCTACATGGGTAAGTATCGTCATGATCCATTTGCAAATTCAGAAAAAAAGAAAGCGAATAATGATTGGATTGAATTTACTCCCACGAATATCACTAAAGGTACAAAAAAAATAGCTAAATCAAAGAAACGAAGACAAAGTAGTCAATGCATTTTAACCTTTTATTACTTTATAATAGTTCATGCCTATAAATTGTTTAATAGTGGTTGTTTCTTATGTGAAATGCTAGTGGTGTTAATTCAGAGAGTTTTATTTTCTAATATATAAAACAGCTTTTTAATATTATTACTATTAAGAAAAGAAAGAAATAATCACATTAATCCTCAACATAATGACCAAAATTGAACCTAATGAATATGTTATAAAAATACACATAACTTTTTTGTTTTCATATATGCCTGCAGGACAGGTCAGGCCGGAAAAAAAGTGGCCTGTTGACATTTCTGTACCCGCGTATATTCCGAGTACTCTGGTAGCTTTTTACAAGATTTACTCATTCATCTATACTTTGTTCGCTATATATTAATACTAAATGAATTCTATTTCGTTAACGTATCAACAATAGTATATTAGTGCAATGAAATGATTTATAATACTAAGATACTTCATTATTTTATTGTCTATAAATTGCACAAATAAATATTAAGTTTCAAAAAACAACACTTAACACACATATTGAAGATAATAAAATATTATTGAAGAAAAATGAATTCTCAATGTTTTCGAAAAAGATATTTGATTACTATGAATTCACAGATACAAAAAACTACAGAAAAAAGAATCCTAAAATTTTTTACGATACAGTATACTCAGTAGCACGAACAATTAATTTAAAAATTATTGAATGAATTTTTGATTCGATTCGTGTATGAAAACAAATTTATGTTCAAGCGATCCTTATACAAAAAGAAAGAAACCTCATGACATGAATCATTGATGCTATTTAGTAACCAGAAAAAACCTTAACTAAACTGAAAGAAATTTAATCTGAAATTTAGAAATTAAAAGTTATCAAATTATTGTTACATTGAAAATAGATACTTAGTTTTATTCGAAAAACGAGCAGTTGAAAATGATACGTGTTTATCTGTCTCTCTTTCTGTTCACAAAGTGAAATACAGCTGCTTTGATATATCCAATCGCTGTATGGACAAAAACGAATCATCTATTAAAACCGAAGGATAGAATGAAAATATCCACGAAATATTTTTTTAATTAACTTCATCACATTTTGTTTTTATACCGTGCAATTTAACTTTTTACATGTTAGTGCATTTGTGTTTTGTCGAAACACAGAAGCGAGTACTACTTTGAGTACTCAGACTATTGTATACGAGTGAATTTCAGAAAGTTAACTTATGCGAGTACTCACTTGAGTACACGAACATTAAAGATATACAAAAAATTTCACGAGTACTTCAACGAGTCTTTTGTGTACTCATGCTGGCTGGTCGTACTCGCTTGACGAGTAGTTTCACTGCCAATAGTCAATTACTATAAATGAATTTATGGTAAATTCACCGGCAGTCCTACCCGACTACTTCACTGCTGAATCTCACAATTTTTTGAAAAAAAGCACCATCAAATTTTTCAGTCCACTACGTATTGAAAGGAACACATAAAAGGAAGGTTTTTCAGAAATCTTTAAAAAAAACCTTGCTGCAACCCCTACTAAAATCTGTAATAGTTCTTCTCAGGATCTTTGAGGCTCTCACATTAACTTCAGTAAGGATCTTAATTTTCCTAGTTCAGTTGTTCCCTCAGCAAAAATGACTATAGCTCTTCAAAGAATTATTATCTGACTTATCAACTATCTCATTATGAAATTGCAGAGGTCTTGGGTAGGAGTGTTTTCTTTCACGAAAGGATCAACAATTCGATAAGATGAACTTAATATGATTATAATCAAAAAGTCTTCATACTTGTTCGAGAACGATTGCGTTTCGTTATTGCTGTCACGATTGCGTTGTGACAAAACATGCTTCAGCACAATCTTTTTATCACCCCAAACTATTCACTTGCATGAAACCATGGTAAACCACTAAATAGTTATTATATATATTTATTTAATGAAAACAATTTTTGAATATCATACCTTGGAATGACGCATTTTGTTTCGTCTTTTTTTCTCGTTCTCTCACTTACAGTGAAATATATATATGCTCACCTATAACAGAAAGAAAAGAAAATACAAGAAACACATGAAAAAATATGATAAGCATATCTCGTGGGAATAATCTTCGCTTCTTTCTGTTTTTTCCTGATTTATCTACTGTTGACATTTCCTTGGCTTGTACTGTGTGTGATTTATTATTATGTGTTCCGTATATTCTGTCGAAGCCACTTGACCAAATAAATGTACATATAATTAAACCCACTTTGTACGTAGCAAACATATATACAAGAATCAATCGAAAACAATAGGGCATTATTGGTACTTATCATAGTTAAACACCATGAAGATTTTTCATTTTAATATAATAAAGAAAAATAAAATGAAAATTCTAAGACAAATGAAGTCTCGTGTCATAGTTCGAAACCTAAGGAGCATTACACCCAAGTCACAACCGTTTTCAGCAAAACCTTGTTCAATTGATCTCACGGATTTAACTGCTATTTCTACAATAGATGCCTACATTAGCGTAATAGAGCGTGAAATTCTCTATCATGGTACATACTAAAAATTGAATAGTGTCAAATCAAAAATATCAACTGACTCTAATCGAACCGCTTTGCTCATGCGCATCAGTTTCTTGAAGTTGCGGAGCCAGAAAGTTGTGCGCTATGAACAAATCTTAAGGTCTACACAGATCAAGAACACGAAAGCAAAAGTTCACTTAGGAAAGGCTAATGGGTTGGTCGAGAGGTGCAAAAAGCATTGATAAAGTTTTCAGAAAAACTTGATCAATGTGATAGAATATATCAACTGCTGAAAATTTTCAATCGTATATTCATTCTCTGAAGTAAAACATATCGATTTCCTCACAAAACATATCGATTTCCTCGCAAAACATATCGATTTCCTCACAAAATATTAAAACATAAGCGATGGATGGGGTATGACAGGCTGAAATAGATATACGAGAAGCATGTTAAAAACTCCTATATAATCGTCGCACGCAATATTGAGAAACATTTGTCTTGACATAACTATTGTTTATATCGAAAAAAGCTCAATGTTTCTTTTTGTGTTTTAAGGTTAGTAAAAAATAGCACGATATTCTAGTATCGTCAGCCCTATTTCGCTCTATGACCTATATTAAGTCTATTTCAGGTTTTATTCAATAGAGAATATCTTCATATAGTGAATGGTAATCAAATTCAATGCGAATCATTGGGAAAAAAGTGGGATTTATTCAAGAAATATTCATTTTTCTCCATTGAACTCATAATGCATTAAAAATATTATCATCTGGAATTCGTTTTGAGATCTGTATTGGATCTGAAACTGTCTTTAGTCGATGCAGACTTTTATTTTCTACCGTATGGTACCATTTTAGATGTGATCATCAGGCAAAAATTATGAGTTAGGTGAACACCTGGGAGTAGATATATATATATATGGGTGTGAGTGCTATGAGATGTCGATCACAATAGATTATCTGCAATACTTTCCGACTTATTTCATAATTTGTTGGCATTGCTTTGACATTCCCAACATCAAACATTATCACCCACGCTCACACTCAGATATATATCCACATCTCCAGATATCCACCCAACTCATCATTTTGTGTCTGATGACCCCATCTAAAATGATACTGTGTGGTAGAAAATGAAATTCTACATCGAATAAAGACAGTTTCAGATCCAACACAGGTCTCAAAGTGCATTCATACTGAAAATAGTGTTTATGTATTATCAGTTCAATTGGGAAAGTGTGTATTTCTTGAATAAACTGGATTTTTATCCGGTAACCTACCCTCTCCTGAATTTATTTCCATTCGCTAGCAAGAGAAATTCTCTATCGAACACGACCTATTGCAGACCCAACATAGATCAGAGAGCAAATCGAGACTGAAATTACTAGAATATTGTGCCCACTTAACGTACGTTGTTTTGATTTTTCAGCTGAAGCGGACGTCTGGTAATATATGTTTTAATTTTGATCGATGTTGAAGAAAACGTTGCTTTAAGATTAATAGGCTATTTGTGCTCAAATTTTGAACATTTCAAAAATTTCAGCTAATATAATTGAACATGCGTCTGTGATACTTCTAAATTTGTATCATTTACTTCGTAGGACAAGATCTCATTTAGCATCTTATTCTCTGTTTACGATAAAGTCTGTTTTATTCACGAGATTCTGTTGGCATCTGTTTTGTTTAAATCTACAGAATAAATATGTCTATTGACGAACGCCTGATGTATCTATCCAGTGAATGTTCTCTACATGATAAAATAGGTTCTTGTAGTGCTTACACGTCTCAAAGTAGCTAAAATAACTTACCCTCCACCGAACCTTTTGTGTAATATTTCTTCTGACTTTAACAACTTACAAAATTGGCGTTATTCACGGATTAAACTAAGGATCATGTGAAATTTCTGAATACAGTTTAATTCTTAGTCTATTAGCACATTTTATCGATATTGAAAAAGCCTGTCTCAAAATATATATGATTTCTGCCTCTTCATTTTTCTTGGAAAGACATGGTAAAATTCAAGTTTCATTATCACTTATTTCTACTATCTATGAATTTGTAAGTTGCTTCCGTACATATACATTTAGTATAGGATGCAGAGGCAGTGGTCATGGCTCACATATAGGTCACAATGATTCTTTCCACATAGTTAAGAAGAGAAAAACAAAATCATCATCATATAATTGTGTTGTACACGTTTCTCCGATTCAACATCTTGCATACTTCCCATACGGTGAACGTCTTTGTACAATGCATCGCATGAAACTGTATTCAGTACTAGGACTTCAAAAATGAACAGGTTCACAATTGAATCTTTTTCTGCCGTTGATTTCAATGAAATCGAAATCGAGAAGACCCTTGACAATAGCAGCAGAAATAAATTGCCCATATTATTAGGTCAAGATAAAGAAAATGAACGACACTAGAAACAGCAGCATTTTCTCAAAATTTCTCAAAATTAATCATTCATAAAGAATTAAAATTATTTATTGGCTTTTTTGGTAGTTTTACAAATATCAAATTCTGACTTACTGATATATCACTATTCAGTTTTTAGTATGTACCATAATAGGGAATTTGATCTTGGTGGAAAATGTCGAAAAGGAAAACGCCGAAAGAGGAAAGCATCGAAAATGTAATTCAATATATTCGACATTTTCTCTTTCACATTCTCTTGAATATTTTTATTTTCTGTGTTTCGACGTTTTCTTCTTCGATATTTTCCTTTTCGATGTTTTCCACCAACCCCGGGAATTTCACGCTCTATTACGCTATGCATTTGATTCCGAAATAATTTGTGTTTTCTATTCAAATAGGGATGAGAAACAGCAACAAACAGCTGTTAGCGCAATCCCTCTGGGATTAAAAGTGTGAAACACGATATAGCTGATGTAAGTAAACTCATAGATAGTATACAATTAGTTCATACTACAAGATATCCTAATGAGATTTTCAGCAAAACATGTTGTCGAAGTATATCAAGATCAAGATGGTTGTTTCGTATTACTGCATATGCATTTTTTGTGCAAACTCAAATAATTTAAAGTACATGTAAACAATATGGCATAAACTATAGAGGTTTCTTTGAAATTTATGATATAAATAATATATGAGTAGTCTATTGAAACGAAATATAAAAATTCAGAAACCATCACAGACCGTTACAGAGAAAATAATTAATTAATTTCTCTGTAACGGTCTGTTTGAGGGGGGGGTCCAAATTTCTACCCTATATGCTTCAACACTCCTTTCAGATCGTGTTTCAGAAAAAGAATACAAAATCTCTATTTAGCAGAATTAGAGAAGAACAGCATCGTCATTGTACAAGATTTTTTCTTAGCAAAAAGATGTAATACACGATGTTCGTATATAACTTTGTAGAGAATTTTAAGTACTATCAAACTGTGAAGTTAGTTTCCCGAAAACGCTAGTTACTAGTGATGAAATAATAAAAATTTAGGATAAGTCAATTTTTTACAGATGAAAATTTTTGATGAAACTGTTAAGACTTTTTCTAAGCCAAAATTTAATTCCTCAAATTTTTGAGAACATCATTCGATGCATTTTGATGTGCTCTTCCAAATGAGACTACTTTCAATGTATACGATCTCACTGATTCGACTAACCAGGGAACCGCCCGAAGTGATCCACCGCTTTTGAGCTCATACTTTGGGCATAAGTAGGAGACCCCGAAACTAGAATAACCCTAAGAAGATTTGGGCTCATGCGCCTGTGAGGCTGAA
>OENM01000007.1:3295-27041 GCA_900239745.1 Rotaria magnacalcarata
GATAGAATACAATAAAATGAATATAATGACCTTCACAACAATTATCAGCTTCATTTGTTTGACATTCAATTTCAATAGGACACTTTACTAATAAGCCTGATATATTACATGTGCCGAAACCTTCAGCATCCAATGTTTGATTGACTAATGTTATATTAAGATCTTCTTGAATACAATAAAATACAGTTGTTGGCTTGCCGTCTATTATTTCAGGAGGAACATCAACAACAGGTGGATAGCCATAATCTTCAAAGCAACTAATTGAATTGTTGTGCGGTGGAGCTAAGTTTTCTCTACCTACCGTATGTTTGATCATGATTTCCATAATAATTGCGATTCATATTACTACCAGCATAATAACCTGCACCAGAATACATACCTTTACTATACTTTCTTCGTTGATAATAGCGCTTGCCAAAGCGTGCAGCATGAGGTAAAAATGTTTTTCCTGCACGCACCTTAATAAAAATAAAAATAATCATCATGGATATGTAAATAAACGCAAGACAAAAATAAGAATAAAAATTATTTACCCAAGAACTACTACCACTACCTCCCGTTCCAAATCCACTTCCTGCTACTCCTGAACCAAATGCACTACTGCCGCCCCCATGAGTAATTTGTCCTAAAAAATGAGCGAGAAAAAAATGATTTTCTCAATAATTATTAAAAAATATAGGTTTACGAATTTTATCACTTAAACCAGGTTTACTTCCACTTGTGCCTGATAATCCACCAGAAACAGATGGAACTCCTTAAAGAACAATAGACGCATTTCATGTCAATTGAAGTTAAGTATTCTAACCAGGCTTCGATGATGGGGAATGCCGAAATATTGATCGTACTGCTTCACGAACACGATGTTGACGACCGGCATTCGATGACACTGCCGATCCTGAAAATTTTTATGCACGATATCATCTATTATTCGGCTTGTCCACGTAACTGTCACCTTCGCTGCTGAAGTTTTTGAAAATTTTTTTTCTCGAGATGAACCAATCTCGATACATCATTAGATGTAGTTTTTGGCGCTGATTGCGAATCTAATATTCGTTCTTTAAAAAAAATCGCTTTTTAGTAACCATAACGGTGTTTTAAACTTTCTAAAAAGTGTATTTTTAATTTTTCAAGGGAAAAATGTTTTTGAAGAAGTTTGATTATTGTACCATTCGATGCAGAATTTGATTCTCTACAAAATAGCCTATTTTTTTAAACTTTCTCTCCCGAACACAACTTTTACACTGCTGTAGACTTGTCAACTTCCCATACTAATAACAAGTTTTCGCTTCATTGTAGCAACTTGATTTTTTGAACAGAGGTTATACGTAGACAAGGGACCAAGTGCTGTAAAAATTAGATCGATCTGAGCACGCTAAGTGACCCGAAATTGATCGACAAAAAAAGGTGTCACAGTGTTACGAAAAACGTCACAGCGTTACGTTTTCTTTTTCCATTTTTTATATCAATAACAAGAACTACGAGAAAATTCTTTTTACCATTGGATAGCTCGTTTCATGCTCTACAAAGTTGGTTCGAGATCTACTTTAATTGGAGACTGTCTTTCGGAGGGAATTGAAAGATGAGTCAGAGCGATGGAAACTAAAGGTCCGTTTCAGTCACAATGTTACGTGACTATAAACTATTTCTAAAAACTCTAGAGTTCAACAAAAAAAACGTCAAGTTTAGAGCACAGATAGAACTCGTCGAGCTGCATCTAATGGCGTTTGAATGAACTTTTCAACTATCATACTGTTCGAGATATTTCGAAAACAAATTGCCAAAACATCACAGTGTTACGCTTGGACAAGCCGTATTGACAAAATACTATTTCTGGTTAAACTGACCTGAACCTGATGATGGTGATCTTACTATAGCTGATCGAATAGCTTGACGTACTCGATGCCCACTACTACCTGATGAACCTAATCCCACAAAATTTTTCTTTAGAATTACGATTTTTTTGTCCTAATTTGATGTAATTAATATTTATACGAACTAGAAAATATTTTAGAACCAGTGCCAGATGAAGAACTGCCGCGACTGCCAAAAATTCGACTTCCACTACTACTGGACGATGAACTGCCACTACTACTACCTGAAAGAAAAGACTTGATGGTCAAATAGAACTAGGCAAAAACAAAAAGAATTTCTCATGATTATTTACGACTGAAGATTCGCGATGATCCACTCGATGATGATGATGATGATCGACTTCCTACATTTTTGTTCATATAAAATCTTCATATTCAAAAGTAAAATATTCTTACCACCAAAGATACGTGAACCACCGCCACTACTGCTGCTACTTCTACTAAAACTACTACTAAATCGACCACCACCACCTCCTCGGCCACCTCCACCACCACCACCACCTCCACGACCTCGACGAAATCGTTTTAATATTTGATTAACATCATTGTCTGAATCACAAGTTCTTTAATTTTTATCAAAGATAATAATATTTTTACCTGATTCAATTTGAGTTAAATCAAAATCTGGTATTGCATATAAATCATCATTACCAGTAAGCGCTCGAGATGGATAAATAGTATTACAAAGAGCATGTATATGTTGTGATTTTATTTCGGTATTATTCTTATAAGTTTCAATACCTTCAATATTATTTAATGGATCACACAATGACAATTTTTCTGTATTGATTATTGGCAAAATAAAGAAAACAATAATAACATTCGAAATCATAAGAACCTGGAAAAACATGTTTGTTGCTTTGTTTATCTATTCGTTTTTCTCAATGATATAAATGTTTCTTGGAATATTTTATAGAAAACGACACATGTCTAGATTGCTAATCTACTCGAACTTTCTTCGTTGACTGGCTCGTATTTAGATAAGAAATACTAGAGCCAATAGCAATTAGTTGAGAAGAATATTTACATCGAATGCGATGCCATATATACGCACATATATATATATATATGTATATATATTAGAGAATTCTTAACATATACAACAATCAGTGGATGGCGAGTGTATGAGAAATGATTAGCCGGTGAAAGAAACCACTAGACATATTTTCGTTTAGTTTATGTATTTAATAAAAATCATTTCAACAGAAGAAAGGATGATTTTTTTTCGTATTAAAAGCAAAACAAAATATTGAAATACTACTATATATAAATACAAATATATAAACATAAATAAATATCATGATAACATCGTTAAAAGATGTTCATACGATGAAAATGCACTACGATATGACAGAAAATCATCATCATTTAGATCCTGCCGTTTTTGGTGTAGATTGTTTGATGACGATGGTTTAACATATTTATTCAATTGTTCAATTCTTTGTTCAATCGAAAATATAAGATGATTAACAAAAGAATAATATGACGAAATTTGACCAATTTTTAATAAAAGTGAAAGACTTTCAATAGTAGCTAATAATGTTGAATATCTATATAAAGATGAAACTATCAAGAATAAATTATAATTTTATTTGTTTTAATTTTAATGTACCTTGCTTCAAGTAATTCAGCATAACGTGGTACTTCGACGCTAGCTCGTTTAGTATCGTCTATTTTAATTTTTAATTTATCGATTTGCCGTATGAATTCTTGGAGTAAATAACGATTATCATCGAACTGTATTGTGATATGACCTGTTTTACTTAAATCAAATAAACGAAGATAAAGATCATTGGCATCATTAATTAATTCACTATCATAATATAATCTATAATAAAATCGAAGAAAAACAATGATATTTCTAGATTAAAATCATCTAAAAACAACAACAAAAACAGTTGACAATATACCTGAATGATTGTGTTGTTTCATCATATTCGTCGGAATTTTCTTCATTTGAATCTTCGGTAATAACATCTAAATGTGTTGTTCGTATTGTTGGTAATGGCTTTTGATTTATTGTTTTTGTATTAATATCATCAATGGTTTGTTGTACGTTATGATTCTCGGTGAAATGATGTCTATCATCATTTGATAATGTACCATTTTTTATATTATTTATATTTGATTTTACATAATGTTTATGTTCGTTTGATATTGAATTTTTCGCTGGTGAACTACTATCGTATAAAAAATTTGAATTGTCATCAATACAGTGCGAAATTTTATTATTTATGTGATCATTTAAAGAAAGTTTTTCGTGACTATAAATAGAAATGAACAAGTCAGACAATTTATAAGTAGTATATGATTTTATGAACTTTCAAATCTGTTAATTATAAATAAAGATTATCATAATAGACTTACTATGATTCAAGACTTTGTCGTTTTTTTATTTTACTCTTATTATGTTTCACAGTTGTAAAACAGCTACGCCACGACCAACAATGTCCACTAGTGTCGAAATCAGTCATACGCAATCGAAAACAAAACAAAACAAAACAGAAAATAATCTACGATTATGTGTACTGGATTTCAAATAACCACCGTTTTTCTTCTTCTTCTTCTTCTTCTTCTTCTTCTTCTTCTACTATTCAGTAAACATGGTAAATTGGTCTCTGCTGCTATTATTACTGCCTTTATTCTTATTTCACAGAGAGGCGGGGGGAGGCAGACACAGAGAGAGAGAGAGGGAAAATAAATGAATAAAGAGCAGAAAAAAAGTAAACGATAGAAAGGCATGAGATGGTGACAACATGATCCGATCTGTGTAGCGAACGACAACAATGATAGAAATGAAATAGAATGTGCAACGAGTTATTTTCATCTTTTATCTCTCGTATTCACATTTTTGTGTTTTATTTGTTGTTCTATTTCAATTTTAAATGTCAAACGCAAAAAAATGCAACTCATATCAATCAATGTCTACTCCAATAAACGGTTTTTCTTATTTTATATTCGAACCTTTCCTTCAAACCTTTTCTAACAGGTAGTCTCATTTCACGAGCACATAAAAAAAACAAATTATTATATTCATTGATGCGATCCCATTGTTTCTTTATTGATAGAATAAATCTCATGTATACACTATATATATATATATATATATAGTATTATGTAGCTCTTGATCTACTTTTACTAATGAATTCAAAGTTGAACTTAGGTTTTCTTCATCGGAAATAATTATTCAGTACTAGACAGTAACTAGAATATCTTATTTCCATAAAAAAAATACAATCATATTACAAATAGAATGCTATCTTTTCATTAGTGTAGTAATCATATGTTTTGAGAGATCTCTACTAATTAAGGTTGAATGGAACGGATGATAGATATTCTAGATAAATAGATATTCTAGATAAATAGATATTCTAGATAAATAGATATTCTAGATAAATAGATATTTATAAAAATAAGATTCTTATATTGATGATGATCATAAGAATAATAATAAAGAAGAATGTTTAAAAAGTAAATCTATAACTATCAATAATACAAAAACAAAACAAAGAATAAAGTAGAAGTAGCTATGATAAATACTTCTAGATTTATAGTATTGCCGATGATAAGAAACGATGTATATAAAATTCTCTTCTCATCATTTGTTTCCTTTATTATCGCAAAGATCATTATTTTCTATGCTAATCCGTACTTTAACGACCCACATCCGTTAGTAGCTATATGTTTTTTCGCCATTCTTATTGCTTCCCTTGTTTAGATTCAATAAAATCTATTTTCTTCTTCGTTTATTCTCCTATTGTAACACGAGTACAACAAGAAAAATATCGATTGTCATATAAAATGCACAATACAAATATATAAAATTACGAAAAACCATTCAATTTATCATATCAAAATAGAATAAATGTAAACACACACATACTTATATCGTAGTATTGAATCTAGCAAAATTTCTCTTGAAATCAACCGGATAAAAATGGACTTGTGATATTTATCATTGTTGCTCTTCTATGAATAACAGATGTAGTCGATACAAGAAAAATTTAATCATCTATTGATACATATTTATTTGGAAAAAAAGAAAGAAAGAAATTTATTTGCGTTAATCACAATGATATAATGGTAATAATATAAAAAAAGAACTAAAATCTTAAATCGTTAGAATCAAAAAAAGAAGTAAACTTTGAAAGTTCCATCGTTATGGTTCTGCATTTTATAATTTCGCTTGATCTTTGAATAATGCCGATAACTTTTGTGCTAACATCACGTTGCCTTTTACTTTCAATTTACCTTTGGCAAAAAGCTATAAAAAAATATAATTTTATACCATAGAATAAATTTTAAATGTTAATACATACAGCAGGAGCATTCGCTTTGCCTAAAGCCAAATCAACGAAATCATCATCAGCAACTGTAATTGTAACTTGGGCTGTCGTTCCTTCTGCTGGTTTACCTTCATAAATTGCTCCTTTTTTCCCATCTATAGCTGAAAATGAAAAAGAAAAAGAAAAAAAAATTAATATCTATGTGTATGGCATTTTTTGTATATCACTTACTCCAACTTTGTTGAACCTTGCCATCCTTTGTTATATCAAATACAATGACGGCTCCGACTTTTTTCACAAGATCCGGTTGACTTTTAGCACGTTTATTTATTTCATCAAAAGCTACTTTAGCTTTTAATCCTTCGCCTGATGATGTTGAACTCTTGGAATTTTCCTAGTACAAAACAAAAAAAAGAATTCAAAAGGTTTTGATTTTTATATATGTTTCTACCGCTTTGGTCATTATGATATATGAGAAAAGAAAAATATGTGTTACTTTCAAAGATATTAAATCATGTGTAATACTATCTCAAGAACTTCTCGTTTGTTCTTTATTTACTTTGGAGATATCAAATGCAAGAGATGAGGCTGATATTTAATCTTTTTTTTTCTTCTCTTTCGTACCTCAGCAGTTCCTGGTGTCGTTGTATTAAGTACTACATCGTGTAAATCAACATATCCACCAGTAAGAACTGTTTGATTTGATTCTGGTACCTATTTGAAAAAGAAAAATACTAAATATCTTCAATTTTGTAAGAAATAGAAACAAACCTTTGCTTCGAAAAAGATTCTATTTCCTTCACGCCACATATGTGTTTCAATTGTTTGACCAGGTTCAACAGGTTTTGTAAAACGAACCTAGAAATGAATTTATTTATTGTAATTTAAATTTTTTGCTTTTTCACTACTTTAATAGCTTTAAATAATCTTGAATCATCATTTGCATATGTATGTAATACATGTCTTGTAGCATAGCCAAATGAACATAAACCATGTAGAATGGGACGCGAAAAACCTTGGTAAAAAAGAATGTTAACATTGTTTTTTAAGCATATACATTAATAATAATTTGTATCATACCAGCTGCTGTTGCAAATGATGGATCAATATGTAATGGATTGGAATCACCGGTTAAACGATAAAGTGCTGCTTGATCAATTGTTGTCGTTTCACGACAAATTTGATCAGGTTTTCGCTTCGGTGCCGGCAAAGATGGACGTTGATGTTCACTTGTCTTTTTACCACCAAAACCACCTGAACCAACAGAAAAAATCACAAATTGATTGAGAGCAATTAATTTTTCGTTTTCATCAAACATTTCGACTAGACGATAGATTATAAATAAAAAATAAATTAGAATGAAAAGTTTTCTTTTTGTATTAATTTTTCATACCATCATAGACAATTGAAGCACCAGAACCTTTATCAAGTACATCAACAATTTTTCCTTTCAATGTAACTGTACCCGATGTTGGCAATGGTTGAAATAACTCAACATATTGTTCACCATGAAGAATCTATGATAAATATAAAAATAAAAGAACTTTTGATTTGATTTGTTTTGTTCGAATTTAAATAAAGTTTACTCGCAATAGATCAATATCAAAACCAAGTTTTCCTGAAGACATTACACTCATTGATAATGATTGACAAGGTATGACAGCAAACGTGGGTAAAACAGAAAATTGTTCATGATTTTCATAAAGGAAACGTAATGAATTCGGTTGACGCAACGAACAGCCGACAGCAAGTGCATATAAAATAGCTTGATTCGATGTATAAGAATATGTTTGAGTAAAAACTTCATTTCCTTTTTCTTCATCTTTATTATTGATTTTTCTTATTGAATCCAATATATGTGATACTTGATCAGTTTGTGTGAGATGATAGAGTGGTGTAGCGAAACTTATAATATCATTCCAATTAGCTTGTACATCTTCTACTGTCATTGGTGTATTTGGACGACGTACCATTGCACCAGAAGATTTTTCCAAACGAACTTTACCCATCCAACCGCCAGCTACTTCAAATAGAGAACCTGTAGCATCACATGACTCATGACATAAGTAAAGAACAAGCGGCATAACGAAAGCTGGCTTTAAATTTTCTTCAGCATCCGATGGTAGAAGATCTTGAGTTAAACGTGAAAATGCCGTTGGAGCTATAGCATTACATGTTATATTATATTTAGCTCCTTCAAGTGAAAGAGTATTTGATAGGCCAACTAAACCCATTTTAGCAGAACTATAGTTTGCCTAGAAATAAAAAGATGTTTGTTCTTAAGTTTTCTTCTTCTGTTTGTAAAATAAAGTCTAATGTATCGAATCTTTTTCAAGTATATAATATGTTCTATGGGTATTTGACTACATGATAAATAATCAATATTAAGTATGTGACATTTAGAAAGAAGTAGTTATTTTCTATTCAGTAATATATGATATATTGAAGATAGAATGCTAACGTATATGTTTGTATTAGCACTCAAAAGAAAAAATATTGACATTACGCACGGCATAATTAACAATGCCATTTGATGTTGAATGATATTTAGTAGACGGTCAGCGCCTCATGGCGAATTCGTCACAATAAACAAAGCAATTTATAAAAAAATGATATTTAGTATTAATTCGTCCTAGTATAAATATTAGCTAACAGCAAAACTGCAATAGTCGAACTATATGTTATTCATAGGTCTAGACTTACCTATAATGAAAAATTTCTATATGATGATTTAGTTTTATTTATATTCTATCACTCGTTTACACACTTGATTTGAAATCTCATCGTTTTTTACGTTAATAATTAATAGAATCAAATTATGATCAAAAACTGCTCTACAGAAAAAAAAAATCTATGTCACTTAATCTCAATCTATCGACAGTAGAAAGATTTGTTTTACTGTATAATTGGCCGATTATGCACAATATATATATATATATATATATATATATACAGCTTTGGTTAATGAAGTTTGAGATTACTAAACTTTTTTCTCTACTATATAGAACATTGTTTAAGGAGACATATATTGAATAAAGATTTGTTTTTCTTCTACAAAGATATAAGTCAAACCTGTCCAAAATTTCCGTAGAGGCCCGATGTAGATGTAGTAAATATAACTTTGCCATAATTTTGTTTTCGCATATGCGGCCAGGCTGCGTGTGTTAATAAATATGCTGATCGTAAATGAATACGATGTACAAGGTCCCAATCTTGTTCTGTCATGTTCAAAAAGCTTTTATCACGTAGGATACCAGCATTATTTACCTGAAAAATAAAAACAAATCCAAATCAATTGATTCGTACAAATCGAAATATTTTACTTGGTGTTAACTTACAAGAATATCAACACGACCAAAATTATCAATTGCAGTTTGTATGATAGCTTTTGCATCTTCAACGGAATTATAATCAGCTACAGCTTTTCCACCATGCGATTTAATGATTTTAACAACTTCATCTGCTGGTCGAGATGAGGGACCACCATCACCTGATGTGCTTCCGCCTAAATCATTAACAACAACACTCGCACCACGTTGACCAAATGCAAGTGCATATTCCTAAAAAATATCGAATCTTTTTTAGATTTTATTATAGTTAATTATACGTATGTTTAAATACCTTTCCTAAACCATTACCAGCACCCGTAACAATAGCAACACGACCAACAAAGCGAAGCATATCTAAAAGATTACAAAACTCAGGAATGGTTCAGTCAGTTTTTAAATAATTTTGCAAAAAAAGATACAGTAAATTTAATTCTATTAACAAAATAAGTATAAAATCAAATTGTTTCTTCTTGTGTTAATGACCAATCCCAAGGTATTGATATTGTTCCATTTTGTGCTAAATTATAATTTTTATCAATTTTAAGTCGGCATTTTGTTAGAAGATTTAAAAAATGTTCTCGTTCATTTAATAAGCGTTGGCAACATTGATTAATATCACTTCTTTTTATTCTTTGATTTATTAATATTTCAGTTAAATTAAATTGTTTTTCAAGTTTTTCAAGTAAACTATTTCCTTTTTCAAGATCTTTTTCATATGAATCTCTTGTTTGTTTAGCTTTTTCTCTATTATCAATCATAAAATCTAATATATCCATAGTTGCATCATAGGCATTTACTTGAAAATATCCGCTATTAGTTAACGATGGTTCCGAACTAGATGGATTTATGAATAAAGAAAAATTTTCCCAAGATATTTTTCTATGTGCTTCATGATGACGATTTAAATTAAGATGATGACTTAATTGTAAAAGATTATATAGATACATATGAGCTCCACATAAATGTTCCGAATCAGGATCTCTTCGAATTTCAATACCATGAAAATATTGACGAAGAGCGTCTTCATATGAAGCAATTTTTTCCATATATTTATCGGAATCAGTTAATTCACAACAAATAACATGATCCCAATAAACAGGTGGATCACTAGCACTTAATTCAAGTGAACCATCTTGAAGTAAACATGTTTTGGTTCCAAATATCAGTCGTTTACCTAGATTTTATTAACAAAATGAAATTAATATAGGTTAAAATTATTTGAAAAGGAAACAGAAGAATACGAAATTTTAGTCAGACCGAGCTCTGAAAGAAAAGATAAGATAAAGAAAGTAATACAAAAAAAAAGTAATTTCACCTTGAAAATACTTTTAAAACTCTTTTTACTTTGAAATTTATATGAATATATTTTTCAAATGAAAATAAATAATTCAAAAAAGTATTTTTAGTATCCATAAGTTTATATCTCAATAATCTTATTAATAAATTAGAAAAGAATAATCTATATCGTTTGAATGAATATAAATTCCAACAAAGCGAGTTTTTGCTAGAGTTCAAGTGAAAATTTTCTCTAGAATAATTTAGTAACCTAATCATTCTGTATCTATGGCGAAACAAAAATATTGTTATAGAAATACATACCTTGCAATGCGAGCAGTTTTTCATGCCATTTATCAGCATATAAAAGTAATGTTCGTAAACAAATAAAAAATTGTGGTACAGACCAATCATCACTATACTCAATCGATTGAAGTTTAAAACGTTCTTTAATACTGTTAACTTTATCATTGATTTCACTAAGTAATTCTTGATTTCGTTTCGCTATAACACGAGCTGCTTGAACATTGTTTGTTAGCCATGTTCTAATCGAAATGTAAGAAATCCACTAGATCAAATTTTAATGCAATGATCAAAATTTGTTTTTCTTCTTACTTGATTGATATTTTAGGAATTTTTGTAAAATCATAAAATTTTTCAATTTCAATTATTTTAAATTGAATACCATATTGATGAGCTTGTTTTTTTTCTTTTGGCTTATTCACAGTAGGCAGTTTCAAGGCGGTTAATATACTATTTACACTTGTTAACAGATCTTTTGACGTGAGTGTAATACGATGAGGAACTAACTGAACTAGTGCAGCTAGAATTGAATAAAGAAAAAAATCCAATTGAATGATTATGAATCAAGTTGTCTAAAAAACAAAAAAAAACTCACGTGGAGGTAAATTCGGCGGTAGTTTAGTAAAGAAAGTAACACTGATTGATGCCATATATTCGTTACGTTGTAATCCAGAAAGATAGGCACTAACCAACTGTAAACTTTTCTCATTAACATCCTTCAATCATAAAAGTAAAGATATAATTAGTTTTCTTAAAACAAATTCTTTTATTTTTCTTCTATTAAATCACTTTTTCTTTTGGATATTGAGTAAATAAATCTGGATGAACTTTTAAGTAAAATTGTTTTAATGCTGTTGATATGGATTCAGAACGATCTGTTGAAAAATAACAACGAGCGAATACATGTTTATTTGCAATATTAACAAAACGAACTAAAAGATAAGAAGTTTTTGTAAATATCATCTAGAATTAGATGCACGATCAACAATATATATGTATATATATATATATATACGAATATTTATTACACTTGACATAATTTAGTTAAAAAGAAAGAAAAAGAAATTAAAACATTGTCATAAGAGTATTAGTCTCTTTCTGTTTTTCTTCCATTAATTTCCAATCGGATCCATCTTGATATTCGTCGAAAACACGTAACTAAAATTAAAAATAAGACTTTCTATAAATTTATTAATTACCAAAAAAAGGAATTTACTTTATCTCTAAGCTGTTGTAATTGTAAAAGAATATAAGACAATTGATTTAATAAATCAGCAAGTACAGATACATTAGCCTCAATCTAAATAGTGAAAAACACAGAAAATATTTCATGTATAAGTATTATTTTCATCATTTCTTTAATTTGATAACATACAAAATGTTTAAAATAGCCACTTGATTTCCCTTGGACACTTGTATGATAAACAGCAAATGATAGTTTTGAACCTTGAACATAAAAACTAAATGCCATATTTTCTGGTATTGGTGGCGAAAAAATCGTCTGTAAACATCAAAGAAAATTTTAATTCAATTACATACAATAAATCATTATTTTTGTTTTTCTTACCGTATTTCTGCTTCGTCTTAAATCATCAATACGTTTTTTCTTTGGTAATAAAATATTATCTTTTGCACTGTTGACAGAATCAATTATTAAATCAAGATATTGTATTGCTTTATGCAACTGATAAATGTTACGATCAAAATCAGCACATGCAACATAACCTAATGCACGTTCCAGATGTTGTGAACATTCATGTAGCTAAATGAAATCGACTTTTAGTTCTTCATACTCATAAAAACAATTGTTGCTTTTCTTTCTATTACTTGTTGAAGTGACCAATATTTCATTTGTTGCGTTGCTATAGTTGTCCGAAATGCAGCGTTCATTGGTGGTTGAACTTTAGTTCCAGCTTTATAAATAACTTCCTAGAAAAGAATAATAATACTATAGATATACATCTCTTGTTATTTACAGCTGTAGTTAAATCTGAGCCAAATAAAGTTACAGTACATTTCAATATTTCACTGCTTCTAAAGAGCGAAAAAGACAATTATGTTTAAATTAAATTTAATAAATTTGACTCATACTGAGGATGAGTTAATGACAATAGGATTGGTTTAGCAGTAGCTTCCGATGATGTTAAGTCTGTGGCTTGAAAAATATGAGCGAGAATATTTAAAGATTTGTTTGGAAATGTTAAAGAAGCTTACAATCATCGGGACGTTTCAATGAACGAATGGAATTCTGAAAACAAAATAGAATTAGAAATTAAGACATATTAAGAAAATATTTAAAGTACTTTAAGAATATCATTTATTTCTTTAAGAACACGATCAAAATCATTTGTCATTAAATCATTTAATTCACGACGCTAAAAATAAAAGGAAAACAAAGTGATCATATAACAAAGAACTAAGATTTCTTTCGTATTTCTCAATAATTGTCAACAGAAGACACTCGACTTCTTACAACTAGTTCAATTTTTACAAAGAGAACATTTGTTGTTACTGTTTAATTAGAAGTATAAGTCAACATATGAATGTATAATAGAATAACTTACTAAAACATTACATTCTTCAATTAATTCTTCTTGTTGTTCGTCATCCATAACGATATAATTCTTTTTATCTAGAGAAAATGTCATTATATTTTCATTTCTTTTTGTATGTGATATAAAATTAACATAGAAATAAGATAAAAATTAATTTTAGTTGCAAAATATTTAGAACTAACTCGAGACAGTGAGCATCGAAGAATACCTGGGTTTTTCAGAAAGGTATATACATATTTTCCCAGAAGAATGCAACTAGAATTTGTGATGCCAAGGGGAAATAACAGAAGTTTTTCATGATTGCAGGACAAGATGTCTGAAAAGTTCGCCTTGTAAAAGAAATAATGAGTCTCAAAATGAGGTCTCACAATCTATCCATTTCAAAGCATCGAAAAAAAATGCTACAAAAGCTTTAATTCTGAATTAATTAATTCCCTTTATCAGTTTTCATTGATTAATTCAATCAGATGATTTCCTATTGTATCGTATACGCATTAGTTTTCATTGAAAATTTTGTGAATAAATTATTTACATAACACAAATCTCTTCTAAAGAAAAAACAAGAAGTTTCTTGATGATTGGTTTAGTCGAATAATTGTATAATAGTACTATTACCTTAGTGCTAGCAAAGCTCAATAAAGACTTTTCTTCATGAACACTATGAAGGTTATCGATTGTTTTTTGTTTTGTAACTTCCATGCTAACTTATATGATTTTCAATCTGCTGTTCCAATAATTTTTGAAAAGTATTTCTAATGTTATTCACGTTTCATGCCTTTTTTTGAGCAAACTCACTAGATTTCTTGAAGTGACTCAGCAAAAATGATGACTTTTTTTTCTAAGGTGTATTTTTCAAAGACTGTGTGAGTATTCTCATCTTCTCTATCTTCAAATTAATTTTACTAAAAAAAATCATTCATTATTGTATTGATGAATAATCTCATGATGGTTTCCTACAAATAAAAGAAGAAACAGTTTGAATAATATTGAAAAAAGAAATAAAATAATTTCACCATTTACTTTTTTAACAATTGATTCATGCTGTTTTATGAGTATTTTTGTGTATGTCGAACAAGTGACGATATAATAATTAATTTTTATTCATGGTGAGAATTCAACAATTATATGTTATTTTTCACGGTATCGATTATATTTACTCGCTCATTTGCAACATGCTCAATGTTAGACGTTAAACAATGTACTCTGATAAATAGAAAATTATAGGTCATTTGAATACGGATATTTTTGTTGATTCAGTTTCGTTCACGGCTAAACGAAAATATTTGTTTATGTAAAATAATCGGTCTTACAAGTAGAGAAAAAGTTCAAATATTAGCTAATGATATAAACTCTGGATATTAAGGAAAACTCACAAAAAAAAGACTATAAAAGACATTGAATAACACCAAGGGGCTTCTGATTCAAAGAAAAATTTGATTACGTTCATTTAATTTATTAATTTTTAACTGTGATGGAACAAAACAAATCGTTGTCGACTAAAATGTTTTAAATAAGTTTTAATGATAATTTGAACAACTAGTAAATTATTAATTTAAAACTACATAAGAATTAGAATATTTGTTATCAACAAAAGAAAAACGCAGATCAAATCCCTTTTTTTCACTATCAACAGCAGCGCAACATCTACTTGTTGTCTTCGTATTTGTATGGTCGATGTATATAACCAATGAACTATTAACCAGCTAAATACTCTTCAGCTAAGTAAACCTATATCATCATCGAAGAACGAACAAACGAACAAACGAAGGTGTGTTTGGCTTTGTATATTTATTTCTCTGTCTCTCTCTCACTCAATGCACACACCGAAAATCCTGTATAACGACGAGTAAAAGATAGACATTCGTGTTTCTTATGCGGAACAACATTAATACTCAAGATTTTAACAAACAATAAATAAATGTAAGTTAGCAATAAAAAAAAACATCAATAGACTATAAAGTTAATATTATCGTTGATATAGTTTCAATGATTGTCGCTTCACATATATCTCAACAACAGGTATATTCATATAGATAAATATTTAAAACAAAAGCAAAAACAAAATATTTATTTTTGTTTAGAGTAAAGTTGATCCTGAAGAAATCTTTGAACGACATGATCATATCGGTCGTGGATCATTCGGAGTAGGGAATTTATTTTATTTATTTATTTGTTTATTTATTTGTTGTTTTTTTGCAGGAAGTTTACAAAGGCATAAATAAAAAATCTTCTAATGTCGTTGCAATTAAAATAATTGATTTGGAAAAAGCTGAGGATGAAATCGAAGATATTCAACAAGAAATTCAAGTACTTTCTCAATGTAATTCGCCATATATAACAAAATACTTTGGTTCTTATTTAAAAGTAGCGAAAAAGCAACGCACGCCTTTTGTTTACTATAAAACTGTTTGTTTACTTACAGGGAACTAAACTATGGATTGTTATGGAATATCTTGGTGGTGGCTCAGCACTTGATCTAATGAAACCAGGTCCATTTGATGAACAGTATATAGCTATAATTTTACGCGAAGTACTCAAAGGTCTTGAATATTTACACTCGGAAAAGAAAATTCATCGTGATATTAAAGCTGCAAATGTTCTTTTATCAGAAAATGGTGATGTTAAATTGGCCGATTTTGGTGTTGCTAAACAATTAACAGATTCAATTAATAAAGGAAATACATTTGTTGGAACACCATTTTGGATGTCACCCGAAGTTATCATGCAACATAAATATGATTATTCAGTACGAATAAGACATAATTAATGTTTCATTCAATTAAGTTTTTCTCTCTCTCTCTCATTTATTCTAGGCAGATATTTGGTCACTTGGCATAACAGCTATTGAATTAGCAAAAGGTGAACCACCTTACTCTGATTTACATCCAATGAGAGTTTTATTACAAATTCCGAAGAATCCACCACCACCATTAGTTGGAAATTATTCGAAACTGTTTCGAGAATTCGTTGAAGCATGTTTACAAAAGAATCCTGAACATGTATTTAGACTAGAATTGATTTTTCATTTGGAAGATATTTATTTATTTTTCCCGTTTAATATAGAGACCAACTGCTCAACAATTGCGCCGATTAAAATTTGTATCGTTAAATAAATCAACTAGATTTTTAGTTGAATTAATTGACCGCTACAGACGATGGAAAGAAAGTCATAGAAATGGTACCGGATCGGATAGTGGATCAAGTTCGGACGAAGACGCGTAAAGATAATTTTTCAGTGATTGTGAATAATAATACAAAAAGGTAAATATTTTTCGTCTTTAGACCAAAGGATAAAACATTTCGATGGAAATTTGAGGGCGATGATACCGTTAGATTATCATCAACAAATGGACTTTATGCGGTATGGAAATTTTGATAAAAATACATGTTGATTTTCATAGGAATTATTATTTATGGATAATGAGAAGTAGATTGTATTAATAAAGTTATGTGCACACAAATATATATATATATATATATATATATTGAAATTTAGAGTTAGAAGAATGATTAACTATTTCACTTTTGGTATAGTGTCGCAAGTAAGAGTAGGTTAGATCTTGCAGCGTAGCACTATCAAAAGGAAAAGAAAACATAATAATTGCCTTCACTGATACTATTACATCGATTTCCTACAAAGATCATATGCTACTGTCATAACATGCGTAGTCTTCTGGTTATGCCATTGTTCCGTTACATCATTTTTATACTCTTTTCTAAACACTAGCTTTATATAGTGAGAAAACTATGAAGTTGAAACATTTCCAAGAAGGTATTCTGTAGAAATTTCAATAAGCGACAGAATCGTAAAAGAAAAATATTTGTTTTTTCATCATTCTTTCGTTAAAAATGATGAGTTGGACAACAATGTACTTTTTTCTTTGTTATTGATTTAGTAATAGGAATTGATTGTGCTCATTTTTAGGAGATTGATAAATAATACTTTAGACATCATCAATTCGTAGAGTAGTTTTTCGTCACACGTATGAAAACAGCAAAACATTTTCATCACAATTCGGGGTCATATTTGATATATTCGTTAGGAATAATATGAAATTTTTTTTATAGATTTGTTTAGTTTTCAATATAAACTAGTAAATAACACATGTTTATCATGCTAAAATCTGTATCAGATATACTAGACAATAAAAAAGAGCATTCCAAATAACCTTTTATCGACAGTAGCCTGCAGCTGTTCTATGGTCTTTCATGTTGGCAGAGACTTCAACAATAACAATGATTCATCATGAATCTATGCAAGACACGTCAAGCTTGATTTCAATTCGACAGTAGACGCCAGTAGAAATATCTCACCATACATTATTCACTAGAATAATTTATATTTCATAAAGAAAAGAATTCTTGCAAAGTAGATGAATAGCGTCATGAAGATATAAAAAAAAAATCAAATGAATACTAAAGTTAAATTTGTGTCATACTAGACATAGACATATGATGACTCATTTATGAGATCATTTCACGCTTCCAGAATGAAATAGCATTGTTTGTACTTACCCATAGGAGTGCTATAGTTAATGCCTACGTAAACTGTCTCAATGATTGACTCAACAGTAACTCTGGTGCATTAGAACCAACCGGTTAAGAATGAAATCCGATGTATTAGAGAACAATTGTGATTTGACAGTTTTAGAATAAATAACCTATGTAAGAAAAGAAAAGATTGTATCGATTTACTACTAAACAGATGCTCTTTCATGATATACAATCGATTAATCATATCGTCGCTCGGTAGACAATATACTATCAGTCTTAAGCGAAAGCTATAAATGTAATATTTTAAGACCATAAATATGATAATAGATCTAGGTGGTGGATGCTATTTTCTTATGATACTCCTAATCTAAGAAACACAAAAACTTACAAAATTCTGTATATTGTAATGCGTTAAGATTATTTGAGAATTTTGTTTTCCCAAAGTAATTAAAATATCTTGATTTGACTTTTGAATGCTTTATAATCTCATGAGGGTTGAACAAAAATTCCACAGAGTAATAAAAGGAAATTTTTTCCTGTTTTTCTCTCTATAGAATTATTTTGAATCATCTACATCGTTATTAACTTCTCAACATTCGACTATTGATTTCTTTTTCATGTCTACTTTCTGAAGTTTATTGTAAATATAAAAGTTACATTAAAGATCATGAATTCACCCATTCAATCAGTTGTTTATATTTATATGAAAAAATATTTTCTTGAATTTAAACTGTAGTTGGTTTTTTTTTCATCTTTTTAGTCTCCTGAATCCATTGAACTTAATCCATTATTCAAAACAATATTTGACGATGTAAATTAGATTGAAAAAAATCTTATTTTGAAAATTTATTTCTAATGAAAAATATTCTTTCTTTATTTCTCATAGCTTGCTATTCGTTTTAATATCCCAACAACAACATCGAACAATAACCCATCAAATGGTTTAATCCGTAACCCTCAGAATGGTGTTGAATTATTTCAACATTTACGTCATATATTTGAAAATGCCCAACTACGTTATCCAGGTTTTGGTGATGAATTTATTCGAACAATGCGTGAACATATTTCAAAAGCAAATAATCCGTCAGTAGTAACAACATCATCATCATCAAATAAAAATAATTCCACACCAGATGATAATAACAGTCAACTTACATCGGGTGTGGTTAAATTGAGAATTTAAACTTTCTTATATTATTCCTTCGGTTCTCTTCATTTTCACTATGATCTCTCTTATGATATGATCGGATAAATCTCTTTTAATGAAGTGCGAGATGTCATCAACTTACGAAACTAGATATATATAAACAAACATTAAACTTTATTTATTCAATGTACATATATTTTTCTTGCGAGCGTTAGGCAACGATAACATCCTTCATTCTTTTGTTACCTATAAGCGTTTAATTATTTACCATATTTCATTCCTAAAAAACCAAAAACTAATATTCTTATTTAAACATATTTGTACAACAGTGATTCTATTTTACGTTCTTCTGTTCATTACTATTAGCTTTTTCTTTTGACTTTTTGTCTATGGGCAAACTCAAAACCTTGTTCATGTTACTTTGCTCGACTTGGCTGAAATTCTTCTTCTTCTTTTCTCTTTTTGGTTCTATTTTTTTTTTCGTTATTTGCTTCTTCTTCTTCTACTCTCATATGTACTTGCGATATTTGTGAAATGAGAAAAAAATCGAATAGAGCCTGCCTTTTTTTTTCTTTGTTTCTTGTTTCTGGCTAATGATGCTTATTTCAAATATAAAAATTGCCAAACAAACACATTTTGTTAAACGAAATATTATTATTTTCAGTTTTATCTTCATCACATTAGAAGCAACGTCCACAATAATAAAAATTTTACATTCTATTGTTTTCTTTGTTAAATAAGACCCTTTCATTGAAGTATTAGTCTGTTATTATCAAAGTATGATGTAGAGCAAGGCACCCTAACGCTTTGCGATAGATTGAATATTGTTCTTCTGTATGAAAATTAGTGATTTAAAATTATTTATGAGTAATATATTTAGCNTAAACTCTCAATTTGATTTGATATTGAGCTCTCTAATTGTTACTCTAGTTAATTATATATTTTTGAAAGCAATTAGAAACGAATGCAGTAAATAACACTGAACTTAAACTTCAATTATACACAAATCCAAGCATTTTGATAATCGATGAATGATGATTTTCATTTTTCATAGATGACAACCTTTCGATTGCTCGAACACTTAACCGCGCATCTTCAATAGATAGAAATTAAAGATATCAATCGAATGAAAGAAAAAAATAAGCGCATAAAATTGAAAAATGTGCACCGCTAAAATTTAAGAAGTCATTTATTTATCATGTGATATTATCAAAGTATTAACTTTCTAATTTTAAAGATCAGCTTTGAAGATATCCAATTAAATAACCGAATGCAATGACACAATCAAGAAAAATCGTCGAGAATATCTCAAAAAGCAAAAGTTATTAATAACAGTCAATATGAACTTTTAACTCTTCCAACGAATACAACGCGTTCAGAAAAATTGATTTGCCATTGAATTCAAGTGGAAAAAAATAGAAAAAGATGCTTCTCAAATGAATATTTAACTACAACGTTGAACACAAGGTCCATGTGCAATATATTTGTTCAAGCTTACGTTCACATTCTTGCATTTTTCTTGTCTTTCGAGTCACTTTTTTCTTGTTATTCATTCGACTGCATGTTTAAATATTCTCGTAAAGTTTTGTTTGATAAAAGAAGAAAAAAAAATGAAATATCTTTGACCTTCTCTTGCGTTCATTCGATTTGAACTCGAAAGATAAAATATGAAAAGAGATGAGCCCCTATTCGTTCTTTAAATCATTTCAATACAATAACACCACTTCGAATCAATGGACTCCATTTATTGATATACGCATTAATGTGAGACGATGCATTAAAAAGTTACTTAAACAGTTTTTATCATATTTATAATGCAGTTTTCTTTTTCACAAGATCATATCGTTGCGACAACTTTTCTCATGCGTCTAATCATGTATGAAAGTTTATTTTTTTACGTTTTTATTCATCTCGAACAGCGGCGAGACAGGCAAAAGAACGTACGTCTATATATATATACACACACATAGAAGCAGCGAAAAAGTAAGGATAACACACGACTATAGTTATAGTAATAGTAATATAGCAAATAGTAGTCTCGGCGTTCATAAGACGCCTTACATACAAAACAAAGAGAAGAAAAAAAAATGAACAAAACAACATCAAGAAGAATAGAAAACGAAATAAGGAGCGTATTATCTGCAATGCATGATGAGATATAGAAAGAAGATATGTCTACAGGATCCACACACACGAAAAAATAGATGTTATAATAAATATGTACAGTTTTTCTAATAAACTTCATTTATTTCTTGCTTGCGGTGACTTTTTTTGGACTTTTTGCTTTTTTTGTTGTAGTTTTACGTGCAGCTTTTGCTGGTTTTGCTGCGGTAACGGTAGATGTATTTGTAGCAGCAGCTGCAGGCGTTGCAGTTGCAGCGGGCGTTGCGGTTGCTGATTTAACGGATTTTTTTGGTGAAGCAGCTTTTGCTTTTGGTTTGCTTGCAGCTTTCTTTTTTGGTGCTGCTTTCTTCTTTGGACTTTTAGCTTTAGCACTACCTGCAGCTTTTGCTTTGGCTGGTGCTTTTGCTTTAGGTTTAACTGTACCAGCTAGAAAGAAAATATTATTAAGCATTCAGTCTTTTTAAATTTTACTTTTCATTAACTAACCTGTTTTGGCCTTTTTGACAACTTTTTCAACCTTCTTTGTTGCAACAACAGCGGGAGTTGCTGCACTAGCAACAGCTGGAGCAGCGGCTACTTTCTTTGCTGCTGGTTTCTTAGTTGGCGAAGTTGAGCTTTTTCGTTTCTTGGCACCATCAGTTGATTTAGCGTTGCTTGGTGATCGTGGCTTTTTGGCTTTGGCATCACCAGATTTCTTGGCTCCGGCTGGTGTTTTCGATCGGCTACGTGGTTTTGTTGAAGTTGATTTTTTAGTTGTTTTCTTCTTAGCAACTTTTGCTGCTGCCTTTTTTGCTGCTACAGCTAATTTAAAGCTTCCGCTTGCACCAATACCTTTAGTTTGTTTTAATGTTTGATTTTTTGTACCAGCGCGTAAAGCTGCTTTAAGATGTTGATTAGCTGTTGCTGGATTGACTTTAAAGTTAGCTAAGATATATTTTAAGATAGCTACTTTTGAACTGCCATTGCGATCTTTTAATTCGGTTATTGCTTTCTTAATCATTGCCGAAAATTTTGGATGACTGCTTGTAGCTTTTGATGATGTTTTTTTGGTTTTGCTTGCAGCTCCAGCATTTGGTTTTGTTTTCTTGCCTTTTGTATTAGCAGCGTTGTTAGCTGATACATTTTGTGATGTATTAAGAGTAGTTGAATTAGCAGTATCAGTCATTGTATTTGAATTTTTCGAAGATTTCTTTCAAAGAGATGAAGTGAATATAAAGCAGAAAAAAAAACTTGTCTGCGTATGTGTGTGTGTGCGCGCGCGCGATAGGGCGATGTCGATAGAATGAATGAGAATGATGGTGGTAATGTTGGTGGTGTATATGTGCGTCGTCGTCGTCGTCGTCGCCGTTGCCTTTTTTTCCTCTCCTTCCTTCTCCCGATCGACTCGAACCGCACATAGGATAGCTTTTGTTGCTCGAATAGTCGTAAGATTGTTCAAACCTTCTTCGAAAAATGATAAATATTTTCATAAAATTTAATTGTATACGGAAATTATTTTCACATAAGATGATAGAGAAGACTTTTTTCTATCGAATGATATCAACTAGAAAACGTTTTTATCATAAAAACATAGAGAAAAATAAGTAAAAATACGAAGAACAAGATGAGAACTAGTGAATATTTGCCAAGAATTTAATTATTTTATTGAGATTTAAAACTTTTTTTTTTATATATTATGCATGAACGGATAGAGAAAAGTGTCTTCTATCAGATTACTACTTTAAATTTTTGAAACTCGTTCAAACGCGAAGGCAATTTTGGCAAAAAGCGAAGCATGTGGTGAACAAAATGCCCATAAAAGAAATAACACAAGCAACAGGGATGACGACGCATTGCTATTGCTTTAGAACATCATCGACGATGTTGTTGCCGATGATTAGTATTATTCTTGTAGAAATATTTCCAGACGAATTTCGAAAAAATATCTGTATATTCAACCACTAGATAAACAACAATATAGTTTTCTTTTATTCAAATAAACCAACATAAATAATGAGAGATGAAATTCAAATTTAAATAAATTTTTCTGTTTTTGTTTTGTTTCTAAGCGAATTTGAATATAAAAATAAATGAATAATCTTTCACTCATTTTCTAATGATTCCAAACGATTAAAACGATTGAATATCTTTGCCAATGCTTCAATGAGTTATATCTATAATTACTATGTTGCAAGTTATGCAAATGTATGTTTATTTTTCGATGTGTACAAAAAATCCAATTTCTCCTTATTCTTTCTGAGTAAAACTCATAGTAAAACAAAATTTATTTTCTGTTGGGTCTCTTTCAAATATTTATATTGACAAGCATGAATAGCTTTTTTAATGTATATTCATACATATATGTATATATATATATATATAT
>OENM01000007.1:27053-94825 GCA_900239745.1 Rotaria magnacalcarata
TTTTTTTTTTTTGTTATATATATTGATAAGATTACATGACAGCAGACTGTATAAATGTGTATAAATGTGTATGAATTGATCTAATCAGCGTAGTTGAGAGAAGCGTACTGTTCAGCGTGTTCTATTGGTGGGTACATATTTTACTGATTTTTATCGATAGCAAAACCGAATATTTGTCTGGAGGGCAGTACGTCCGGTCTCAAAAGTAGTATAATCAATTGGATATTTTTATCAATTTATACGATGATCAGAATATGATGTCTTTTGTGAATAGAAAAAAATAATTTCTTTTCTGTTTTTGGCCAAGGTTTATTAAGAAAAGATTATATCTTGTTAAGTTATTGTTAATTATTATTAAATTTGATATAATTGATGAACCAGACTGCCTTTATTATTTTTGAAAGTATTTTGAATGTTAGAGATTACTTTGTCTTTTTCCAAGTGCAAAAGATGGATTAAGCATGATAAGTAATTATAAAAGATTAAGGTACAACCGGTTGAGTAAAAATATATGTCAGCCTTTTAGGGGACATAAGTGATGTCGATGATTTAAATATTCTTCTTTTTTTTGCTGCAGTATCCTTGTAATCAGAACAAATAGCATATATTTAATTATCAATGTACTGAAAAAGAGATCTATTTATTTAGTAAGAGCGAAATTTGTTTTGTGTACATTTTGATAAACGAAGAGAAATGAATGTATTCGTGAACTGATGACAATTAATAGCGACATAATGACGTAATCAAAGTACCATGAAAATGACATGTTAATTGTTACGGTAAAGAATAAATTAAGTTAAATAAGCTCAACATATCTGTGGAGAGGAAATAAGTCGTCATGATAAGCATGAGAAAATATTATTTTGTTTTGTACTTGCAAAAGAGCATTGCTCGTCTTTTGTTTATAACAAAATTGAAAAAGTTTCGTCTTGTTTGATCAGAGATATTTCGTTTTATTTTGGTCAAATATAAAATTCTAATTATTTAGAATTATAAATAAGAATGGATGTCTTATCAAGTAAAATTTTATTCAATAAATCATGAGTAAGTTTGAATAGAACTGATAAAGAAATGAACATGAAAGGTGAACCATTAAATTTTCAACGGCAGAGTATAACATTTATCTTAACAGGCACATTCTTTCTTTTACGGCTACGAACCGTCATTCATAAAGTCAACAGCTGGTAATTAATTCAAAGGGAATATTTCAGGCGTTCACACAATTCGATTACTTAGTTTTACTTCAAATAACAATATCATTAAATCATTTTTGAATTTACTAATTCAGCTATGCTATCTTCGAATACTTTCGACGAATGTTTATTTAATTTTTTCAATACTAAAAATATATTTGAGACAGAATAATATTTTTCTTCTTACCCAAATTACACTAGGATTAGTTTCTGAGAACTCTTCTATTTGTCAATACATTCTATTTTTTATGATTCAGTTATTTGATTAACATATAAAATCGTATAATATAATTATCGTTAATTGCTATGAAATTCCCAATAAATTGTTGCTTTTCTCTCACTTGAGAGCTGCACATTTTTAAAACAGAAGTAAAGATGAAGATCTACCAGTAAAAAAATTCCGTATTGTAACATGTTAATTGATGATTTAATTGAATAATCACATTTATGATTACTATCTATCACGAAAGTTATTTGCTGTAACTAATATGAAATGTTGTTTTTGAATATATTTCTCAAATGCCTAAGATCCTGAATAATTATAGTCACCCTCGATTAGTTTTCTACTGTCATTTTTTACATTGAACTGATAATTTGAATGTATGCGCGCAAAAATAGATCCTGATTTCAAGTATGAATCCGTCAGTCATTGTTTCATGCCTAGTCAGACGTTCGATGCACACTTGCTCTTGTCCTTCAGAAGAAGAAAAAAACATAGTCAAATAAAATATACGGAAAATAAGTTTCTTTTTTTGTGTTGGCATTTTCCTATCACATATGCTACTAGCGCTATTTTTTCGAGCTCTGTTGGCAGTCCTACATGCTTACTTTATTATCAATGACACCCGTGGTACTATGTCGAGAATTTCTTCATAAGTACACTCTAGAACACTGCACTACTTTTGCAACGTTACCTCGGTTTCATTCAGCTGCGCAAAATCTTAGAATTCTAAAAACGAAGTTATTTTCTCGTGAACAAGATTTTATTGATTATCTTCAAGGTATTGATCAGAGGCATCGTCGAAGAGATGGACTTAATCATAACGTTACAGTTTCTCTTCCAAAAACAATTTTAACGCAAAAGGTAATATCTTAGTTATTTTAAAGTAATTTCTATCAATAGTCGACCTAGAAGAAAGTACCTGCCACAATGAGTTTTTCAATTAGATCATCGTACAAAAACATTGATGCCAGCATGTATTAGATAAAACGATAACATTAGGGAACTGCTGCCCAAGTCATAACTTCAGTACATATAAACCTATAAAACATGAGTAAATACTTGTTACTAGGGGTGTACAGCTCACGCTCATTTTGAAATGAGCGCGAATGAGCGATCGTGAGCATGAGGGTTGTCAGTTGTCAATAGCCAAAGCTGTAGCTAATTTTACTTCTTTATAACTAGTGCTACGAACCTCAAAATCACTCGTACTCGTTCAACCCCCATAGCTGGTTGTCACTGATGACCGCTCACGAAAATGAGCGTGAGCTGTACATTCCTACTTGTTACTACGGTTTAGATTTCGCACATACGTATATGTTGATAATATCAAATCAATATCATAAGAACTATTAGTACTATATGGAGCCAGCATTGCCACCGCTACGATTCTGTATGATGGAAAACAATTACTCGAGTAATCCTCTATTTTCATTTCGGCATTCAGTGTCAATTGAAATAGATTTATCTAGTTGTCGAAAACTTTACGAGTTAGACTAATACTTTTAGATTTATATAGATTAAGTAATAAAGCTTCTGTCATTAAACTAACAAATTCATGATTTACTATTACATTCGTGTGCCTAGATCTAAGTATTTTCAATTTTAACGTATGTACAGCTTATATAGCATACATGTAAACTTAGATCTCAGCATTATTTTTCATCGTGATTATTCCAAAATGCAAGACACAATATACACGAAATTCTAATTTTCTTCAATCTTTTTTCCAAGTTTTATCTAACTACAATAAAAAAAAAGAACAAACCCCTGAGATTTTGTAATTCTCAGTACATTACATATACGTACTATAAATACTTTGAAATTAGAATATTTCCATCTAGATGCATTAACAGCAGCTTATATTTCAAATTTATTGATGTGACCATCAGGATATTAGTTTGATTCTTCATAAGTCTAAGCTTATTAACTTAAGATACAAACACCTTGATGGCAAGATAATCACGGTTGAAATTACTTCGGATCATTTTTTGAAACTAAATAATTCAACGTCAATTTTCGATTTCTCACCTAAGAAAACTTCATAAATAACTTCTATCAAATTATTAAAACTTTTGTTTCTGAATATCTATTTCAAATATAAACGAAGCTTATTTTCATAGCAGCAATGCATAGGGCTACTCTACCCTGTAGCATAGAACATAATAAAGGTTAGAATATCACCTACAGTCAAGGTCTAGGGTATCAAAAATGCTCATCCTACACATCTCAATTTCAATGCTTCAATCAGTATAGCAAACGTTATGAAATTTTTACTTTAAAATGTTCCGTCATAACTTGACATATCATTAAAAAACACTAAACAAAACTTTTTCAATCTGATTCCATGATTATGAAATAAAAAATCTGAATGTGTCTTTTCAAAACATAAAAGACCAAGCTGGTACTCACTATCAACTGTTTGCTTGAATAAGAAAAAGAAATCGATTAAAACCGTGAGAAAAACTAATATTTTCCTCTTGTATATATATATATATATATATATATTAAGTATAAATAACGTCGTGAAAACGAATTGGCAATAGTATTTTTATTGACTCAATCGATTAATTTAAATTGATTATGTGATACTCTACTAAAAATAAATTGTCCGACAAATACCATGAACATAAATAAATCAAAATATGGTGTTCATCTTTTATTAACCAGAAAAATCGTTTTTAACTTTCATATCCACTATATCTTCACGATGACTTTTTTACTTACATAGGTAACGTATGATCATTGAATGCTACGCAATTTTCTATCGTTTGGCGGCACTGATTGTTAGCAACATCAATTCAATAAAACTCTTTAAGTATTCAATGTATATGTCACCACTTTATTTATAGACTAAAATAAATACAATAAAATGTCGCACATCCGATCATTCATTTTGCAAACAACTAAGTTCATATGTTTGTTTGTTTTTTGTTTTGGTTAATTAAATTAATATTATTCAGGAAAAAAAAACAAGATACATCACTGTTAAACTTCTTTTTCTCGTTCATCTAGTCGACAAGGGATAAGAATAAAAATACTCTCGAAATCCAAACACAAGCACACACAAGCAAACAACTTATTTAACCATAGGAAGAAACAAGAAACAGTAGTATGATAAAAATTTAAATAATTATTAATAAAATATTCATTAAAAATATTGTTAATATTGATGATGATAATAAGGATAACGATGAAAACCTATCATCCTTTGATCGTCTTTGCACATTATTTGTATATGCATCCGATGTTGAACGTAGAGCAAGTAGCGGATTGCGTGTAAGTTCTTTTTAAAAAAAAGAGAAAAAAAAGCGAATAAATCTAATATGATCTTAATTGACATCAGCCCGGAATATGAATGATCATTAGAGTCAAAATAAATAGAAAAGAAAAGAGACTTCCCTGAAAAATGTGTGAATTAAAATCTCTTGAGAATGCTACACAACGAGTATTCTTATTCTTATTATTGTCCTCATTTTTCTATTATCATGATCTTATGAAGCGTGATACATACCGAGAACCTTGACATGGAATATTTTTGATATTGGCTTAATTTCTGTTAGTACACAGCTATAATAGCCTTGATCAGATAGATGAACATTACGTATTTCAAGATTCCAATGTTCACGATTATCTCGTTCAATCATACGTGTTAAATGATAATGACTAGATTGTGTATATTTTAATAGATCAACAAATAGAAGCGTAGTTATTTTTTGTGTTTCATTTATAAATGTAACACGAGACCATGTGATCTAAAAATTAAAATTATTTTTTAAAATTTTCTGAAAAATTATAAATTCAATATTATTTACATGATGTTGGCCTTTATCTTCTATAATACATGATAATCTAGCTGTATGGTTAACATAGGTAATAATTTCATCTTGCGTTGAGATAATTTTTGCATCACTTGTAGAACTTGCTAATGTACCATCAACTTCAAAAGAAAAAGAAAAACATATAAAAATGAACACTTGAACATACAAGGTCTCTGTCTGTCTGTCTGCCTGCCTGTCTGTGTCTGCTGGTCGGTCTCGCTGTCTTATTGTCAATGTGTGATGTAATATAAAAGCAAAAGTTCAACTACGGCTAATTTCTTTTCATCTAGATGAACTATGACTCGTCAATGACATATGTTCCCGTGAGAAAGCCGAGAAAAGTGACATATTGCTTATGCGCATAACGTACTTTGATCGATGAAAATCGATCAGTCAAAAAGATACATATAGATATAAATCATAAAATATACATGTAAACGTGTTACCTCGTTCGTCTTAGAATTATTAATTGGAAAAAAGAGAAGAGAAGTGTCATTTGGTTTTAATGAACAGGAGCCAAAAAGAGAGGATGCATCCAGCTGTGTGTATCATGCCTCAAGGTCTTTTTGCATTCCATTTTTAAAAGAAAACTTATTAAGTGAATATACACTAAGGCAGATATGTATGTATATATATATATATATTTAGGCATACTTACCGATAAGCAAAATCATCACAATAGAGAAAAGAAGACTAGCAAGTGTTGATTGCCGGACAGCAGTAACAGCCGTTGCTGTCTGGTGTTTACATTCCATTGAATAAAACAGAATAGTAAATGAATTCGAGTTAGAGAGAAAATCGTCGCTTTTCTATTGTGACTTATATATATTTATTCTGATTGAAAATTGAATTTAATGCTTTCAAATATTAGTTTGATAATAATGATAATCCGACATGTGTCATTGCATTCAGCTTTTTCGAATGATAATTTTCACTATGGTAATGGTAATAGGAGTCGTGATAGTAGTAGTCAGTCGAACGGCGTTATAATACAATTAAACCATTAGATGCTTTCGTCTATAACAAAGAGAGAGAAAAAAAATGAATACTCTTAATATATATAGTGATTAACATGAGAGCACCCACGCATTGAAAGCAAAAGATGTGAGAGGACAATGAATGTATATATATATATATATATATACATTTATATGAATATACATACCAACGATCTGATGAAGAAAAAAGAGAGGCGAGTCAGTGTAATATTATTGTACATACCGAGTCATTTTATCATTAGACTCTCTCTTTCTCTCTCTCTCATTCTCGCTACTCTCCCCTGTTAACCACAAAGAGTCGAAGAGAAAAGGGGGAAAAAATGAAGATCAACGAATAAGTTATCATTCAATAGTCATAGAATTGTACCTGTAATCTTCTTTCTCTACAGATAGTCGCAAGGGAAGAAGATATTTATTCGGGATCGAACGACTCATCCACTATCACTTGCTGAAAGATGCATTTCATTAAGTTGCCTTCTGAGAACGTACACATACATACATACTTCAATGCTCATCGTCGTCTTATCTCGATGGTGAGTCTAACGAGCTTTCCCAGTCACTCATTCATACATATACACATGCCTTATCGTGTGTGTGTTTTCGCCTGCCTACGTTCAATTCATTATGACTATCATGCAATCCTCGATCTCTTCTCTTTCTATGTTCATATCTACATGTGATGTGTACAGAAAAAGTAGACGACGACAGGTTTCACACGATGTCTATCTACTCGAGGGCATCACGTTGCCGCATTTCGAAAAATATACATACACACATGCACCCGGATGTGATGATATACTAATACATACGATTGCATCATTCACCTGTGTAATGCTTTTCCTTCTATCTCTCTTTCTGATTGATAGAAGATAATCGAACTTTTATTGTTGAGATGTGTTTGTTTAGACATGGCCAATGATCTACTACTATGACTACTGGTAGATTCTAACGAGTGATCGATCACACATACGCATGCACGCCAAAACTCACAAGAAGACATGGACGAGTGAAAGTGTAAAGAACAAAAGTTTATTGGCACCAACGTCTTTTTTCTGTCGTTATGGCAGTTCCAAGGATTCATCATCATGAGATTGTTTTGCATTGATCACATATAAACGGAAGGGACCAAAAAAGACAATGAAAACGAGAGAGAAAAGAAAAAGAAAGAAATTTCACACATTTGATGTGTTTAGATAAAATAAAATCAAAAGAAAAACGGGAAGCAACTGTGGATGTGGTGATTCCTGACAATATAGAACTCCTATAATGACGCAATATGAATAGCTGACTTTTACAGCTTACTGAAACAAAACAACATTATTAATGCAAGCAATGGTCATGCTCAATTCAATAGAATGGTGATGACTTTCAACGCATAATCAATTCAATGACTCTAGTTTTTATCTTCTAACTCCTTTTTTCTATCCTTGATAATTTGCCATGACACATACTGTCATGCATTTCCTAGTAGTTTCGAGTGATTAGATAAAGAACATGGATGACAAAACCTAGCTAACTTTAATACAAGAAATAAAATCAATGCGCTCCGAGTACTCACTTTGCATTGACTATAACTAGTGAATAGATGCGAGAAGGCGAACTAGAGTACATCAACGGTGGTGTGCAAGTGTGAGCGTTCGAAATTCAACATCAATTTTTTTCCTTCTTTTTTTGTTGATGTTCTATTCGGCATGAATATCGATTGAACAACACTTAACACACACATATACACATTAGAACATTGTACTACAAGAGCGAAAGAGTGAATGAAACACTCCATTCGATGAATTCAATATAATGTAACAACAAGAATGAAGTCAGAAAGCGACAGAGGGAGATGGAGAGAGAGAGAGAGAGAAGGAGAAAGCGAGGGAAAAGAGAGAATGACATTGAACCTTCGACGTGATGTCCAATGAAGTCACGCGTCATTAGTAATACCCCAAATAGAGATGAAGGAAATGTTAGTCAGTTCTTCCGTAGATCTTTCGTACAGCTCAAATTGATTCATTTATTCAAACGTAATTGACCATACATATACACATACATACATATACACATACATGCATATACATATATATATATATATATATATATTTATTTATTTATTGCACAAGAATTAGGCGCGACGCTAATATAGATAGACACAAATTGCTGCTCATAAAGATTAAAAAAGAAAAAAAAGGTAATTTGAGATCTCAACCGTTGATACCATCAGCATTATATCAAAGGAAATTAGCTCAATTTTTCTTTGTCGAATGAAACTTACGTATGTCGTCTTCGTGCTCAAGAATGTATGTATGCAAGGAATTCATGTGTATAAAATTTTCTTTTTCTCTTTCTCCGCCTCTACAAGCTGCACGCTTTGAATGTGCATTGATGAATAACGACACCACAAAAAAAGAAGCAGAAGAAGAGAGAAAGCAAGAGAAAGAGAAATGGCATCGTGTTGCACCAACACCACTATCCATCTAAGTGACCCACTTCCGGCTCGTTTACCCGACAGCAACACAAACAGCAGCTTCATTATTATACACAACAAATACAAGGTTGACTAATGCCTACCGTTAATATGAGCATAAGATAGATTGACATCACATTTTCCCATTTTGTTGTGTGCCTTCAAGTTCAATGAAGTATATCATTTGACCATTACAGGGAAATGAAAGTGATTTTTCTTTTAGCTTTATTAATGAAAATACAAATATGTTGTCAATCGGCAGAAACTACGTGACGTGTTGTCCATCCGTTTCCTCTCTTGGGCTTATAAAGACATCTTACACCTTTTGTAGTTAGTAATGCATCGGTGTACATCGGCTCGTGCATTGAAGAAACACAAATGGATCATAATGGATCGTCGTTAGATTATTTAATTTTCTTTGCTTTTCCTTCTCTTCTTCTTCTTCTTCTTTTTTATGGTCTAATTTGATGCTTAATGAAGCAAGCAAGCAAGTCAGAATAGAATCAAGAGAAAATGAGAATGACAGTAGTAATGCAGACGAGCTGTTCATTCAATTTTATTTCTAGTAAAAATGAAGGGCGTAAAGATGGATCGAATTGAATTTATTGTGTTTGACGACGATCATATTTCTTCAGTTGTTTGAATAAGGATTTTGATAATCAATGAAAACACAAAAGAATAATGTTTGTGTTGTATTTCACTATCAGATAAAACTTCGAATTCGTTACTTTTTTTTCCAAAGGTTATCTTAGTATACGTTTCTTGCAAGATTAAAATTACATCAATCAGAAATATATGTGTTACGAGTATAAAGATAGACGAGTATTTTGCTTCGCAGTAGTCATTTATTCCTACCAAAATGATGATAGTAATTCTTTGGAATGAACAGCTGATATATATACAGTATAATTCCATCAATATGATGATGTCATCATCAATCTATAAACAAACAGTATTGCGATAAGCTCGAATCAACTAAACTGGTTCTAATGTTCTCGAAAATAAAAATCAATCTAAATCTAATTACTAAAGATGGAATCTAATTATTTTGTTTATTCTGTTGTTTTTCTTTGTAGTAGCTTTTTCTTACAATGTTATTTGAAATTGGTTCTCACCAATAGTATATTTTTCATTAGATCGTTTCATTTAGAAACATTACGAATTTAAAAGTTCTACAGTCTGAAATCCTATCTTGTCTAGTTATTTATGTTATGTTTATAATTAGAATTGATCGATTCTAATGATTGTAACTAATGTTTTCTATCTAATCATTCAGTTGTATTTTTTTATATTTACTAGTAAATATATTTCACTTATCATCACTTGCTACTAATTGATTTCTTCTACGAGTACTCGTTTACTGAATATATCAATTTCCGCAAATATTTCAGTAGTACTTTTTTTCTACGTTTTTCATTGTTCTTAATTAAATCATATTCGCTAGAGTGTGATTGCTAATAGACGATGTTGATCAATTCACCATTATAGAAAGTTTCTAAATTGCTCATTGAAAATGCAACATGCAGTGTGAAGATATTTGAAGAAAAATGCAATCATAATAGTTTATGAATTACCTATAGAATTCTATTGTTTTTCTTCATCATATTTTGTTGCAAGTAGGTCGAAAAAATACTTTTCAATAGAAATAAATTTTAGGGACTTCTGTTATTTTACAGGCTGTCTTTTAACTCATACAACGACTCAACCATAAATAATCGAAGAGCATGTTTAATGAAGAATAATTAATGGGGGAAAAAAAGACATACTTTTTTAATTAGAACAGATTGAAGCTTGAAAAGTGCAGAATTCGCTCATTTTGTTTTGTTCTTATGTATTGAGGTATTCATTCACGAATATAAGAAATCTTTGTACGTGGATAAAGAACTTTCGTAGAAAGAAAGAAAAACATCTTATTTAGCACAAAATAATGAAGGCCATTTGTAACTATCATTAATTGCAGCTTTTCTCATGTTGACCAAAGTTAATGAACGCTTCACGACTACACGGCATGACAATTATTCATATCAAGCGTCTAAAGACGTGTTCTGATACAAGCACTATTATGTTTTACAACATACAGAAACTCATCAATCAAATAATGATAGATAGTTCCTTCTTACGATGATAATATATAATATAGTTCTTGAGTTCAAGGCTCTTTTATTTGCATATTTCTTCGATTTATTATTTTTACAACGAGTTAATAGTTTTAAATATCATTGGAATATTTAGTCGATATTTGACATAGCGTCATTATCATTATCATAGCCATTATATACTTTTTTTGAATTGTTGAAAAGAAACCTATAACTTCAATTGAATTGTTGATATACATGGCAGATGTCTGTGCATTCGAATACTGCAAAAAGAATACCTTTGTTTCTACTTTAAAGGTTTCAGTGTGCATACGCGTCATTTCAATTGAATAAAAAGTAAGTGTTAGAAATATTCATAGAGGAAAAATCAACAGTTTTCTTGTTTCACATCATTAATCAAACGATTCTATAGTACGAGCAAATAAAAATGACGAAGGCTTGTCAATATGAAATACATAATGAACTTTTCTTTAATCACTTTATATAAAAAAAAATTTTTTTTCTTAGATGAATCTATATTCGATATCTTAGGCCAAGGATGTGCTTTGTTCATGCCACTACAGAATAGTGAGTCATTAAAACTTGATCAAATGATTTCATTGGCATCGACATTCATCGAAGCATTGACATTCATGTTCGTTGCAACATTAAAATATCGATTCTATTAAAATGTGCCCTTTTTTATAGTTGTGCATTTCGATGCTCCAATGAACATCGGTCACAGTCTACACTATCTACATTGATTCATTGATCAGTTAACTAAAATTGCACATCTGTACATGATTTCATATATCTTTCTATGTTTTTAATGGAATTTCGTAAATTCTTTTTCATACTCCATAAATTATAAGAATTATTACTCGATTCATGAATCCTAACAATAAAATTCTTGGCACGATTTTCATTCAATACTGAATTAGACGATCATATAAAGCATGCTCATCTTCCACAACACAATTTCGATACATTTATTTGCTTATAAACTAACCGCAAACATGAAGCAACATCAACAACAGAAAAAAAAAACACATGAAAACACGAATTCGAATCCAATCAGCACACTGAAACATCAAACACACATGACACACTGAACTTGAGCAAGAAGAAAAAAAAAAAGAGGATACAATAAGTAAGGCTGCTGTTGTGAATATTAGATATAGCGACAAAGAAAAAAAAAACGAAAATTCCTATTCATATTGACATGCTGTAATCCTACGAAATAGTAAAATTAAATCGTAAAAACTACAGCTTATAGAATTAAGGAAAAAATCGGATAGAGGCTGGGAAAAGGGGAATGTGTCATAACTCGAATAATAAGTATTTAAGATGACAAATGTTCGCAAAAACGGTGAAGTATATGGATAAATAAGAGACATAATTATAATAGAAATCTGTCTATCGATTCTGACTTTTTGATTGTCATAGCCAGACAAAAAATAAACAGATGAAGACGGCAGCAAAAGAAAGGGAAATACTGTAGAAAAAAAAGAAAAAAGAAAAGAATTTTTAAAGCTTTTCAATACACACGTAAGTACTAATCTAACTTTTGCAATTGCGCATTCATACATATAGAAAAGAAGCATTGATTTTCTAGCGCTTTATACTGTTAATAGATATAGCCTGATGATCATTCTTCAATGATACTATTATAAAATATTGTGTGTGCATAAGTTGTGTTGCAAGAAGAAGAAAAGAGAAGAGAGAAATTTAAAAAAGACAGTTTAGACACGGTTTTCTTCATTTATTGATTTAACTTTCATTCCATTCGAGCCATTTCGTTCATTGAAATATTCGATAGGGACGATTGCTAAACAATGATAAAACGAAAAACAATAATAAAAAGCTAATAAAAACAATTCTTCAAAATTTTCTTTTTATAAATTAAAGAGGCAAAAGCACAATGTGTATCTACAAAGAGCGAATGCAGAAGTAGAAGATTGTCTTTTTGTTTTGTATTTAGCTCTAGTGCAAATAATTGTATCAGGTTTTATTTTCATCTTACCTACGCATATCATCGAGCACGTAGGCTGAAAAATATATTAATCGTGACTATCATACTAATATTTAGCATTAACTAATTAGGGGGAAAAGAAATGTGCTCGTAGAAAAGTTTTATGAAATCAAAAACGAGGAAGTATCAATTTACATACCTCCTTCAGCATCAGTAACGATGTTTGGAAAATTTGTTCGTACGCCAACAGTTTCTTGTTCAATTGTTTTCCCTTGTAATTGTTCGCCACATGCAGCACAATAGATACGAAGTGCATAAGCAGGTTCACCATGTTGAAATAGATCGATACCTTTAGAGAGGGAGAGAGAAAAAACAATCATTGTAATTAAATTATATAAACTTTTACAAAAAAAAATTGTTTTTGTTTCTTTCTTACCTCGTAATTCTTCTTCTTGTGACACTTTTAATAAAGAAATGAATTTAAGTACAAGAAATAGAAGTGCAACAAAGATAGCTGTCCAAGCCATGACAACGGCTGCCGTACATAATGAATTAAGTAATCCCTAAATAAACAATTATTATTTTTTATTTCAAATAACATTTTATTATATTTAGTTATTTTACCCGCCAACTTTCTCCGACACTAATACGATAGATAATTGAGAAGAATGTATCTTCAGTAAATCCACCATCAATATTTGGTCCAACTGTTCGACGAAAGATTGGTAAAGCAAATATACCCCATAAACCTCCACCAATATGAACTAAAGAAAAAGAAGAAAAAAATTCGTTTCTTTGCTGTTGGTTTCTGCTTTATGCGTTCTCATACCAGCTGCCGTTTCAACAGGATCATCAATATGAAGTTTAAGTAATAATTTGCTCCATAATAAGAAACTTAATGCAGCAATGGCACCAACAATGACTGCAGACCATGGATTGTATGCTACAGCTCCAGCAGCAACGGCAACCATGCCAGCTATAATTGAATTGACAGTTGATAAAAAGACACGTCGTTTAAGATGACGAGCTGGTTGTTGAACCACTGAAGAAAAAAAATTAATAAAAGAATTAATTTCGCATTTACACTTTTCTTTTTTGTACAATTATTTCTTACATTCAACAACACGTTGTAATAGATAGTAGGTTGCACCTGATGTTGCACCTGACAAAAGTGTATTGACAAGTCCATGTCCAACTCGATCGCCATAAGCTTCTCCTGTTATACGATGATCAGTACCTGAATTAAGCACGAAGAAACCGAATGCAACAAGAATTGCACCAACTGATGTAATCTAAATATAAAAATAATAATTATTGTTATTAACAAAATAGCTAGTGTTTCGTTGTTTTTTTTCCGCTTATTACTGGAATACTATGACCAAATAAAGGTAATGTACGTGGTTCAAATCGACCGAAACGTGGGCCAAGAAAGACTGTACCAATTAAAGCCGCAACGCCTGCTGTTAAAAATATAATAGCACTACCACCATAATCCTATTTTTTTTTTGAAGAAAGTACATATTCAGAAAATAAAAATAAATTGCTAAATATAAACTATTTCATACTCGTGCGCCAACAACATCACCTAACCAACCATTAGCACCCCACATCCAGTGTGCAAGAAATGGATAGACAAATCCTAAGAAGAAATATATATATATATATATATATAAATATACCTTTTGTCCCGCCGTTCCCTCCGCCTCGCGCACCAATATTAATCAATAGAACTTACCAGACATAAGAACTGAAAAAAGTACATAAACTGGAACTCGACATCGTTCAGCGAATGCACTTGCTGCTATATTTGTAACAAGAAATGTTAATGTATAATGATAGAAGAAGTGAATGTATGGATCTTGATTATTTAAATTATAAAAATTGTTTGAATTTGTGAAATTTTCTACACCTGGATAAACATCTTTGGCACCAAAGCGTTCGCTAGCCCAAAATCGTGTGCCCAAAATAACATTAGCATTACCACCAAAAGCAAATGCATAACCAGTGATCCAATAAGCAAGTATTGAAGAAACTAAATTTTTATTTTTAAACAAACTTATTTATTTTTGATCTCTCTTTCTAATGACTTACTGAAAATAAGAAGTGTTTTAAAAAGACTATGACCTGCATTTTGACTTCGAACACCACCTGATTCAATGAGTGTATAACCACAACTCATTACTATAATACAACAAAAATAAATAAATAAATATTATTATTATTATTGTTGTTGCTGCTGTTTTAATGTTTATTAAATAACTTACAGAAAACGACAACACCATTGAAGAGAAGAAAAAAACTTTCAATGGCTTGTTGTAGTTGTTCATTTGTTGCTGCTACCATGATAAGTGCCTATTCGTCGATTATTCAAATATGATAATTATTTATATCTTTTTATTTGTCTAGAAAAATATATAAACAAAAATTCATAAGAATATTGTAGCAGTTTAAAACAAGACCAAACTGTTTTTTAACGATTATAAACAACAACAAAAAAAAACACATGCATTTAAAAAAAACTTAACGTCTCTAAAATGATTGATTTTCGACATGTGACGCTCGTTATCCACTAACTGGTAAGACGATATCTCCTCTCATATGGTGCTACCAACACCGACTGTGAAACAACATCGTACATATATAGTAGCACATCGTATGAAATATGTTATCAATTCGTCTGTTTTTTTCTTCTTCTTCTATACATAACATAGACTTTTTCCATTTGTGCGTGTAAAAATGTTAAACAAAACTAATCTGTCTTCATCAGATATTTAGATAATTCATCATAGTAAAAAGTATATCTGTTTATAAAGTTGTCAAATGTAGAAAAGAAAAACAGCTTCATATTGATTACTCACTCGAATTGGAATAGAGATGAGAAAAATGAAAGTAACAACGGCTGATAACTCGAGCAGTTTAACTTTTATTTAATGCCAAGTAGGGACGATAAAGATGTTTAGTCCGAAAAAATACCACCAACAAGAGCAAAAGAGAAAGAGAAAATGAAATAGAAAAAGAAGATCTGTTTTCTCTTTCGCTTGTTATATGCCGCTTCTGACGAGAAAGAATAGTCCGAGCACGAACGAAATGACGTAATCCGATCTTCCAAATTCACTCATTCACTTTTTTTTCGTACTGTTCGGATGAAGACAAGGAGCTAGTCCGAACATTGTTTGTGTTGAGATGTACGACTACAGAAACGAAACAAGATTGATAATGTCGATATCGAGAAAATGAAACTACACTGACATACATCTACATTTTTTATGGCATTAAGTGATGATCGTCGAAAAAAAAATAACGAAGCACATAAAAAAACAAAAGTTATACACTTTTTTCTTGCTTCTTTTTTTTCCTATTCCTTAAACTATTTGAATTAATCTACACATACCTACCATATTTCTTGTCTCTCATGTATACTCTCATCGACAGTCATAACACGAAGAGAAAATAAAAAGAACTATTACCACTACAAGATGTATAGTTGATTGAATTATCATTTGAATACGATCATGACAATAATCAGACGTACAATTTTATCTTTTTTTGATAAATTAGCTATTCTAACAAAACAAAACACCCTGTTATTTTCTATGATGTGAATCTAAGCGCACTAGACGATGATATCATTTAAAGATGTTTTATCATTTCTTACCACCTTTTATCTTTTTAGACATACTATAATCAATAATTATAAATGAACTGTATCCATTACTTTTTATGTGTAAAAATCCAGATGGATCGAAACCATTATCACTATTCTCAAGACAGAGTACGGAATTTGTCGACGAAGAAAGACTAATGTACATAAAAAAATCTTTACGGATAATATCTTCTCCTCTATCAACAATAATGACCGACATAGCAGTTCCTACAGCACAAATTGTTTTCTTATGCTTTGTTACAGAAAAGCTGTAAATATACAATCAACCAATTGTATGTAAGATTTGCAGAGAGACAAACAGAGAGAGAGAGGGAGGGAGAAATTTCGCTTGCGGTTTTTCTCTAATAAAATGATGCACTAATTGATATTCAAAACACAAGATGGATGTTGTTTCCTTTCTCGACCTAATTGTAACAAAACTACTATTCATTTTTTTCTTCTTCTTCTTCTTGTGACTAGCTCTACTGCTCATCAGTCGTTGATTCATTCATAGCTTGTCAATGGCACAAATACAGATAGAATGAGGCAAAATAGACAAGAGAAAAAAATACTTGCCTGTTTTTTTTGACAAATGAGATTTAGTTTCGGGACATGTGAATATGCTTTGATTCTCTCGTTTTCTATGTGCATGAATCTTCCTCAAATCAATCCCTCTGGAGATTTAATTATCATGCAAATGATTTACTACAGTAGACTCGTGTTTTTTGGATTCATTGGAAACGTGCCAATAATATTAGCATCTTTTATCCTTTGATCTTTCGTTTAGTATAAAGAGAAAAGAAAAAAATGTTCACTTATTCTATTACAACTAAAGAAGCAAGATATACTCTCCTACTATATATATATATATATATATATCAAACTGTTTAGCAATTCCAATAGACCTCTTTCTAGTTCGGTTGTAAAACAAATCCCGCTGGAAAAGAATTTTTTTGAATATATTTGTTCTTCACAGTTGATAGGGAAGGAAAAAAAGGAATTTACTATACTATTACTTGGGACAATGTTTTGTTGAGTATAATTTGTATTATTGGAGTGTTCGAACTGATGGCGACATTGGCAATAGGTGGATTAGATTCAACGAAATAGCAGGATGTAAAATGAGGGAGAGTAAGAGAGAAAAAACGAAAAAAAGGAACGAAGACTAATACTCTAAAAAAAAGAAGAAATAAAGAAAAGAGAAAGGGGAAGGGAAAAGGTGAGATCCCATCATTTCAAAGTGTGCTGAACCATATGAGTCCAGCAAAGGTCAAGTTTTACGAGGGAATTGCCTAGCACGTCGCGTTTGTATACAGGTGTCGATTGATTGCGAAGAAAGAGGGAAAAAAAAGAACCAAAAAAAGAAAGAAAGTAATAAGAAACGAGTACATCGAATCAATGATAAAAAAATAAAATAAAATCTCGTTCCTACTTGTCAGTAGTTATGTAGCCATATACATTTTAATAAAAATTGATCGGTAGATTTTTTTTTTTCGATAATCTTACATATAAATTATTTGTTCTAAAAATTTTAACAAGTGAAACTGCCCAAATAATTTGTGTTTATATAACTGAATATCGTTTGAGTTGTAAATAATACAGGAAAAAAGCCAACGAAACTGAAATCGATCTATCTATCAACACGAACGTGTCGTTATTCGAACGCTTAAAGCTTAACTAGTTAGTCAACAAGTAGAATAGCCCGTATTGCTGATAATAGTAATCGATTGAAATCCAAGAACAAGTATACGATCGTTGTTGTCGATTGCATAAATCCCTTTCGCACGAAATATATACCAAGTTCATAGATGTACATACATATATTCTCATAGAGATCGATATATTCATTATTCGATCTTACACATGCGTATTTGCTCAGTAGGGACGCAACTGACAATTATTATCAGGACAAAATGCGCACATGCGAGAAAGTTACTTCTGTACTATAACTGCTACAACTGTACTATTTCTATGTGCTTTTTCATTCAATACAAAAGAGCTCTGTATATTGCGCTCGCGCGCGACTAATCCAATGTTTACTAGAGGAAGGCGGAGGAGGAGTAAGAGAGTAAGTTCGTCTATGCACAATCGTCACAATACAATCATAATTCGTTGTCGTGTCCGACATAGAGAAGATGTACACGAATCTTCTCTTCTCTTTTCTTTTCTTATTTTCTTTTTTATTTAGAGAGATAATTGAATGTGCTATGTAGAGTCGGTGATAGTGGTCATCTGATACATGCACCTTCTCTTCTTCTTCTTCTTCTTCTTCTTCTTTCTTATTCATTCTCATTTTTTTTGATATAACAGATTAAGCAAGTGTTGAAGTCGCCACTTCTTAAAATCGGTTTTGTTACCTTTACAAATGGATATCGATGAACAAAGTGGTTACTGAATCCAACATGTATCAATTTTCAAGTATTGATGCACATACAAACTTTTTCTCTTTATCTTTGATAAACGAGGAAATAGATTTCGATGCATTTCCATCACTTGCATCTCTTCTCTTCTTTCTCTCTCTCTCTCTCTCTCGCTCTTTCTCGCTCATTGGCTTTTTTGTGGTCCGAGATAAAATCGATTACATCTTCTCATTGTGAATGATAAATTATTCAAACACTCAAAGCGCACCACATATATATATATATATATGAACTGAGCAAGACTACGATCATAATGATTTCCCTGTACAGCCAAGACAAGGAGAATGCAATAATTTTCGAGACTCTAAACCTCTTTGCACAATATATATTACATTTGCACATATATATTCAATATCTATCTTCGTGCATGTGCTTCGATGGATTTTTATATAATACCAGTATAAGAATTTTTTTCATTTGCCAAGGGACATGAAAAAGAATAAGAAAATAAATGGGAATATATCGTTGTTAATTAAAAAAATACAAGGCTAATCATATTTTCGAGATGTGTCTTCTATTGTCAGGGGTCAATGTTTGAAGGCATTTCAAGTAACAAGGATCGAAAAAAATAAACGGAAGAAGCCTCTTTCTGAATAACTCAGTCTGCTTACTTACCCTCTTGCTATGTATGATTTTGATGAATTGTTGTTGTTCTGTCTGTCTGTCTGAACTGAAGTGGCATTCATTTATATCTAACGACGAGACTACTATACACAACGGTACAGGGCATCATCTTCTTTCCATCATCTATTTATCTACATCTTCTTCTTCGTCTTTCCTTTTCATCGCTCTTTTTCTTGCTCGTATTTATAATAATCACGTCGAACACAAATACAACGAAGAGAAAACAGACAGAATGAATGAATGAACAGATGGATGTTCAGAAATGGATGGACAATGATGACGGTTTACGTCTTTCTTTGCCCGTTCGATATCATGTGGTATCTTCCCGTTTTATCTTAAGGTTAATCGTCTCCTGTGGTAAAAGAAACAGCGGATGGGAAAAACATTTGTCTTACGTATAGCTAAGTCTATTCCTCTTCGAACTATTATTCTCGAAGTTATTCCTAACTAAGTAGCACATGTGTGTGTAATATTGTTTTTGTTGTTATTATAGTTTCTGAAGGTATACATCGAAGAACAAAAGAAATCAATTTATCATCAAGCATTGTATTAGCACATAAAAAAAGAAATCGATGATCTATTACTATTTAGTTAATGAAATCTTTTTTTCTTCTGCTATCGATTAATAAAAGATAAATATAAAATTTTGGTTTTCTTTCTAAAGATTATATAAAAGATAAAGTCGAAAGGCTATTCATAGACATTTGTTCGATTGATTATTCTTTTCTTTTGTGCCTATTTTTTTACCATTCATATCATAACGATCGATTGAGCGTACAACACTTATTATACACACATATATATATATATATATTCTTATTCTAGCGTGCCTATTTGCATTTGTCGTTTATCAATTGATATTTATTTGAAATGTAATTTGAGTACAAAAGCAAATTGTGCCTATGATTTTTCAACATAGTTGAAAAAGAAGGGAATATGATAAAAGTAGAGGAAAAAGAAATGATTGATACTAAACGATTAGTATTACATAGTAACATATATATGGTTCAACAGAAAATAATACTTAAATAGAGGTCAAAAAGATTGAATCTGTAGAAGCATATCGTTCGAAGTTGATGATAAGAGTAATTCTAAGAAAATGACCATTCATATATATATATATATATATATATATACGTATATACAGCTAGACTCATAGTGAATGGAAGAAAAAGTAATTTTTTTAATAACAATAGATACATTTAACTATGTAAATATGAATCGATGTAATAAAAATACTATTGTATTGAACAATCAATTGTACCTAAAGAAACATGAGATTCTTGTCTTGATAAATTCATATGGAGATTGAAAGATTTATTTTACATTTGTTTTGAACAACATAATCGAAGATAAATCTCATATATTAAAATAAGTTAAGTAATAGAAAGTCTACAAATTTTAATTACATGATCCTATATTTGACTTTGAATACATAGAAATGAATAATAATATTTAATTAAAACAAAAAACACGATATAAAAAGAGATTTAATTGTATATTGATGTTATATTAAGACAACCAGACTCGTTGATGAATCAAAAGGAAAATAGATCTTGAGCTCGAATTTTCCATCTCGTGTGTGATACGTTTAAATTATGATTTTGATTCGTATAGGACAAGTAGGTTTAGAGAAAAATTAATATTATATAATACTTGAAGAAAGAAGATCTTCTTGATGATCTAAATAATAATATTTATTTCATTCGTTCGTTGATACTAAAATTCATGTAGTATCGAATGTAATTGTTCGGGCGATTAATCCACTTAAGAAAGTGGGTGGACGATCAAGGAATTTTGCCCGAAGAACAGACCGGGTTTCGTCCAGGACATAACATGGCAGTTCGTCTAGTCTCAATGATCGATCAAATAGGTCAAAGTCTATCAAAAAATACGGCGGCGGCAGCTCTATAAGTAGATTTCAAGTCTGTTTTTAACCAACTATGGTACTTCGGACTTTGGATCAAACTAAGACGCCTCGAATGTCCATCTCATATAATCGCTTGGCTCCGTAAATATTTATCAGGAAGATCCGCATATGTCGAGATCAATGCTGTACGATCACCCGAATTTTTCCTGTTCAAAGGTGTCTCTCAAGGAAGTTGCATAGGTCCGGTACTTTTCATTTTGTATCATTACGATATACTTGACTCATTGACGATTATTCACTGGAGGCATCTTTTCGTAGATGATCTATCGATTGTATTCTCACATTCGTCTCTACTTTCTTCTTCGGGAATGATTAACTTATTAGCTGAACAAATTATGGATGTACTAAATCGACTGATAAAAGACTCGACTACATGGAAACAAGAAATCAATTTAAAGAAGACGTACTGGACATTATTTCATCGTCAAGTATCCCCTCGAACCCCGTCTATAATATGTAATGGATACACAATTGAGCACCTGAAAAAGGTTAAATATTTAGGCACTCATCTCGACGCGAAATTGTCCTTTACGACACACATCAACTATATCAAAGATAAAATACGTAAGAATGTGAATGTATTCAAACGACTCACATCTAGCTGAATGACGAGTGAGAAAGTCAACTATAGACTTTTCAATGCTTACATTAGACCGTACTACCAGTCGCTTTTTAACATTCGATGCGACAAACATCGAAATCGAGAGTCTACCAAAATATAAATCGTTTAAGGAACTTGCAGATACTCATTGGGATAATTTGACATCGGCAATACTCAGAACAAATCCTCGTGTTCTAGAAGACTTTTTACAACACAAACTATCAATCGTTTACTTACAAGAATATTTCACAAATCCTTCGCTCGCAAAAGAAAGGAGATCAATATTTGCTAGAGGAAGAACACGTAACAACATCAAAAGTCTACTTAATGATGGAATACTATCTCTATTTGACCATGTAGTATGTTTCTAAGTCTTGAGATTCTCCGTGTTAAACATGTGCTGTATCTCCCTATTCCTTTTTCCTAAACTCTTGTAGTATCTTTCTCTTTTTTTTTCTCGCCTTGTGTCGCATGTACTCGATCTTTATTTTCTACTCAACTATTTTTTTTTATACGCTACAGGAGCGATGTTCGTTCAGAGCAGGTGTAAACTACTCATGTGGTACTCGCCAGAATAAAGCATTATTAAAAAAAAAACGTTCAAGTGATCACTAGATACAGCGGCAACAATGTGTTCTTCTTCTATGCAGATTCGCAGATACATACTATATATTGTTTTTGATAATAATAATATATTGTTATGAAAATAATTCAATCGAAAATGATGTATCATTTGGGTATTGTTCATTGGATTTTGAAATTCGTCTTAATATTTTCAAGGTGTTATCAATCATTGTTGTCTCTTAGTTTTCTACCCCGGAAGGGTGAATATATAATGTCTGACATAATATTTTCCGTATTCTAACAAGGCAAACACAATCTCCGGAGGTGCATTGGCGTCATGCTAAATAAAACTCTTATACTTGACCAAGAAGATATATTCATATAATCGACAATGAATATTTAAAATCGGAATTTATTAAGAATATTTAATATTGCATTGCTTGTCGATACAGAAAGAAAAAGACAAAAACTTAAGAGTATTCCTTTGTTATTTTATGTAATGTCATATATTATTTTCAAGGCATCAGAACCAATTTCGATGAGTTTTCTGGTGTCATTAGGTTTCTTCGAAGGATATTTTATGACTGATTAGTAATCTGTAAGTCATAGTGTCATCTTTTCAACTAGAAAATGTTTAATAGATTCAACATAGGGAAAAATATATTACTGTGAGTTAATCTCAAATGTTAACGATATGAAAACTTTTGGTAAGAAAAACAAATTATTTAAATTATTTACTCGGTCAAGTTTTTTCGAAATCGATAAATATATTCTTAATAATAGATATATGGTAAAACAAAGACTAAAAAAAAAGAAGATTTTTCCGATGAAAGTATCAAGTTGCTACGATCTCAATTAATGAACATATAGTTTATTTTAATAAGACCCAACTTTTTAATCATGTCCAAGTTGATGTCACATAAATACATTTTGAACATTCAAAACTCCTTCTTTTTTGTATTATTAAACATGTCATAAGTGGTCAACATATATAAATAAATAAATACACAAATAGTATCCGACTAAATCAAAGAGTTTTTCTTGTACACTACTATTTATTGAAGAAATTTAGATTGAAAATACTAATCATCTTGGCTATGCTATTATGGTGTTTCTAATATGTATAAGAAAATTAATTGATAACCATGACATTTTGATAATATGGAAAAGAAACTAGACATAATATAGTAGCTACTGTATTAGATATGTATTTCATTTTTTTAAATATTCAATACATGTATGATTTCTCTTAATCCATGGTTTTCGTGATGAATTCACATCAATTGAAAACAAGAAATATTTCTAAAGAATTATTTTCTGAAATATTACTTCGGCATGAACAAGTGTTTTTCATTGATAAATAGACAATATTTATGAAAAGACATTGCAATTCACATTGTATTGATATAATGTTGTTGTTAGTTAAATTCTTACAGGCCATTAAGAGAAAGATTTTGATTGATGGATTACTTATTCTTGGCAAAAGAAATTTTGTCAAGAATAAGTAGGCGAATGGCAAGTACTTGAAAAGGAAAACATTATGTAGGTCTCGCCATCTAAACTATAGTCAATGGCTTATCAATGATGCTTGCATTAGATTGACTAATGCTATGTATCTTCGTTTCTTTTTTTTTTCTAATGCGAGAGCCATTATTAGTTGTGTATAATGGATGATAGTCATTGTGTAAAGCTCTAGTGAGAGCCAATAAATTTCTTTCGTTTTATTGATTCGGTTTCTCCTTTCTTTTGCTTTTTTTTAGCTCCTTTTCTGATACTCAATCCATCAGTCGGCGCCAATAGAGATTAACGCTCTTACAACAGATCCGAAAGCACATCCGTAAAAGAACGTCATTGCACGGTCGCTCGAGAATCAATAGATGATCAATGAATAATGTTGATGATAGGATGATGTGACATCGACAAGAATAGTTATTGTCTCGTGTACTATTCATAGTTGGCTGCATAATATTTATCAAATAATTGAACAATTTATCTATCTAACTGGTATTATTAATAGATTTATTCAATTTGAAAGGCAATCGTTTTCAAACATCAGTCGAGCCTATTTTTTATTGTGTAAATAAACACACAACGCAAGAGGTTGATCTTGTCAGCGACAAAGTGTCAAGTCAAAATATTGACGAATGCATTCCTATCCCTATATGATGGTAGCAAGCTAAATGTCACTTGATATTCTAACGCTGGGTATTCTCTCTGTTTTGCTGCTTAGTCGTTCTTCCTCTTTCGTTCTGAATCGCTCACAGATGGTTGAATGAGAAATCATTTTGACGCCGTCATTGTTAGTGAACCCGGCTGGATCTCTCAGCATGTGGATGTATATATGTCATGTTTGCTTCGATTTGATGAGATCTTTTTGGTTACATCCTTTTAGGTCTCATTCTTTTCTCTATATCTCACTTCCATTGTCCTCCGCTCTTTATTTCTTGTAGTTAGGAATGTTGTTTCGTACTTTCTTCTCTACTAGTCGTGTTTTTATCTCTCGTGTGCAGGAGAGGCGTGATCATTCTAAGTAGAGAGATAAGTAGATTCGATGATAGACTTGCAAGTATGAAAACGTATTATCGATCAAGCATATGTATAAAAAATACAGACGAGTGAGGACAGAAAAATTTTGACTTGTTTCGCTTTATATCGAAACGATGGTGTTTTCTGACATCCATAATAGAGATGTATTTTATGTAGATGTGCATGTATGCCGCAGCTACTATTCTTCTTTACTGTCGTAGTTGTTGTTGCTATTTCTTTTTAGTCCGCTTCTTTCTCGACAGCTAGTATAGTGCGGTAGCAGCTTTCACAAATGCATGCATGTGTACTTAGAAGAAAATTATGGTAGCAATGATGATGATGATGATGATAATGATGATGATATTCTCTTGAGTAAAAACTTAAAGAGAACAAATACAATCCTACAACATTGAGATGACGGTAATGCTGGTATTTTTTCTGTCGATCAGTTTTCTGTCTGTATACCCCACATGTATGTATGTATTTGCACATCGTTATCGAACTTCTCGGATAGAAAGGAGTCGGAAGTAGACAACCTTGCAGACAGATCAGCAAGTAGCAGTAGCGCTCCTTTACGTTTGAGTGTCCAACAAAAAGAAAGCTAAGCAGAGTGCAGGAAAACTCAACAGAAAGGGAATTCGAGAGTGTAAGAAAGAAAGAATGAGAGAACATAACAATTAATTTCCCTTTTTTTTTGAATGAATGAACGACCAAGCGACACCCAACGATAGAGAAATTATAATAGGCAAGAGAAAGCGAAGAAAAAGAAATATAAGAAAAAAAAAACGCACGAAAGCGCAGGATGAAAGTTTTGAAGTATTCTCAATAATAACGGCAGTGCCATAAGAAGGAAAACACGTCTGTTGTGAGCATAACCTTGTATAGAAAACATCACATCATCATCATCTTTCTAAAAGGCGTTACTAACAGGTAAGGCGAACGTCCTTGTTATTTACTTTCGATAAATTAGAGAAAGAGAGAAAAAAAATCTTTCTATATTGGAAAGGAAATTGAACATTGTATCGTCATAGTTCATTGGTGTAGTGTTTTTACTGTTGACTTGTCAAAAGCTAATTTTGTTTCGGACACGAATACAAACTAGTTGTTCTTATCTATTAAGCAAAAGAAAAGGAAATCCGTCATTTTAATAAGTTTATCGCATCGTATTCCTTTCCAGTCAGTGATGTTTTAGTCGTCATCGTCTCTTGTTGATTATCTAATAGCGAGAAAAAATCTGTTTTTTTCAACGATACAGAACGATGGACTGCGCGGGCCCATCAAAAATAACATTGTTGTCATCGTTGTGTTCATCACTATTTCTTTAGAAAACAGCTTTCTTCATCTTCGTTTCTGTTTCCCTGATGAACGCTGACGGAGAATGAATCGTAGTCGATGATCGGATCAGACACGCATGACTTCTAATTGTATTATGTTAGATCTTTGCAACAAACAACATAAGTATGCACAGCATACGCATACATCTATCTATCTATATATATATATGAGTGAGTTGCAACTTTTTGGTACGCTTATGATTTTAGCTGTACTTGCATAATAACTTTTGATCTACTCCACCGATTTTAATAATTTTTTGTATTGTTATTGCGTTGTTTGTGCCCCACTGCCACACCAAAAATTTCAGCTTTGTAGCTCATACTGTCGAGAACTTATAGATCTTGCATTGAAAAAATCGTATTATGCAAGGGGATATGCTACAATAACGATATTTTTTAAATATGAAAAACGAGGACAAAATATAACGAATATACCATTTTTTTAGTCTGAAACGCTCTTTCAAATTATATGTCTTTTGTATTTCTTACTTCTTCTTTTTGCGTCCATTTTCTTTAAATATGAAATTACAGTTAGTTTGCCATTTTGTGTAGAACGACCTTATCGTTCAGTTTGCTTCATCTGAGTGAAAGTGGAAGGAAAGCGAAGGTAGGCAAAAGAAAGACAACTGAAAGAGTAACAAAATAGTAAAATGAAATCCTTCTAAATAACTTTTATTATCGATGAAAAGAATCGATTATTAAAAAGAAACTCGAGTTTGACTCACTTTGTAGAACGACTTCTTGAAAATTACTATCTGAATAAACCGTGAACGGCTTATTTGTTTTCGCTCAAATTTTTATCCAAGATATAGTTCCCAAAAGTTACATAAGCAGTCAAAACTTCTGCCGTCTATCTCATATTATTCTTGAGAAATTTATAATCTATCACAAAATGTAGAACGACTTTTTGAAAATTACTTCGTGAATAACTCGCGAACGGTCGGTTTGTTTATGCTCAAATTTTTACTGTAGGCATAGTTGGTATAGTTGCATAAACAGTAAAAAAATGAGCCTTGTATCTCTTTCTATTAAGGAGGATTTTGCAAAATATGATGTACCTTTAACGGACGTTTTTCATTAAATTAACGGTTTTTATGCTAAATTTACATTGAAGTAAGTCATATCTCAGCTAATATGTAGTAAAGTGTTTGGAAACTTTTGCTGTGTAACATGGACACAGAGTGTACTAAAATGCACTGCTCAAAATTGCTTATGCCTACTGTCAACTTTTTGCACTTATCGTACCAAAAAGTTACAATTTACTCATATATATATATATATATACATATATACACAGATTCCAGCATGCACACTAATTCTGTTATTTATGTTTAAATTATCAAAATAACAAAAGAAATATAACAGGCAATAGAATATGACTTACACACGACGATAAAATTTGTCAGGGAACATAGAAACTACGCTTACTTTCTTCTTTCCACTGAGAGACATTTTTTGAGAGCACCGCCTACTTATACATCCCGGAATCATCATCGATTCACTGGAAGTCGTTGCCGGACTGGTTTCCATTCATTTTATCGTCATCATCATCATCATCATCATCATCATCATCATCATCATTGCTGGTTGACGAGTGTCAAATTAATCATTGCTCTACCTCGGTTGATGTCGTCCCTTGTTCTCGCCTTCTCGACTCGTTGCTTCGATGAAAATCATCTGCGAACAGGGTGAAAAAGAAAACGAGAACGAGAACGAGCAAGAAACCAAAATTGGCTTTTTGCATTCTTCTCTTTGCGCTTATGCCTTTTAATTAGCAGCTAACAAAACTAACCCTTCCTTCATACAACAGTATCTTGCTGGTTGTTGTTGTTATTATTATTATTATTATTATTATTATTATTGTTATTGTTTTTATTTTTATTTTCATTTTGTTGCTGTATTGCTCATAACACGAAATTTATCGTGCCAAGAGCTACCATCCATTCTCGTCTCTTGTCATCGCAATCCTATGTAAACACTGGCTGACAGCAGTCTCTCCGTTTTATAATGCATGCTAATATGAAAAAAAAATGAAATCCTTTTTTTCTGTATGTTTGTATTCTGATGTTAACAACGATAGAGACCAAACGCGAGAGAACTTCCACATAGTAATGCACTAATATTACCCCCCATCATCAATTCTGATCGATAAGAAAACAAGAAAAGAAATCAAACTGAAATCAATACACTATTCTTTTTTTGTATTAAATACACGCGTGCATTACTGCCGCCAGTCGATCAAGTCATTTTCATCATTTTTCATTCGAATCATACTTATGATTTCTTTTGTATTTTACAACCAAATCTACTATATATATATATACCCGTTACCCATTCGATCCTGCTGTTTCCACCAATATAACTTGGTTGATGTTGATCTTGCCTGATTTTAATGAGAATCCATGTACATCATTGTATCAGCAGTTCCTTCTCTCTCTCCCTATCTCTCGCTCGCTTTCAGTTTCCTTTTTCGTTGGTTTCATCGAATTTTTTAATTGAAGAAAAAGAAAACGAAAAGATTGAAGAGACAGAAGACGTAACCAGATCAGATACAGCGAATAACGGGAAATGAGGACATCCGAGAAACCCTTGAATAAGTGGTATAGGGTCATTAATCATTTTCAACCAAATTCTTTTTTTAATCTATTTTTGAATGTTTACTTTTTTTCTTTGTTCACTATGACTTTTAAGCGTCTTATTGTAGTAAAATAGAAAAAAAGAAATCATTGTTTCTTTTTCTTCTTCATCATCATCATCTTCTTGTTCTTTTTTTTGTTTATAACGTCCCTTTTATGATCGTCGACATTATTATTATTAAGCAAATATATATTTTTAAAAATCTATAACAAATTTAACAATACATGTGTTTGCATGCTTACACGCATATACTCACCAGAGGAAAAGATGTGGAATCAGCATACCCATGGAGAGAGAGAGGGAGAGGGAGAGAGAGAGAGAGAGGGGGAGAGAGGAAGAAGGGTATTAGTATATACTTATATTTATTTATATATAGAGAGAGAGATTCTTGTGTGCATCTTCAGCTACTATCGTCGACAACACATACAATATAGAAAGTTGCTCGTTGTCGACGGAGACAATGAGGACAATGAACTATAAGATTTCCCACGAGATTTTCATATTGTTGCTCAACGATATTTTGTTATGTGCACATAAAAAGATAAGACAATGCTAGTAGCACAAACAAAAAGCTTGAAATTCATTTATTAGCTGAAGTATATTTTTCCGTTTTTCTCTTTTAGATCCATTAAATATTCAAGTATAAAGAAAAAAAAGTCAAGAATAATATGAACTAGGATGGTAATGAAATATGTAGCAAATTTTACCTCCTAGCTATTTTCTGTCGACTCGACGTAAGTCATAACAAGGTCATAGTTTTTCTATCGTCTTATTTAACAACTTGTTTCTTTTTACTATACATTCACGTATACGTGTATTCATATATACGCACACACATATATATATATATGTGTGTGTGTCACTTTTGTAGGTTGATGGAATATGATGTTAGTATTATATTTTTATGTTAAAATTGTTTGAAATAAATGACATCTTGAGCAATTAATGACGATATGCATATCAAAACTTCTTTTTTTTGACGCATAGCACATCAATAATGTTTATTATGTTTTCTTTTTATATAAATATAATTTATTTATATATATATATGTATATGTCTATAGGTGCCCATCGGTGTCGACTTTTGTTACCGAAACCAACATCTATTCCATTCAAATGATGCAGCAAGAATTTTTGCTCGATCATGGATAAAACTCGTTTAACAGCTACCAATAAAACCAGTCATACCATCAATAATACTAATAAACTTTATTTTCCACCATCATCAACAGTTGCTGCATTACCCAATGATGATAAGCATATACATGAAACAGATCGTTTGTTAACTGAACGTGCATCGTCAAATATTCTATCGGATATACCACGTTCACGTAATCTTGAAGAAACAGATGACATTGATTTGCCATTTCCAGGTTTCGTTGATCGAGTTTTCTATTGTCTTAGACAAACAACACCATTACGATATCAATGTTTACGATTAATAACATGGCCATGGTTTGAACGTATAAGTATGTTTGTTATTCTACTTAACTGTGTCACACTTGGTATGTATCAACCATGCTCACATTTTACAACCTCAGAAATGCCAAAAAAATGCGACACTGTACGTTGTATATGGTTACAAGCAACGGACTATTTCATATTTGGATTTTTTACTATTGAAATGTGTGTTAAAATGATAGCCATGGGAATATTTGGTAAAGGTTCATATCTAGCTGAAACATGGAATAGACTTGACTGTTTTATTGTTGTTTCTGGGTAGGATTTTGCTCTTTAACAATAAATAAATAAAATATTTATATATTTTATTTACACAGGTTAATTGAATCGGTAATACCAGGTGATAATTTAAGTTTATCAGCTATTCGTACAGTTCGAGTTCTTCGTCCATTACGTGCCATTAATCGTGTACCATCCATGCGTATATTAGTTATGCTTTTACTTGATACATTACCAATGCTTGGCAACGTTTTACTTCTTTGTTTTTTTGTCTTCTTTATATTTGGTATTGTTGGTGTACAATTATGGAAAGGTTTATTACGTAATCGCTGTTTTTTACAATTAAATGCAACAACTATACCCAACCATGCACTGTTTAAGTACGCTTATAAACATATTCAAAAGGCAAAACAAAAAAAGAAACTCAATACATTTCATTATTTTTCTTCTAGTGATTTTCCTCTACGACCGTTCTATATTCCACCTGATCATGATTCATTTGTGTGTTCACAGCCACATTCGGGTGGAATGACAAAATGTTCTGAAATTCCTAAATCACGAAAAGGCAATGCAACATGTGAACTTGATTTTTATATATTAAGTGCACAATTAGGCAAGAATCCTGATATGCCAGTCAATGGCTGTATTAACTGGAATCAGTATTATCAATTGTGTAATGTTTCCGATAAAAATCCGTTTTCTGGTTCGATTAGTTTTGATAACATTGGTTTAGCATGGGTTGTTATCTTTCAAGTAATAATCATATTATGTTTTCTTTTGTGTTTCTGTTCAATCATATTTTTATTCTTTCTTTTTAAAGATAATCAGTCTTGAAAGTTGGGTCAATATTATGTATTATATACAAGATGCTCATTCATTTTGGGATTGGATTTATTTTGTTTTTCTTATTATAATTGGTTCATTCTTTATGATTAATCTATGTCTTGTAGTTATTGCAACACAATTTAGTGAGACCAAAAGACGTGAAACTGAACGAATGCTAGCTGAACGTCGACGATTTTCACGTTCATCAAGTACACTAGTTAGTGATGAGCCAGGTTCATGTTGGGAAGAAACAATTAAATATTTGGAACGCTTATGGAAACATGGATACAAACATTTAGTTATACTATGGAAACGTCATAAAGAAAAACATGCTAAAGTAAATCTATTGTTTAATATTGTATAAAAACAACAAAAATTTTTTAACCTACTTTTATTTAATTAATTTTTTTAAAGTTTCGTCCAAATCCTCTAAATGACCCAAAAAAACGTCGCCGAAATAAACAAACAGCTAGACATAATAAAATTTCTTCTTCGCTACAAATCCAAATTCATTCAACAGCAAATTCATTACCACTATCTAATCTTAATATTATCCATCGACCCAATTGTCGACTTTATCAACCAACTCATCTATCAACACCATCATCAATAAGTCCATATTTAATTAATGCACCATCTGCTAGTCCAGAACTATCTGATATTATTGATTCAACAAAGACACGAAGTCTAAACATCGAACTTCAGAAAATTCTACCTTCAACGCTAATCAATAGTTCAGTAGCATCGTCTGTATCGCCAAAAGTATCAGGAAATCACCGTAAAAAATCTGCTGAAATTGCTGAACTTATTTGTCCCGATATAAATATAATACCGTCAGCAAATAATATAGTTGAAAATATATTAATTGAAACAATGAACAAAAAATCCAATAGGCAATGTTGCGAATGTAATTATCAGGATAGTGTCACCGAAGGAGACGATGATAATGATGATGATGATGATGATGATGATGATGGTATTTATATTCGTGAAGAAAATAAGCGATCAAAAATAAATCTATTATGTCATAAATATATTTTATCGTATCTAACAAAATTTCGTGAATTAATAACATGTATTGTTGCAAGTAGATTTTTCCGTCGCCTTGTTTTATCATCAATTGTTATAAATACTCTATCAATGGGCATTGAATATCATGGACAACCACCATCTTTAACAAATGCATTGGAATATAGTAATCTAGTATTTACATCATTATTTGCTATTGAAATGATATTTAAAATTGTTGCCGAAGGTTGTTTAAAATATATTAAAAACGCCTATAATTTATTTGATAGTGCCATTGTTATTATGAGTATTGTTGAATTACAAGGAAATAAAAACAGTGGTTTATCTGTTTTACGTACATTTCGTTTATTACGTGTATTAAAGCTTGTTCGATTTATGCCAACATTGAGACGGCAATTAGTAAGAGAAATTTCTTTTTTAATTAATTCTTGTTTTTTTATTCATTGAACTAGAAGCGAATGATAATAAAGATATCCAGATTTGCAAATAGATAAAATAGATTAGCCTAATATCGTATTTGCTTCATCGAAGCAGAATAAAACACAAAAAAAAAACGAGCGACGTCAGTAATCTTATCAGTTAGCTTTCACTCTGGGGAATGAATTCTTTGGCACTTCTATGAGCTTTTTGTTTTTTATTGGATGAAAGCATATTTAGTAATGAATTTTCCTTTCCCTTTGTTGTATATTGTAAAGAAAAACTACAATGATTAATTTTCTTATAGTTCGAAAGCGACGTTCAATGAACAGCGTAGTTTGAGAAATGAGATTACACAAACTGAATTTGTCAAAGAAAATAAATTCGAATAAAAAATTATCAAATATTCAATCATATAATGAAATTTCTAGATGTAGAGATTTTTAGTATTGCCATATAACCTAGAAATTGAGTGAACACATTTCAGTCTAATAATATTTGTTTTAGTTGATTGAACTGCCTAATCTATATATGATAAAATGCAAATTAAATATAATTCAAAACTCCATTGAGAAATATGAGTGAATAGGAGCTTCACTTGACTGACTATTGATAGTACTTATCGGAGAGCGAAAGCGACTCGATTCGCCCCAGACGAATCGAACCGGCTCCGAATGGAACTTCGAAACTTCCGAATCGAATGGATTCATTTTTTTTTAGTTTCATTCGATTATTCAAAATCATTTTCTTTGTTCTACAGTGTTATGGCAGAGGCCAGTTGACTAGTATAAGATATGAAGAATCAAAAAGGCCGTTCGCGGTTTCTCTTTGTTTCTTTCTGTGAGTCGTGTTTGTTTAATAGTCATCTTTGTTCCATATAGAGTAAATGACATTATTTTTCTTCGTTCTATAGAAAATAAACTTATTTAATGAGTCTACTTAGATGTGTTCATTAAGTTGTATTTTGTGTATTCTTTCTTGAAAAATATGAATAATTCTTATGCATATATTCATAAATTAGATTTATTCAACATATTCCTCTAGAAGATCGACAGACTATTCTCATTCTAGGAAGATGACTATCTGAAAACAACAATACTATGTAATAGTGAATACCATGTTTTGTAAACTCAATTTGAGTCGAGTCGAATCGAATCCGAATCCAGGTCCTAAAAAACCGAATCGAATCGAATGGCACTTTTGTCATTCGCTTCGGTCGCTGGTATTCATCTCCTATGAAATTGTTTTTATGCTAATTGCCATAATTAACATTCAAACACATCGTTAAATAATTATTAAGTGTGTATACCTAATGGAGAATGGATAACTTTTTTTGTGACATTGATTGAAAGTTTGCGATGCAATTAATTTGTTTAGTAATTTTGTTTTCTTTCCTGTTAAATCAAACTATGATTTTTTTAAAATAACATATTTATTGAATTTGCATTGTACTATTTAGGTTGTCATGCTTAAAACAATGGACAATGTAGCAACATTCTTTTCTTTATTGATATTATTTATTTTTATCTTCAGGTAAGTTCCAATGAATGCGAAGATTTTGTTTTACATCTTTATTAACTATTAGAAATCTAAGAATATGTGTAAAATAAAATATATGCACATTTTTATATCTGAGTGAAAATGAGCACAAGCAATAACGAATTATTTCAATTCAATAAAAAAATATAACCCTTTAAACATATTCTCAGATTTCTAATATTCACAATGAAATATCTAAACATAACGGAAAAAAACTTTTTCGTCCAGTATTTTGGGTATGAATCTTTTTGGTTGCAAATTTTGCAAATACACTGAAGTAGCACAAGGCAAGCGTCTCGATTTCCAGTGCTCACGAAAAAACTTCGATTCTCTTTTATGGGCAACTTTAACTGTATTTCAAGTAATTAAAAAAAGCTAATGTTTCAGTATTTAAAAAAAAAACGGTTTACTATTCGTATATGTCATCAATGGAGTTGCCTTTCTATGTTGTCATTGATGTCTATATGGAAACATGAAAAGCCATTCACTAAGATAACTATACACACGTATTATAAAGAGAAAAGTTTCCATAGGTTATTTCTTGCGCCATTTTGCTTCCTAAATATGATGCTATGCTTCCAATGTATTTTTGAATTACTGCATTAAATCATTCTCTTTTGTTTTGTTGTGTTTTGTTTTCTTCTTTTCGATAATTAATATATAGTATTCTTGGGATGCATTTATTTGGTGGCGAATTTTGTACATTACAAGCATTCAATATGACATCACGTGAACAATTCGATATGAAATGTCGTTGTTGTACGTGTATTGAAATGGATTTATTAAAAAATCACACTGAACTCAAAGATTTAACTTGTATACAAGAGAGAGAAAATTTCGATTCATTACGTATCGCATTATTAACCGTTTTTCAGGTATCAATTTTATGATACAATCTTGCATACTCAAGCAAATTTAGCCCTTTTAGTCACCTTTGATTCTCTTCTTCTTAGCTTGATACATATATATATATATATATCTATATATTTATATTATTATTTGCTTATCCTCTTGTAACGCACATAAATATCATCCAGCTTTACACTTTTTTTATTCATCTTTAATGGTTCATGTTTTGTTTTGCTTCGTTTTTTTGGTCCAATTTTGTGTTTATCTTATTTCAATATTTTCAAATAGGTGTTGACACAAGAAGATTGGAATGAAGTACTTTATAATGGAATGGATAAAACTAGTGCCTGGGCAGCTTTGTATTTTATTGCATTGATGACATTTGGAAATTATGTTCTATTTAATTTACTTGTTGCCATTCTTGTTGAAGGGTTTTCCACAGAGGTAAAAATGATTCAGTTTTTTTCGTTGTTTCACTGTTTCTACTTACGTATTATTAAATTTTTAGAAAGGAGGTCCTGGTTCAGACGCTGGCAGTAGTACTGATCGATTGGCTAAAAGCGATCCATTTAAAGTAAGATTTTAGTTTCTTTTTTGTCAAGGAAAATCATCATACTGATATATAAATATAATAGTTAAGTCTAGGATTGCAGGAAAGGAATATGATCTTCATTATCACAGTACATTTTTTTTAAGTCAAATTAACAATGACATAAATTCAGCATTGAGTATTTTCAATAACTCTTCTCCTAAAAATCTATCTTCTAAAAGAGTCTTATCATATTTTAAATGTAAGTTATTCTAATTATGTATGTTATAATATTAAACAGTAGAAGAAGATTAATAAATATGAAAATTAGTGGTACTTTGTAATACTTTCTGTGAATCAATAAATATATTAGCAACGATACAATGTGTTGTCAACTTATGCTTATGCTTAGTCGTCTGTAATCAATTAGTAAATTCTCAAGGAATGTTTGCATTGGGATAAGATTATGATTAATAGATGTTAGAAGGAGTTATACATGTTTCATATGATATAATTATTCTTCCTTTTTTATCTTTCGATGTTTGAATTTTTCATTCAGAAAAAAACAAGACTGGTATGTTTAATCGTGTTTCGATAGTTCAATGGTAAGAGCACTGGTTCGATCTAACCAGATGTTGTGTCTTGGGTTCGATTTCCGAACGAAGCATATCATTTTATTTTTTCTGAATGAAAAATTCAAACATCGAAAGATCAAAAAGGAAGAATAATTATATCATATGAAACAGGCATAAGATTATGCACATAAGCTTAAAAAATGACGAAAGTCAAATGTATCTGTAGATTTTTCTTAGAATGTCATGTCTTTCTTAAGCTTAAGTTAATCTTAATTCATACTGACTGATTCCTTAGCAATAACAATCTAATTAATAGAAGGCTTTTCCTGTTAATTGAATAATCAAGATTACATTTATTTATTTTTAATATTAATATAAAACTATTCGAATTAAACGAAGTCAGATATTTATTTTCAAAAAGTTCATAGGCTCCTCGCTTAAATATTAAATTAAGAAAAGAATCACGATTGAATTCAACATGAACATAAAAGTATCTCGCTAATATAAAAAAAGTCATATTCGAACTAAACTTTCTGTTCTATGTTACGATCGAAGGGGAACACGTCGGTCATAAGACGAACAAACGAATAATACACGCTCCTTTATAGTAAAGTGATAGTACAACTGCCCGGAAAGCAGAAGCCGTTGGTTCGACTCCATCGGAGGGAGATTATCCTTTTGTTCCGTTCTGTTGTCATACCATCACGTTGCTGTCTCGCTGATAACTGAGTATAATAATGTGAGCGAAAAGAATACATAATATTCTATTTCTAAAAAAGTTAATTTACATAAGATCTACTTGCCTTTATTTCTTAACTTGTCATTTAAATTCAAAAATAAAAAAAATGTTTTATTATTGTTATTTAGACTCAAGTACTATTCACAGGTGAAATTGAAGCACCAGCAAATCCACATGAAATAATCGCTGATGATACACCGAGTATTAAAAATAGTACAACTGAAAACAGAGGTTCTCGAATGAAAGGTAGACAATAATTTTATATAGACAATTTGAAGAAGTTTTTGTTTCCAATTTGTTTTTAGAAGTGAAAATACTCAATATTCCAAAAATTGCTGTCAGTAATGATTTTGATTCAAATTTACAAATTGTTGCAGGATACTCACCACCAGTAAATAAAGTTCCAACTCCACCATCACCATATAAATCCATAATAAAGAATCGTTCATCGCAACCACCCACATCCTCATCAACATCAACATCACCGAGTTTTTTTACATGTCCAACACGTCTTGATTTAAATCTTCCGAATGACCCTTTACAAAGAACTTCATTATCTATAACATCCAATCAAATACAGATAAAAAAGCAAACTATCGATGAAAATGATACTGAAAATGATGTTTCAGAATTATCTCGTATAGATGATGCATCAAAAATAAAATCATCTTTGAATGAACAACAATTTCCTCAACGCCGTGGTACGATATCAATCACATCAGGATTACGTTCAAAACACCATTCAAATGAAGCTATACATAAACGATATAGTTTGCGTAAAAATCGTTCATGTACAACAGTTGATAATGAAACTATTTCAACATTAAATTTTAATAAATCATCACCAAATTATTTCATTCCACATTTATTAAATCAACCACCACCACCACCATTACCTTATGCAGAGAAAAGTATCCGAGATTCATTAACACAAATAAATCGTACACAACGACATAAAGCAAATATTCTTGTACGACGAACAAATTCTTGTCGTACACCATCATCATCAGCATCGTCAACAACAATATTAAAACGTTTTATTGTACGTGATGGAAAATTAATAGAACAAGATATACATAATTCACAACCAATCATAAAACGACGATCAACATTGGGTTATCTATCATACTCAACCACACAAAATGAAGCATCTGGAAGTTATAAAACACCGATGCATGAAAATAATGAACAGTATATGAAATCTAATACAAATAGTTCCATGCGATTAGTCATAGATACTAATCTAGGCACCCAATCAATTGTAAATGATCAAAGTGATATGCAATTAAACGTTTCAAAACAAGATAATGAAACATTTTCCGTAAGTCATATACTATTCAATTGTGCAATCAATTCGAGAATTTTCAGATTTTGCGATCTCTAAATGTGTTCTGAATGATTCTGAGATAAAAATATTTTTGTACAAACTTTACTTCATTTTGAAAAATGGTCAAGACGTGAACCTCCAATTGTGTAAATCTCGTTTGGTTTTCTTTCATCAAATCTATTGATAAATAATATATTCCGGAAGTATTGACATGAAACGCGATAGAACTGTAAATTTTCTGTCAGGCGATGTGAACATATCAGTAGATAATATTTTTCCTTCCGTCACCGAGTAATTCATTTTGAAAATGTCAATATCCGGAATGTTAAGTTTACATATGCTTTAGTCGATAGAAATTTCATTCAAGATAAATGTAAAATTGATTACAAAAACACGAAAAGAAAGAAGAGCAATACGTTTCTAAACAAAACTATTTTCTAATGATCAAGTTTCGGCGACCGTTCTACCAATCATAAGAACATATTGATGAGCTTATCAGAAGTACCGGAGCCACTCTAAAAGTCAACATTCTAAATTCTTAACTAACTAATGTGATTGATGGGTGCATGATGAGGCACAGTCTTTTTTTTTTGTTGTTGAAACGTTCGCATCTCCTCTTAAGATCAAAGTATACTAACTCATTTCTTGTTTATCACATCTGTCAAACTATCAAAAAATTCTACCTAAATGATACTAACCGAAAGTTCTTGGATTCGATGCAGATACTTCTTCAATTATTTTCAAATAAATATTTCATTTAGCTGTCTCGAACACTTATCATACGTCTTTGTGGTGAAAGATTTTATCATTGTGTTGAAAAGCGTGAAAATTATTCGCTTTATCTTTTTTCACCAGAAAATCGGTAAAGAAAATTTTTAAATTTTCGTTTTCTGTTAAAACATAAAACAAAATTTATTTTAATAGACTCCGCAAAGGATTAAAATGGCTGATCGCAAGAAAACCATTTGATTATTCCGTTCTGTTTTTTATTGCACTTAATTGTATAACACTAGCTATGGAACGTCCATCGATTCCACCAATAAGCTTTGTATGTTTTGATTATTGAAAGAAAATTAAAACGTCAAAAAATCTTTTGCACGCTGTTTAGGAACGTGAATTTTTAAATACGACAAATTATATATTTACAGTTATATTCTCAATTGAGATGGTGATAAAAATAATAGCAAGTGGACTCATATATGGACCGGATACATATTTACATACTGGCTGGAATGTAATGGATGGATTTCTTGTCATTATATCTGTCATTGATCTTGTCACAATGTATCGTGGACCGCATTCAGCAGCACCCATCAATGGCGATTCTGATGCAGCATCACGGATATTTAGCATGCTACGAGTTTTCCGATTATTAAGAACATTAAGACCGCTAAGAGGTAAGAAGAAAAAAAAAGAATGATTCATAGGAAGTTTTTCGTCAAAAATTATACTTCATTTTTTATAGTCATCAGTCGAGCACCTGGTCTTAAACTTGTTGTTCAAACATTACTTTCATCGTTAAGACCCATTGGGCACATTGTTGTTATTTGTTGTACATTTTTTATTATTTTTGGTATTCTTGGAGTTCAGGTAAATCAATTATTCATAGTTTTCCTTTTGAATAAAGTCGGAGTTCAAGCCTTGCTTATTTCTCTCGATAGGATAATCATCAACATAAGAGGATTGGAGAATATTGTTAGATTTGGCACGATTTCATTCGGAAACAGTTTCCTCTTGTTCAGGACGAAAATCATAAAGAAAAAAGATTAAGAAAATCAAAACTAAACAAAAGGGCTGAATTCTCTTCGAGTCTGATTATGAACAGGACAGGCTAATTCGATGATGACAAGTCTGCTTCATATTTTTCATTCTTCCACTTTTCTCGTTGGATAACTAGACTTTTCGTTCTTGAGTAGAGTACTTACTTTAGTCACAATAGTTTTTCTTGTCCTATGAAACTATATAATTTATTATTTTCATTTGAATTTGAAATTTGTTTTGTGCTTTATTTTACAGCTTTTCAAAGGAAAATTTTATTATTGTGAAGGTCCATTTACTCGTAATATAACAACAAGACAACAATGTGAAGAGATGTCTAATCATCGTTGGAAGAATCAACAATATAATTTTGATAATTTAGGCCAAGTATAAATCATAATTAGTTATTAATGTTGTCTTCTAATATAGATCTTTTGTTTTTTCTTGTAGGCACTACTTGCATTATTTGTGTTAGCATCACGCGATGGTTGGGTACAAATAATGTATAATGGTATTGACGCTGTTGATATTGATATGCAACCGATAAGAAATCATAACGAAGCCAAATTAATATATTTTATATCGTTTTTATTACTCGTCGGATTCTTTGTGTTAAATATGTTTGTTGGAGTCGTTGTTGAAAATTTTCATAAATGTCGTGCCGAACAAGAACGTGAAGAAAAAGCGCGACGTACAGCTAAAAGAGCGAAAAAAATTGATCGAAAACGGCGTCGTATGCGTGAAGTACCATATTATGCACATTTTTCACCTTGGAGAAGACGTTTACATGATGTATGTAATAGTAAATATTTCGATCTAATTATTGCTGCTGTCATTGGTCTTAATGTTGTTACAATGTCATTGGAATTTTATTTAATGCCACGGGTAAAAGAATGAAAATTATACAATGAAACTGTTTTCTTTTTTATCATTGCCATTTTGTGTTTCAATAGATGTTCGATTCAGCTCTGGATTATTGTAACTATGTATTTACAAGTGTATTCATAGTCGAATCAATATCGAAAATTATTGCACTCGGTCCATTTCGTTATTTTAAAGACAAGTAAGAAAAGCAAATAGCTGAGCGTTTTATTTCAAAAAAAATCTTAAAACTTAATTTAAGATGGAATCAATTGGACACGATGATTGTGGTTTTATCGATTGGTGGTATTGCTATGGAGAAAATGAAAAATGGACAAGTATTTCCAATTAATCCAACTCTGATTCGTGTTATGAGAGTTCTAAGAATTGCTCGAGGTAAATTAGATATGTTAATTGGAACATTTCTGTGAAGAGAACAGTCTATGAAAAACAATTTAATATCTATTGGAACAATTAATATTATTTTGAAATAATATATGATGTAAATTTGTCGAAATCAACGAAATATCGAAACAAAAAGCCTTGATTGGAATCAGTATTAAAGTTTTCGTTGCGACTATTTTAAGTTAATCAATGATAAATCTAGATACTTTTCTTAAAAAGAACCTTACATTTTTCATATAGTGTTAGAAATATTCGTGTAGTCTATCGGTTTTCATTTTAATCCTCCATCTCTATGCTGTTTGCTTTTATTCTAGTGCTTAAATTGTTGAAAATGGCAAAAGGTATTCGAGCTTTATTAGATACTGTAATTCAAGCTCTCCCACAAGTCGGAAATTTGGTCAGTAAAGCAAAAAATTCAAGTTTACAGCGATATTTTATGATTTTCATTTTCTGCGTCCAGGGTCTTTTATTCTTTCTTCTTTTCTTCATATTTGCTGCGTTGGGCGTTGAATTATTTGGCAAATTAGAATGCAGTGACCAACATCCGTGTCTTGGCCTTGATAAACATGCACATTTTAAAGATTTTGGTATGGCATTTTTGACATTATTTCGTATTGCAACAGGTGATAATTGGAATGGAATTATGAAAGTATGTGGTTTGAGGAAAAAAATCCTTCTTTGTCTAAATATATGCAAATTTATTTAAAAGGATGCTCTTCGTCAAGATGATTCACCACATGGCGCTAAAGGCCAATTTATGACGATATTAGCACCAATTTATTTTGTTATCTTTGTCCTTATGGCTCAATTTGTTCTTGTGAATGTTGTTGTCGCTGTATTAATGAAAAAACTTGATGTAAATAAGAAGAATAAGTTTGTTGATCTTATCTATTTATTTTCTTTAAAGGAATCTAATCGTATGGTGGCTGATGATGCAGAAATTGATGAAGAAATTGAAAGACAATTAGAAGCTGATGCTCACGAAAGAAATTATATTGAACAACAACCACTTGACGATGCAGATCTAAATGTAAGTGAATAATTTGTTTCATTCATTTCCTCATTCATACAAGATAAAAAGAATAAATATTGCCAATCCAACTAACGGAAGAAGTCTAGCAGCTCATAAATTATTTTTGATTCAACACTAACTGAATTATGTCGACTTCAATGAATTCATGCCCTCAGTCTATTGCTACGAAGATGCTACATTTTATGATATTTTCCCAATGAATATCATGATTCCTCGTGGGAACCGTATACAAACTGATTTTTGACTTGTAAGTCTATGTAGAAAAATAATTTGAGGAGAGGATTTCATCATAAACATTTCAGTTCGTTTAATTTGTTTGTCTTCTAAAATAATAATATCTTACCTTGTGATTTTGTTTTAACCAGCGTAAAAGATACTCTATTAGCATCATTTATATCTTAGAATAAGAACATTCACAGGAAGTCACTCTAATCAAGGCGCGTCTATATGCAAACTGAGGAAAAACGATTTGCTCATTTTGAAAAATCCTATGAAAGTACGGTATCTTTGTCACTTTCAGAATATTCATAACTCATTTCGGGTTACATAATGTACGTTAAAAATAAAAGATCTATATCTGCAATAGTTACTTATAGAAAAATTTCCATATAGTAATTAACAAGTTTTCCCTGAGAAATTTGATCATAAATTTCGATTATTAGAAAATTTTCCTATATTCAATAAAACCTTATTGTCTATCATAGAAAAATCTTGATGATTATTATAAACAGCAGTCAATCAATCGTTTTGTTTTTAATCTTCATAAAATTTCATAATAAAAAAAAACATTTTTTCCTTGTATATTTCTTTAGTTTCTAAATGATAATACAATGCATTTTTTTCCATTGACGAAACAATTATCTTTACCACCCAATTTTACATTTCATTCCATGAATTCTCCCACAGCACGCCGACCAAAATGTAAGTTAACTTGTTAATTAATTAAAGCCAACGTTTTTTTTTTCCAAACTTTAGTGAAGCCAATAGAAATAGTGCGAGGTTCATCCTTATCGTCTGTCGTTGGTTCTCCATCACGTTTTATAAAATTACTAATAGACAAATCTTCATCAAATGATGTTGAAAAAAATCATTCATCGAATATTCATTCAAGCACAGAAGTTTTACATCGTCCATCATCAATCGTTTCTCATCGTCGTTCAAATACTGTTCCCTCGCGATACCGAAAATCGAATCCAAGAAAAAGCTCGATTAACAAAACACCATATGTCACACCGACGTATGAACGTAAAGTAAATATCGAACATCAACTCTCATCTCAACCCTTTTCACCATCATTATTACCAACACAGCAAAGACGGCATATACGTCCTATCGATGACCCCGATGAAGTAGAGTCACCAAGAAGTAGTATTATCAATCGTAATCTTTAACAATATTTTAACAAATTCCGTCCAAAAACGAAAGAAAAGAAATACATATGACAGACGACGGTCTCTGTCAGATAGGCAAAAAACAGTTTCAATTGTGTTTTCTCATCTAATACTTTTAAGAAAGAAAGCGTCCGATAGATAATATCGAGCAAGACTCCTTTTTTTTCTGTTCCATCATTTCTTTCGCTCTGCTGATGAAGGCCTCTCTTGTGCTTTTTTTCTCATCGTGTGTTTGTGTGTCAGTTGCATATCAGTTTTTTCCTTTCTTTTATTTCTCGTCTCTTTTTAAATAAAAAGAGAAGAAACAGAATTCAATTTTAAGTCATTGCAAACGAAGGCATGATTGACGAAGTTCTTCATATCGACGACGATCCTAAAAGGAAAAAAAAAGAAACCTTGAAAATTTAATGGAAAATAATAATGATTACCGCTTCAGAAACGGATGGAATCATTTTGCTGAATGCTCGATCTATATGTGATTGATAGACACAGGCATTTTCTATAGATAATGATTTCAAAATATGTTCAGTCATTGCAACTTCAGATGCTTCACGAATTAATGCAGCGAGATCGGCACCACTAAAATGCAAGGTAAAAATTCATAGAAATGATCAGAAAAGTCATCGTATGATAACAAATTCATAATCGAACAAGACTGCTTTGTTTTTCTGTGTTAAAAGATAAAATTCTTGTTACATTTATGATGCTAATCAAATATATATTTGATTATCTTATGATTCGATGTATTCAACTCAAACACAATAGATTTCAAGTTCGAGAATTCCGTGTCAAAATTTGTTTTGAAGAGAACCGTATTGATTACAACATACAAGATCCTAAATAAAATTAGAATTCATCGTATCATCGGCGATTTTTCATCCAAAAATATTTTGCCTCTTCTGCAATACTAGCCTTGAAAACTTTTCTCTCACAATTGATCTACAAATTTTCTGTATGTACATCAAACAATAGAAGATTTCATTGACTATTCAAACCATGATATAGATTCGAACCATACATCGCAGCGTTTGTCAGGATTCTAGCCAAAAAATTATTTGCAAAGAACGTCCCCCTCGGGATTTATCAGGACACTGCTATGTATGATTCGAACTAAATGGTTCGTATCATGACAATAACAAATATATTTTCGATCGCTATTGTGCATCGTTTTTGTTACGAAGAAAATAGATAGATGATATGCAAAGAATAACCAATTGTTGCTTAGAATGATATTTCTTTCCATAAATTGATTAGTATAACATGCATAGAATTTCTGGCGACTGCAAGACAAATTCATTTTATCATAATAATTCCGAAGGGAAATCTTAGTCTATAATTGTTGTGCTTCATAAATATTTCACTTACGTATAACCATGACATCGTTCATCATCACTGATCGCTTCTAAATTAACATCCGATGCTAGTGGTGGTCGAGTACCATTCTAAAAGATAATCATTTTTTCATTTATGCTTGATTTAAATATTAATTGCTACTTTCGTAATTGTTCTAAGAATATCAAATCGACCTTGAGCATTCGGAAGACCAACATAAATATGTTTATCGAGACGACCGGGACGAAGTATAGCCGGATCGAGAATATCTGTTTATCAAAAGAAGAAGAAGAAAACTCTTCGCTTGTTTCTAATGAAAATAATTCTTTGTTTTTAATTTACCCATTCGATTTGTGGCTGCCATAACATAAACCCGTTTGCTTGTTGTTGTTGTTTGATCAACTCCATCCATTTCCGTTAATAATTGATTGACAACTCGAGCTGTCGAGCCAGTGTCATGAGCTGTACGACGTGGACATAATGCGTCGATTTCATCAAAAAATATTACGCATGGATTTGAATCACGTGCTCGTTGAAATACTTGCCGAACAGCTCGCTCACTTTCACCAACGTACTATTGTTTTTTTTCAAAAGAAAAATTTAATTTAAGATTTAATTTAAAAAAAATGAAAATACCATATTTAATAATTCAGGTCCTTTAACTGATATGAAATTAATGCCAGATTCATTAGCAATAGCTTTAGCTAGTAAAGTTTTACCTGAAATATAGACGAAGATATACGATGAAAAAACACTCCAGATATATGAAATTTTCAACTAACCACATCCTGGTGGACCAACAAGTAATACACCGGGCGATCGAACAAATCCAAAACGATCATATAGAGTTGGATGACGAATAGATGCCTATGAATATCGATGTGATATAATAAAGAGTCACTAAAAAGTCAATGAGATAGTCATCTTACTAGAATAGCCATACTTAGTTCTTCACGAACATCTTTTAATGCACCAATATCATCAAATGTAACATCAGGTACTGTGGCAAAACCTTCTCGTTTACTTGATGGTTGAACACTCTTCAAAGCCATCTATATTAGTTGAATAGAAAATGAAATATAACTAGTCAAATCATCACAAGACCCGTTATATATTTACATGAAAATCATTCATTGTAATCGTATATGAATTCAAAACAGAAGTTTCAGACTCACTTTCTGGTTCATGAATTTTTTGTTTTATCCATTCAATCACTGAAAAGAAACTTCGTTACAACATCAAGGTACGATATATAAAAACAAATAGTCTACTCGATTGATTAGTATTCAAATCCATGTTCATCTTTCTAAAATAATTTTAATATTAGATCAATTAGTTTTCAATGACTTTTTACCTATTCAATCCTGCTACTAATGCTTCATCAATCAATGCACTTAAATCAGCGCCAACAAAACCAGGCGTTTTCATTACAACGTCATCGAGATCAAATGTTGAATCAAGGGATGTTAATTTGCGACACATCATAGTTAAAATTCTTAAACGTATTACATAGTAACAGATTTATATGATCGAACCAGAAATCTTACCTTCGCCGTTCGATTTCATTTGGGATGCCAAGTGAAATTTCATGATCAAATCGACCAGCTCGTCTCAATGCTGGATCAAGTGAATCAGGTCGATTTGTTGAGCCAATAATAACAACACGAGTCATTGGTAAACGAGATAATTCTTTAGAGCAAAACTGAAACTATGTTTTGATTCAGTCTAGAAGATTTTAATTTACCATCAAGACATGCTAATAATTGAGTAACAATACGTCTTTCCATATCTTTCGATGCTGATTCACGCCGTTGTGATATTGCTTCAATCTCATCGATAAATAAAATACATGGAGAGTGACGCTACGAAAACAAAAAGCGTTTTTCTGTAAAAACAAAAGCAATTGTTGGTTTGTGTTTCTTTTTTTACTTTAGCTTGTTCGAATAATTTACGAATTTTAAATTCGGAATCACCGGATATTCCAGATACTAATTCAGTTGATGTTGTTTTTAGGATCGGTAGTTTTAATTCCTATTCAGAAATAGGAAAATAATAATTGAATAAAAGTATTTCAATCAGTTTACTCCAGCAAGTGCTTGAGCTAGTAGAGATTTTCCCACGCCAGGTGGTCCATGTAAAAGAAATCCACGTGGTGGAGTTTTACCATTTTGAATAAATCCTTCTGGTCGTAATACGAAATAAATTCGACGAATTAAATTCTAAATTTTACTTGGTGTGAAAACAATTCCGGTCTAATTAAATACTTTTATACTTCTTTAAAAGAATCAGATGCAGCAAAATGTTCAAATGTTATTGTCGAATATTCAACATCAGGACCTAATAAACATAAATTTAATAAGTTCCACTTATTGTTTGCTCAGTCTCAATAAATATTAAAATTGTGAACAAGAAAAGCTTAGGTGACTACATACATTCGGGTAGCTGTAGTACTGTTCAAAAATGGAATTATATTCCTGTGATACAACTGTGAAGCTCAAGTAAACAATTGTTTCTTAAAATCCATCGATATGAACATTTTCATACAAAATGTCAGTTTGGAAAACTATTCATAATTGAATTCAAAAAGATAAAATATTGAAAAAATTGAAATAACTCAAAAGGTCATCACTCAAGTTCACTATTTCTGAACTTCCCTTCATTCAGCAAAAATCTACTACTTTCAAAAATATATGCGGTTTATTTTTATGAAAAGAACGACAGAACATCAATTTGGGCCCTCATTTATTATAGTAGATAGACTATTATTTCGTGTATTTATCTTTAATCATTAAACATTTGATTGATGTTTTCAAGTTGTTTCGATTAGACCAATAATATTACATTTTAAATTTGAAAACCAAAAGTTTTCAAGCGTTTACTTTTTCTCGTCACATTTAGAAGAAATCTTTTTTTTACTGTCTATACGATAGACGAAAACCGAGCAACTTTCATAAAAGGCTTATTTTCTTTATTGCGATAATAGTAGCATGGCAAATATGCTGATCTATTTGAAAACGCATACTCGAATAAATGTAGTTACAATTGATTCTTTCTATCTTGAAAAATTTGGATTGGCTAAACAATGGTTAGTCTTCTAATATTATTGACTAGAACAGTATAACAAGACTTAACAATACCATCGACATCATTTGTCAACGTTGATTCTGCTGGTTTTTTTCTTTTGACTTTTTTGACTGATTTTTCAGTTGTTTGTTTCCGTTTTGCTTGTTGTTCTTCTTCAGGTTTTGTTGATGTTTCCATTTGAACGTTCGAGTTTCCTTGCGAAGATGCTCCAACATTACTTGCATAAAGATTAGAGACCATTTGATTCATTGTATTCGGACGCTAAACTAGATCGATAGGATAAGAGTTTCTGAATGAATTATTTTCTTCAATTCTTACATGAGCAGCTTGCTGATCCCATTCATCTTCTGAATCTGATGATCTATAGTTGGAATATTGTCGGATAATTAAGTATTCTTTTATAATCAAACTTACATTTCATCATCTTTTAAATTTTCATTTTTCGCCGATACAAATGAAAGAAATTCATTATCGGCTAATAGAATTTCATAAGCTAGTTTTATTGAAAATAAATAATTTTAAAAACAATTCAAAAATATTAAGTAACCTTTTTCAACAGAACGTGTAAATGGTCGTACTTTTTGCCGTTGATATTCTCTGAACATCAAATTAATATAATAATAATAATAACAATAATTAACACAAACTTTTTTTGTCTATTTACCGATATCGATCTTTTAATGCTTGTGCAATTCTCTCTAAGCTCCATCGTATTCTTTTTGCATCTTCAAGTAAAAACTATATAGACAAAACGAAAATGAATTGTGTTAATCAAATGTCATTCTTTCATTATTGGTATCACCTCTTTCAATTGTGATACTAGAAGATTATTCACCATATATGGTGATGGCATCTAAAATGGAAAAAAAATTAAACCTATTTGTTTTTCCTTCGGATTAATCGTATAATGTAACGAACGACGATTGAATAACGTAACCTAAAGTTATAGATCAACTGAAACAACAAAACAAAACATAACAAAACGAAAAAAGAAACACAATTTGTTTGTTTTTTTAATATTCTGATAGATGTGCATATATATCTATATATATATATATGTAGTGTTTGGTTTGTTTTGTCTTATGTAAATTCAACATGACTTTCCCAAAAAGATATAATAGCTTGAGGATATTTTAGATTAGCAATTTTCGATGAAATCCATTGAGATTGATTTTCATTAACTAATTTAACACGAAATGAAATTCCATCTTGACTATTTCGTACAGCTTCAACTTTTTCTACTTGATCTGTTTCATCAATTATTTCAGATACATCTTGATTATTTGAATGATTGCCAGAAGAAATCTTTTCATTCGTATCACTATTATCGGTATCATTTCGTGTTATAGATATCGATGAAGTTGAATTTGGTGTAATACGAAGAACAATACTTGTTGTTGATTCGTTAATATTATCTTCGTTTATTGAATTTTGCTCTGGAAATTCAATACTATTATTATTAATGTTAATATCATCATCAAGAATAGTTGTGATCAAGTGTTCATCAATTGTATTTTGTATTTGATGAGTTTTCTCTACTGATTCATTTATTGATGATTCTACTTCATTAATATCATCCTCCATTGAACTTTGATTGTTGGCTAAAAAAAATATATTTTCAATTTTTCCTTGTGTTCAAACTAATACCTAAACCCTCTCATATAGAATCTTAGTCAATTTTATCTAAATTAAATCAAAACAACATTACAAATTATCGAAGAGATTAATTTATTACTTTAAGATATGAAGTGTTAACTACTTTGGTACATTTCTAATTTCTTTTTAATTACATATTCTCTATTGAACAAAAACGTTTCATGGTCGAAAAAATGTGTACACTGCAACATAGACACGTGGCTCCCTTAAAAGAACTAGCGATTATCATAAACGTACATGAAGAGGGATTGCCTCAAAAAATTTTCAATTAGTTATTTAATCAAGGGCGAAACGGCGGATTTTCGGGATTGCCAATCCATGAAAAATCCAGAAATCCGAAAAAATCCCAAATCCACCAGCAATATCCTGTTCTAATTGAAGGAATTTCGAGCTGAAATTTTTATCATTTGTAGGCCTCGTGGTCCTTAGAATATCCTAAAAGTTTCAGCGCAAACGGATGTTTTCTTCTGAGGATAATGCGATTGCAAAAATAACTCATATTTCCAAGGGCGAGACGGCGGATTTTCGGGATTGCCAATCCATGAACAATCCAAAAACCAATCCGAAAATCAGCCGTTTTCCCCTTGTATTTAATATAAACTTACACATTGAAGTAATACGGCGTTTTGTTTGTTGAACAACTTTTCGGTTTGAATGACGTCGACCGGATGTAGGCAAGGAAGTTTTGTTACGTTTACTATGACGTGTAACAATTCGATCAGCATCATCATCTTCATTCATATTTGAATCAATACTAATTTCTGTAGTTGCTGATTGATAATTATCATTTTGATTATCTTCATTAGAATTCTGCATACTCGTATTTTTTCGTTTTTTCGATATTTTATTATTTTTTAATTTTGATTCGTTGTTTGAACATGATTTTCGTTCATGTTTTCTCTTTTCGATGCTGCTTTCAAATTTTTTAACCAAATCTGGACAATTCAAACGATTTTCATCTTCCCACTAGATAAAATAATTAAAATAATTGAGTACATATTTGTTGGAAAATAATTAGTTGTTAGAATTTTATTTACTGCAGAATGGAAAATTTCACAAATAAGTTAATAGTATTGATTGTTATTTTTATTATTGCTACCCAATTTTAGAAAAATGTTTTAATCAGCATTATTAGAAGCAATAGAAGAGCATACACACACATATTCTAATTATAAATTTCACTGAATGATGCGCTAGAATAAATATACCTCTCAGAATTTTCTTGATATAATTGTTCAAGTTCAATGCTATAGAGAAGTTCTGTTTTCAAAGATTCATGATTCGATTTTCTACAAGAATTAAAGTAGCAAAAACTTTTTCTATCACCACTTGTCATACCAATAAATTATTTCTGTCTTTAAATTTTATAGAAATAGTCATTTTCAATCAACAACTTTGAGATTATCAAAAAAAAATTAATCTAGCAAAAGAAAAACATAACTCAAGATAATTCTGATAACAATAAAACTCAATCTTAGTATGGATTTCAATGTCAAAATTTGAAGAGAGGTTATTTGAACTTTATTAAGTAATATGAACAACGTATTAGGCAAGGGGGAAAAAACTGATTTCTAGTGGTTTCCATCGCAGGAAATCAGTTTCATATGTAAAAATCGCATTGTCGAAAGTCATTGAAAATGTTTATAAATGAATAAAATCCATGAGAAATCGATGGAATTTAAGAATAGTCACCAAATTTGTGGATCCTCATAGAAAATCAGAAAAATCGCCCGAAATGACTAGAAATCAATATGTTCTTTTTTACTGTATATTTGGAGAATCATTGTAATCTGAAATGATTTCTAGTGATTTTCAGTGATTTCTAATGGTTTCTCATGTTTTTCTAACAGTCAAAATCGATTTTCAGGTTTTATTTTCGTCCGATCGCCTTTTAATGATTTTAAGTGATTTCTGGCACAAGAAATCAGTTTTTTCCTCCTTGGTATTAGGTTCTTGAAGAAAATTGAATCATGAACCTTTTTTTCAAAAATTTAGATAAATGACAACATTACGCAAGGACACAGATTCTAGCACATCCGTCAGTATTTGATATCAATAAATCATATCAGCTTTTACACTACATTAGTAGCCTATATATCTACTTTTATAAGCAGTAAGATTTTATCCTTCAATTCCAATACATTGTTAGAACACTATTGTCATAGTACTAAAATCAACTTGAGAATTTGAGATCATATTTCAATGCAAAATTTAATCAGTAATTCTTACGTAGCGAAAAAATTTTAAATCATACGTAATAAAACAAAAATCTCTGTCAATCGAACCACTCATCCTAATCTGTTATCATGTTTTTTTCTAGAATCAAATTGCCTACAACAAATATCATATCTGGAAAACAATCGGATAATAGAGATGCTTAGTATTCGATTTAAATAGCAATATTGGAATTGTCGAGTAAAAAATCACAGTAAACTATGAATCATTCATATTTTGTACAAAATAAAAGTTAGTTAAACACAGCTTAAAATTATACCTACTCGGGTGCTAATCACTAACCCCCTTTACATTAAAATTCGTCGATATTTTTTGAGTAAATAGTATTCAGCTGCAAAGTCGTGAGAAGAATATTAAGATAGAAATTTTTCTATAAACATTTGTTTTTCAAAAATTGATTGAAGTACTCTATGGCGCGAAAATCTTGGTGCATACTATTCATTCATTATTTCACGACTGAAATACAGCTTTCACAAGGATCAGACTATTTTACTTTTTCTTTTAGAATAGACTTCCAGATTTGTCTTTTGTCTAAGATAAAATTGAACAACTATCATCTAATGTTTCAACAATTTCATAATGAAAATCACGCAGAATACTATTTTCCCGAATTTATTATTTCCATTTTGATTATATCAAAGTCTAATTTTCTAGAGCGTTGAAGAAAATTTATTATTATTATTTTTAGTGAATATCGATTTCCACAGAAAGTAATTGTTTAATAAGAACAGGTCCATGAAATTTCGCTTATTGAACTGTTGTACTCAAATAAGCAAATTTGAACACATGTACAAAAATGATAAAAAATATTAATTCTCAGTCAAAACACACTGTGCCGTAGCAACTAAAATATGAGCAAATGCTTTGTGTTGAAATTTTTACAGTTTAAGTCATATTAAAAATAAATGTCAAAGATCTTACCGTATTATCTTCATTTGAATAACCTTTCCATTTAAGAAAGTATTCTGTTTTCTTTCCTCGAATTCGTTTATCAAGAATAGCTTCCACTTGATACTCTGCTGCTGATTCATCGTCACTACTTGACACGGATTCATGTCGACGTTTTGTCGATGATCGATTGACCATTGTTCTTTCTCTAAAATTTTATCTACAAGAAAAGCAATACAACAAACAAAACTAATTCTGTTTTATCCATCGCAATGCTGATAGTATCGAGGAAATAAAATAACATCTCGAACATTATCAATACCGGTTATAGCCATTAAAAATCTTTCTATACCTAAACCAAAACCTCCTGTTGGCATTCCACCAAAACGTCTTAAATCAAGATACCATTGTAGATCATGCGTTAAATCGAATTCATCTAACGATAATTTTAAATTTTCAAAGCGATGTTCTCGAAGACTTCCACCAGATAACTCGCCAATAGATGGAAATATGAAATCAAAATTAGCAACTGTTGCATCATCATCATTAATTGACATATAAAATGGTTTCAAATTTTTTGGATAATTGATTATGAAAAATGCTTGATTGTTCATTATTGTTTGACAAAGATAATTTTCATGTGCACGAGTAAAATCACCATTGTCAGGAAAATTATGAAAATCAACACTATTTCTTAAATATTTTACAGCTTCTTCATAACTTATTCTTGGACAATCATTTTGCTGAAGGAATCTATTAATATGTGTTGATTGAATGTTATTCTTACTTAGATATTTAAATTCTTCGGAACATTTACTATATATATCAATTGCAATTGTACGTAAAAGATCAATATAAGCATTAAGTAATTGATCTAGTTTAGTGAAACCTAGAATATAGAAACGACAAATAGAATCAATTTAATGAAAGATAATAATTTTCATTAGCATCGGAAACAGTTGAAAAATATTTATTTTTACCAGATGACGCCAGAATTCTTTAAATTTTTGCATAAAAACAGTTTCAGATTTGTTTCAGTTAAAGTTTATGATCTAAGAATTTCTGAAGCAAAACCAAATTCTGGATAAACGATGAATTCATTTCTTTCTATCTGCACTTCACATATAAATAATGATCTGACACTGGAATGGTAGTTTGTATATACGAATAATAGATGAGATTTTTTCATTTGTTTCGAATAATGTGTATATTGATCAGTGCTTAATATGCAGATCAATTTTTGAGCTTTTCCTACACACGTAGAACTGTTGATATGAAGAGTTAATGAAGAGTGAAAGAAAGCGAAGCAGATAAATGAACAAATCACTACCTCATTTGACTATTATCGTTTGATGATTGATGGCATGACACAAAGATAATAAAATATCTCATGAAGGATGACTCATCAGAGAATTGATTTGACAGTATGAAAATAAACAGACTAATGAGTTGTAAAGATTTCAATGAAAATGTAAATAAACTCTTCGTGCAAGTGAGATAAACAAAATCACGTTTTCATGATAAGTTTCATTCGCTAATTAATAAGAAATTAGTTTTTACTAAAATTTCTAATAGTAAGGCAATAAAACGATGTTTTAATCAAATAAAAATAAGCTAGTCGAGAGAAAAAAAGTTTATCATTCGTTAATTGTTAATCATCAAAAATGTGGTCCAAACTTTGAACTGACAATAAGCATGTATTCAAAATTACAATGCGTAAACTACGAATACTTCTTATTGAAAGTCATCCGTATATAAGAGTTACGAACTGATAAACAACAGACTATGTTTAGCATTTCTATTCGACAAAATTGTCCATCTGAATATTGCTACTTATTTCGAGGCATAGTTCTGATTTGTACGAAAATAACTTTTCACTTTATCTATGATTAGCTATGTCAAATTCATGTTCACACTTTAAAATATAGACTATTGCTTTGTTATGACTGTTACATTTGTATATTATCTATAGAACTCAAAATAGTATATTTCAATATCAAGACCATTGAGAACAATAGAAAAAATACAAGAAGCCTACACATAACAAAAGCAAAACAAACTAAATTGAGTCTTTATTATGCTTGCTCAAGGACAGCCTGTGAATTTAGAAACTTGTATTATGGTACAGCCTATACATTCTGTTCTTGCGTCAATTTCAATAGTTTTCTTTACTTGCAGTGAATGAGTATCTTCAATTGTACGAAACGAATATGAACACTGAAATACTGCTGATAACTACTTATTATTATGAAAAATTTAATTGGATTTCATCAATCGATTCGATCTCTGATGTATTCAAAAGGAAGCGTTACACGACACAGACAAAAAACTTCATTTGTAATTTACAACCGAAATTCAAATAATTGTACGTACCAGCGACTTCCACTTCTAACATCCAAAATTCTGCTAAATGAAATCGACTAAGATTTTTGTCTGCACGAAATGCTGGATTCAGTGTATAGGCACGTCCAAAACCACTAATTTAAAAACAGAAAAACTTCTTAGAAAAATAATTTCTCAAGAAAAAAAAGAAAATAATAAACTTTTCTTTTACTTCGCTGCTGTTTCCAGATGTAATTGTCCCGATACAGTTAAATAAACTTGATCATTGAAATATTCTTTTTCCACCTGAGTTGTTTGCGATTTATATGGTTGAATACGAAATGTTTCACCGCCACCTTCACAATCATTTCTTGTTAAACATGGAGTTTGAATTTGAACGAAATTATGTTTATAAAAATATTCATATAAACTAAACATTAATTGACTACGTAAACGAAAAACAACTTGTGCAAGTGGTGAACGTAAACGAAGATGTTCATCTTTACGTAACATTAACAATGTTTGTTCAGATTTCGGTTTCAATGGATAATTAGATGCGTCACATGAATTTATTAAACTAATAGTTTCAGCTTGTAATTCAAATTCTTGTTTAGGATGATTACTTCGAACAAGTTTGCCTTGTACATTTATTGAACAACCATATATTAAATGTGGTAAATCTGGATGGTTATTAAGTGATGCAACAACTTGTAAATGCTTTTGATTATTTGTTAATGAACCATCGAATAGATCAAGAAAATAGTGTGTTTTTAATTTTCTTACATTGAGCAGATAGCCGATTAGATTTATGGATTGATTTAAAGGTTTTTTATCATACACTTCACGTATTGTCAAAGGATAAATTGAATGAGTAAAACGAGATGAATAAATAATTTGTCTTGATGATGGTCGAATATTCAATATGAATGATAAACGAAGCATCAGAAATAAAACAAAAAGAAGGGAAAAAAGTATTCTTTTATTTAAATAGAAACTTTTTGAATGATGATAGTCTAGCTGTTGGATAGAGGCTATTGTTCATTTTAACGGAAATCTTCGCTAATATATGTATTTTTATATTGAGATGAACGATAAAATTGAAGATTTTTTGTTTGAATTATCAGATAATTTGATAGTCAAATATTTTTAATGCGGTAAAGAATTCTAATTTCAGAAGTTTTTACAAGAAAGAAAAAAGAAGCTTTCAACTATTTCAAATGTGATTTTTTTAAAGATTGGCTAATTGATTAGCAACAATTTTTATCAAAAATCGTTTATGCTTAAATAAAAAAAGTAAAAAAAATCATTTTTCCTTACCACAAATAGTTTTGGAACCGATATTCTATAGATTTAGATTTAGCCTATATTAAGTTCAATGCGACTCAAATTTGTTAGTCCATATTATACATTTGCTAGTTCTATACACGATGTATAGAAAGCGACTATTAGATGTCCCTAGTTGTCGATGAAGTGTTTTACATAGTCAATTTTTTATTTTTGTTGCTTATCATAGTCTCCGAAATATAGCCCATACTCTACAAATAACAGTACACGATATTACAATGGAATATCTGCGTATGGGTTCAACAGAATAGGTGGAATGTTTTAGTTGAAACAGATTTATTGGATATTTTCCTTCATACGGATAAAGCGAACAAATATGCGTTGCTATTATGAAAGTAGTTTTACTGTTTATGAAGTATGACAAACACATATGCAAAATTTTCATATATCATTTTTAACTGTCTCTTGAGAAATTATTCGTGAAGTAAACAGATATTATTGGTTTAAAAGCCTTGGAAAACCGATCGATTACTACGAGACAATAATTGATTGAATTTGAACTAATTTAATTTTGAATACTATCGTTTGTAGACTGGTCTCGAAATTCTTTCAACCGACAGTGTACACACCATTCATATTTATTTTTCAGTTCGGCGTATAAGCCCAATGTCATCTATCAAGATTCTGTTTGAATTCGATCTTGTACGTATTGGTTTCATACTAGTTAAATAGAAAAAGTTGAATCCTGAATGATTTCGTCTTGTAATCCCATACGTTTATGATCCGTTTAAAATCACTGATTTCGAATTCGAAATAGTAATAGACACCATAGAAAATTTTTATTTTTTCTATTTTGTTTCTAAATAGTAAAAGCACTTCGATATAATTGTTCTTCCTGAGAATCCTATTTTATTTTAACTAGTATAGTTATTGGCGGGTTATGCTTAGATTCCGAATCGAGTTACCAGAGTTATTTGATTGAAAAATCTGTCTATTATATTTACGATAGTTGTTTTTTTAACCACTTTATTCTTTAGAGTTATTTTAATTTGCTTCCAATAGTATGAATATTTAACTGAAAAGAAATCTATAAGTTAATTGTTTTGTTTTTCGCTTGGAATAAAATGTTACCTTTATTGATTTTGGGTAAAGATACAAAAGATTTCAACATAATCAACGTAAGTCGTATTATGTAAATTTAAAATAACTAGTAAAATAAAAAACAATTATTCAATGTATGAATCAATACAGTAATATCTTTAAAAATCAAACCCATAGTGAATTTATGTTAAATGTTAAAAATACACACAATAGCTTTTATTTTCCATGACATATTGAAAACAAATATTAGATACATTTTAAACATTAGTGTTCTTTGAAAGAATGTTCTAATAATGCATATATATATATATAAACATGTTTTTTTCTTTATTGAAGATATTCATCATCATCTTTGTCTTGATTTTGTTGTAATTTAGTTTGTGCTGCAAAAAGTTTTTGTTGTAAACTTCGAGCGAAACTATCCACATATGATTTTGATTCATTTGTTAAGAGAGCTTGTAATGACTCATAATAGTTTGTCGATGATTGATTATTATCATCAAAATGATAGCCTACAATTCGATAGCCTTCTTGTGTTAATTCTATACAAAACTCCACGTCTGCATTAGATTTAATATTTAAATAGGCTTTTGAAATGTCTTCTGGATTATTAAGACGACTGGATAATGTTTTTACAGCAACAATACCATCACCTAAATCATCTAGTGCCAATTGAGCTTCGGCTAAGAAGTCACCCTGTTCACCAGCTATTTTATTCATCTTTTTATTTATGTTATGAAATAAATCTTAAAAAAACAAAAAAACATGTTGCTATGAAAAAAAATTCAATTCAAATTCTTTTTCGATTACTTTCGATTTCTGTTTTTTTTTAATGATATTGATGATATCTATAGAATCTAATTATGATTCATCGAAAAAGTCACTTCATGCATCATTACAAATACGAACTAATAAACATCGTTGTTTTATTTTTTGTATTGGACATACGTCATTAACATGTGTACCAGGTATTGGCAAGAAAAATAAACAATTATTAAATCAATCTGGTATACATGATTTAACAACACTCTATTCAAAGTATCGTTCAATAGATAACATTGAAGATTTTAAACAATGGTTAATGTATGATATCGGTTTTACATCATATCAAGCAAATATGACAACATGTGGGATTAGTTCGAAGTTAGGAGATTTTGAAGACACATATACGGGTTTACTACCAATATGTTGTTCATCAAAAGAAAGACGAAATGAAAAATACAGTTTACTATTGAATCATGGCAATATCAATAAACGATATCGACATATACAATCAACAAATGAGAAAAATAACGAGAGAGAAATAAAAAGACTAAAAATCGAAGAAATCAAATCCGAAAAGCGATTGATAAATTCATTTCATGATCAAATAGGTAAATTTCTATTGAGANTTTACTTTTAGTTGATATTCATCGTTCGTTTCTCTCTCGAAAATAACAAGAAAATCAAAAACTAGTGAATACATCAACTGAACACGAATCATTTATTTCGGTTACAGCCAACGATTCAGTCAGTGTAAATTTTTCGTATCATTGCAATTTATTTTATGTATCTGAAGATAACTAACAAAGGAGCTCGACCTTCGCCAATAGATGATCAATTGTTCAATTCATCTCGCGATAAATTATCGAACAGTATGTTAGAAGAATATTTTAACTTTCATTACAATAATAAAAATGATATTATCTTAAAGAGTATGAATCTTCTGATAATCAAATATCGCAGCAAACAACTACCGATGTCGGCATTGATTCAGAGAAACAAAAACGTCCGTCACTAGAACAGATATCTCTGTCACATGAATTTCCCAATTTATCACTTGAGATTGCTAAATCCAACCAAGCAACAACTAACTTAAAATTAAATAATTCTATATCATCTCAACAATTACGCCTAAATTCTATTTTCAATAGCATCGACGAAACATTATCAATAAAAGAATCACTCAATGTTTCTTCAAAAATAGATTCTGAGCTGACCAAATTTAAACACAATCGAGATCAAGAACAGATAGTTAGTTATTCATTATTAGAAACGTAGCTATAAATGAAAATTTATCATTCAAAGAATGGAATAACAACAGAAAAATCTTCAATCACTCATAAGTCTACACTTGTAAAAGTCGGTTCAAACCTATTAACCGAATCGCTCATAGAAGAAAACTCTCAAGCGGGTATGTCAACTCAAAACTTCCTCGAGTAACAATATGCCGTACTTTACTAAGGACGATTGCAGACTAATGAAAATGTTATTTCATCATATTTGACTTCTCAGAGTGGTAATTTTATTTAAAGAATTGATTCATTTCGAATCAAAATCTTAATAGAAAAACCAGATTCATATATGATTAAGGGAGTTAACTTACAAAACGAGAATTTTCATTGAGTCTGTTTGAGCGTCTAGTTTTTCTTTCCTTTTGAATAGTTTACATTATTTACAGAAAGAAATGAAGAGCTACCGGCGATGGATCACAATAATTTAACTATGTTATGTGAATCTGCAAGTGACAGTGAAGTAATGATGAACATGATCGATGAGCAGTAGACATGAATTCATTTTATTTCACTTGTTTCTACTGAAGGACAAACTTAATGGAATATTTGCTTCAGCTAAAGAGAAGTTCCAATTCACAGTAGAAGCTGTACAAGATGAAAAGGATGAACTACTTTCTGCAATAGAAATTTCACCGAATTCAACGTTTAAAAATAATCTTTCAAGAAAATCGATTCTACGCAGTACACAATCAAATTCTACGTCTTACTTCGATACTAGTATTCTCTTAGCTTTAATTAAACAACATGAACATACACAAACTAAATTATTTCCAAAAATAAAATCGTCGATAACTGAGTCGGCAAAAACTATAATTAACGATAAAACTAATTTAGAAAAAACTTCAAAATCAACTGAAATAGACAATAAGAGTATCTCAGCTATTAGACGATCTTATGCTCTATTGCCAGTTTCGACACCAGCCGTAAGAATACTCAAATAAAAATATGTTCTCTAAAACGTTAATTATAGGCACTTCCAATAAAACCAAAATCGGTGAAAAAAATCGATGACAAGTTCAACAACATTAGTTTAATCTCTGCAGTGAGTTTTTCTAAAAAACGACTCAATTAAATTTGAAAAAAATGACAAAATTGATCGAAACACATAGATTTCTGTTGCTTTCAGTCTAATAATCCTTCATCAAGAAAAGAAAATGATCTTGAGCAAGACGAACTACTAGCATTCAGTCAAATCATGAATGATACAAATGGGTGCAATATAAAGTCGTCTCTATCCACAGGTAGATCTTATTTCATTCAGACGCCGATCATAAATCTTAAATATTTTACAGACAAATTAATAAGTTCAACAGTAAACCTATCGAGTGTAATGCCCGACAATAAATCACAAGAACATAAGATTCAAAATTTTGAAGAACAAATTGAAAAAATGATCTCACAAATAATGAGCCAAGCTTTACAGATTGCTCAAGAAGCTAGAAAATCGTCAGAACTTCACACGCCGACATTTGCGATTCAAAGTTACAATGAGCAAGTAAAATCTACAATATTATCACCAATGGTCAAATCAAAAAGTAAAGATAGTCGATCTCTCGCATTACTAGAACAAGATAGTATTATAAGAAACGCAGCTTCTCAAATTCAAATAGATCAATATCAAAATAATACAACAAACATCAAAGAAAATTCTTCTGGCAACTCCAAGCCTAAACATGTTCAACAAGATTATAGCAATATTCTTTCCATGGTAAATCCGATGTCACTATCAAATACAGGTTCTTAAAGTGTCAATGAAATGGTATCAACTTATCTCCATATTTTTCTACGTTAACAATAGGAAACATATTTAATGAAATCTCATCATCTTTTCACACTCATTCATCAGCTGACGAAACAGTCAAGAAACTATCTAAGTCGACTATCGAATATATTAAATCAATATCTTCTCCGAAGATCAACCCACAATCGTTAGTAACGGATCAAAAATTGAATAATCAGCATCAACAAGAGAACGAAATCGATCTAACAGCAATGCCAATTGGTAGCTTTCCAACGACGAATGTTTCTAAACGCAATCCTGTGATCGAGTTTGATTCATTTTCTGTCTCTAATAAAGAGTGTTCTTTATCGAAGTTCTGTAATCAAATAACGAAACCAAATTCTTTTGACGGATAAATAGAAAATGACTTCTTTCTAGTGATTGCAGGAACAGAAAAACTCTCCGAATCAATCAAAATATCATCATCCTCACCACTCTGTAATTTACTAGTTAATTTCCAAATCATTCCATGTCACTTATTCTAGCATCATCAGATTCTATGCATTCAATAAATCGAATTAACGCAGTCATAGATAAAATACAATATCATTCCAACCCTGTTAACTGTTTCGAAAAAGTTAAAACAAACAAGAATCCTCAGAGTTTATCTTTTACTTCATGGGAAAGATTCGATAATAGCATCGCATCATCGAATATTATACAATGTTCAAAAGAATTCAGTAATGCAACAGTGATTCCGTCGTATCACACGAGTCGATTACCAATATTACAAAATATAAAAGAAAATGAATCCATGAAGAAAAATCTATCTGAAATCATTAATAGAAACGAAAAATTCGAATCTAAAAATCAAATATCTAGTCCAGTAATTCCAAGTCCATGTATTTCTTTTTGGGAAAATATATCAAATGAAAAAATTCAACCTCAAAACAACGATTATCATTTTACTTTCATAGACATACATCAAGAAGATCAAAGTAAATTTTTCCTTTTGTTTTTCTCGTTGAACTATTCGCAAACAGAATGATTTTTCTAAAGAAATAAATTCCACTAACCATAATCAAAATTATCATCCATCAAATGCAATATTTACATTTATTACGCGGCAACAATATTTAAAAGAGCGACAAATACTGAATGAACACATTTTATATAATAGACGAACGAAACCTTCTTAGAAATCATAAAAATGAACAAAAATTTAGTTGTATACGATATACGTTGATGACCAAAAAAAGGGTTCAATGTTTTTAGAATAAAAGTTTTTGAGCCAATCATTTTTTTTCTTTTTTCTACGGCACTATGAATGACCTCTATCGATAGAAACGAGAGTATAGTGGTTCTTCCTAGACACAAACATTGACAATGAACTATACATTTAATATTGAGTGAAACACAACTTTCTTTTCACAGTTTAAATATTATTTTCATCTCATAACCATGGTATGTTGAATTTCTAAAATCTTTTCGATTTCGAAATACATAAGTTGATAATGAAATATTACATTAGGCACCGAAAAAAGGCAAGAAAAAGAAATCACCCAAAGCGCCAACCATCATCGATGGGCGACCCGCTGCTGAGGTTTGTCTCATCTGATTTTATATCGATATCTATTGACCTTTATTATAATCTTAGATGAACAAAGAAGAATTAGAAGAACATTTAGGTCGTATACGTGAAGAGCTCGATCGTGAACGTGAAGAAAGAAATTATTTTCAACTTGAACGTGACCGTATAAGTACATTTTGGGAAATAACAAAACGACAGCTTGACGAGAAAAAAGCTGAATTACGTAATAAAGATCGAGAGTTAGAAGATGCAGAAGAACAACATCAAGCTGAAATAAAAGTAAGTTAAACATAAAAGTTTAGTGTTCCAGAGAAAAATATTGACATCTATCATGACTACAAAGAACTAGAAGACATACAAGTTTGTTTTTATTTGAGCCTTGACATCAGCACGTTTTGTCAAGACGTACGTCATGGTTCCATTAAACATATAAGTTCTCTGATTACACAAATATTGATCAGATTGATTATGTCTTTATGAGCACGACTAATATAGTAAAAAGAGAATTGAATGATTGCATTCCATGACATAGCTATTCTTCTCTGATTTTCAGAACTTACTCAACTTCAGTTAGAACAAAAAAAATGTTTTTTTGGTTTACCAATATGTTGTTTTAGTTTGAAAAATAAATAATAATGCTACAGTCAAAATACTCATTTATTGTGATGTTTCTATTCACAGATACATTGGAGTCTTTTTAGTATTTTGACTTTAGTATCACTATTGATTGGCCTTGCGAATGTTATATATTGAACTAAAATAATCAGCACAGATAATTTCAAAAAACTATCATAGAATAAAGGCGTCGTCACGAACCTTTAGCTTTTTCAGTGAACCAGCTATACTATACTATACTATGATATGAATCATCAATGGATCATAGTCTCAATAACGTGCAACATTTCAAATAAATCTTTCCAACGGAGCTAACGTCGCATAAGTGGGTTGATTTTGCGTTCATCTGTACCAAGGAAAGTAGCTTTCTTACGATAAAACAAATGTTTTTATTTGAAATACAAAGCGGATTGAATGAGTTTTATTTTGTAGCAGCATATGTTTTGACGAAATAATTTATTTAAAACTGTTGTTTCCATACAGGTTTATAAACAAAAAGTAAAACATCTACTTTATGAACAACAAAATAATATCGCCGAATTGAAAGCTGAAACGATTGCTGAATTGAAAGTGGCTCAAGAAACACATAATGAGGCTGAAAATACTATGTGGAAGGAAAAACGGGAACTGAAAGTAAACATGAAAGATCAAGAATTAGCTCAACAAGAAGTTGTACGAAATTTGAAAAAGGTTTGACTGAAATATTCTTGTCGTATTTTTGTTTAAAAATAATTTATCTTTTCTTAGACTAATGAATCATATGTTTCAAAATTACGTGACGATTTTCTTCGTGAAGCTCGTGAAATTGAAGAAAAATATGAGAAGAAATTACGTGATTTACGTGAAGAAATGGAATTACGTCGTAAAACTGAAATCCATGAAATCGAAGAACGAAAAAATCAACAAATTAATGATCTTTTACGCAATCATGAAAAAGCGTTCAGTGACATTAAAAATTATTATAATGATATCACACTAAATAATCTTAATTTAATCAATACACTTAAGGTAAACTTCATGAAGTTTCTTCTAAATACATATGTACGGTCTATTGTGTTTCTTTCTTTCTTTCTTTTGATCTAGAACGAAATCGAAAAGAAAAAACAGGAAGAGGAACGATCAGAAAAACGTATGGCAGAACTTGAAAATGAAAATCGAAAGATGCGTGAACCACTTGAAGCTGCTAAAAAAGAAACTGAAGAGTTAAGACGACGAGCTGAAAACTATGAAAAAATTAAAAGTTTATATGAAGTATGTAGTTTATTTTGCTTTCTTGTTTCATCGTCCTATAAAAATATATCGAATAATATTAAGAGTAAAAAAAATCAAATGAAAAATTGTGAAAGTGATTTAAAAAATTCCAAATGGGAATATGAAGTTTTATTGCAACGTTTTGAAATCGTATGTAGCGCTTTTGTGTTAATTCGTATTTAAAACCTTTTTATTTTAATTATCTAGATTCAAAAAGAGCGTGATGATCTTTACAATAAATTCATCAAAGCTATTAATGAAGTTCAACAAAAGAGCAGCCTTAAAAATTTATTATTAGAAAAGAAATTATCAACATTGGCTGATAGTCTTGAAAAGAAAGAAGCTCAATTAAATGAAGTCTTATCGGCATCGAACCTGGACCCAGCATCATTGTCAGTTGTTACTCGGAAACTTGAGGTAAACATTATTTTTTCTTTTTACAGTATTTAAATTACTATTTGCATGTTATTTTTTTACTTTATTCTAGGAAGTACTTGATGCTAAAAATACATCGGTAAGTATTCTCATACTTACGTCTGTTATAAGGCGTATGAATAATCACCAAGAGATTTTCAAAAAAGAAATTTGATATATACACATATATAAAAGTTAGATACATTACTTATTCTATCAGGTATAGTTTGGTTAAGATTATGAAGAATGAATTTGTTTTTAATACATATTTCATGTTTATCATGTGCTCCTACATCACTGAGAAAATACACAGTCGTTTTTCACTATCTATGCTTTTTTCTGTAAAAATGTACTTCACAACTGATTTTCTTTCACGAAAGAGTGAGCCGAGAGAAAGCTGTATATTTCATCTAGAATTGGACTAATATAATTATTTCAAACACTATTGAAATAACAATGGGCAAAATTGTATCTTCTTCATACCTTGAATTCATCTAAAATCCGAATAATATATGATTGAATTACGAGCTCGTGATGATAGTGTCCAAAGAAAAAGACTTGATATCTATTTTATTTCGTATAGATTCGTGACTTACAATATGAATTGGCCCGCGTTTGCAAAGCTCATAATGATATATTAAGAACATACGAAGCTAAATTACGTCAATTCGGTATTCCAATTGAAGAGATTGGTTTCAAACCATTGGAAAGTACAGTGGCTGGTCAACAATTAGGTCGAGGCGTCGCCGGTCTGGTAACAAGTCCACCATAATAAGACGGATTCTAGTGAAATGTTGTAAATTTTATTTCTATTTACCACAATTCTTTCTTTTTTGAGCTCCTCCGCTTTGATTTATTTTTTAATACAAAAAATAAAATCAATATTAATTATAGAAACAATGCAGCTCAATTAAAAGAAAGCTGGTTGATACAGACAAAATAATTATTTGTGCAATAGGCGTGAAATACAAATAGGAAGCAAATAGAAATTGATAGAAAACTGCGAAGTCTATATTTCATGNTTAGCTGATGAAAGTGAATTAGAAAAACAGATCCTTTCCATCAAAACTCGCTAATTATGTGACCTCGATTATCAAAAGACTAGAATATATTCAAGCAATGATACCGTTGTTTTCAAAAAGAAACTCGGTAGCTTATTTTCATTTATGAACTGAAATCAATTTTGCGGATAGAACACAATACTGAATAAAGACTAATAGATGTTGCCGAAAAAGATGACTCTATGATGAAATAAATTCTGGTGTGGATATTTTGTTTTCTTTCCACCAACGCATTGTCGAAGGAGACATAGATCAAGATGCACTATTATTCAAAATCAAATAACAGAAGGTTATAATCGCTGCCGGCATACTTATATTTAACATCCTTTAAGTCTAAAAAACGTTCTATCTTGACAAAAAAAGAAACTAGAGAAATATTAAATCACTTTTATTGCCATACTCAAAACTTATGTTGATTATTTTCCTTGAACTCAGAGGCGGCGAAACCATCATGAATAGTACACTCAGAGTTTAGATAGTCCATATATTGTATCACTGTACTTCTTTCCATCATTTTGATCAGCTGCTACTAATGACTACTCAATGGATATGAATAATCAATGTTTTGAAGTCGTCTGCAGGGCCCTTGTATGCCCGTAGGCGAACATAATTATTATTTTCTACTGTAACTTTTGAATTTTTCTTTTTGAAGTAGTTGAAGCATGTTTTCTACAAAACAGTAAGAAACAAATAAATACAGTTGCTAACAGTCACACAGTTGATGCCGTTACTTCGCAAATATCATAAATTAATTTTGTTGACCATATTAATATATCTCGTTCAATACCAATTTGTATTAGTTTATCGCTTTTATTCATGTCGATATTCATCGCATGAATCCGAGAAGAAACGCTCAGCCTCTATCCAACGAAGCGAGACGTCAAATAGCGTCGCTTTATTGAATAGAATCATCGATAAACTGAGATTTACTAAAAACTTGAATTTTTACCCGGTAATGAAAGCCGATAACTGAACTGATTAAATCGATGGTTCTTCTCCTATTTTTCTCACATATCCATCAACTGAATCGAATAGAAATTTCAAGTGTATCAAAAGAAATCTGTTCAAACGCATTCTATCCACGTGTAGCCATCTGCATAGAAATTTCTTTAAGATACAAGATCAAGAAAATTCTTAAAATTTTTATTTCAGAATAGAAAACTTTCAAACATTGCACCAACAGTGGCTCTA
>OENM01000007.1:95047-124508 GCA_900239745.1 Rotaria magnacalcarata
GAATAGAGAGGCGAAGCCATGATTATAATAAACCTCGATAAACATCTCTGGATCTCAGCATACGCTGTGATAGACCCTATCACTGTACAAGTAAGAACCAGATAACGACACTATATCGATAAAATCGATGACCTGCTTAGGTTTTCCACTTGCACCTGATGCATTACGGTACAATGACAAAAAAGTCCAGAAATAGACAGAACAATACTCTTTTATTAAAAAAATCAACAGTTATGTCGTGTTTCACATTTTAATCCCGAAGGGATTGCGCTAACAGCTTTTTCACCTGTTCTTTGTCAATCTCGATACAAAAACCGTGACTTTCATGTTCTAGTTGTTTTATCATGCAAGAGAACATGTCATATTTGGTACCTATGCTGCAATTTAGACGCTCTGGATAATTTTGTAAAATTATATAGCATATCAAAAGATTGCCATGAATATTCTTGGAAAATAATGACTATCCCTAATAAATTACTATCATCTATCAGCAAGTATTTTCAATTAAAATAAAACGTTGCTTAGGAGAAAATATATCATAAGTCGTTTTACTTAACTATTCCAGCTATTTACCATTAGTTTTAATTTGTAGTTCAGTATCTTGTTGGATTATAAATTGTTATAGATAGTTTTCACGTGCACTTTATTTAAATATGATCGGCTGAATAAAAATAAAATGACTGAATAAATCGAAGTAATTGAAGATAATCAAAGAAGTGAATAAGTTATTTCATAATAAGGCATATGATTACTTTTTATTTTTAGAAAACCGGAAATGTATCGTCTAGCCTCGTATTGGTTAGACAAAATACAAATATTTCCATTCATGAAATAATCACACAAAAAATAAGTTAATATTATGTAAGGAAATCTAACAATTATTGTTATGCGCTGTTCTAATTTGAATTGAAACCTTAGAACTGATAGTAGGATTAAATTTCTAAATAAAAAATCATTCCACTCTAAATATTATTCTATTGTTTGTTAATGATCATCTGTTTTTATAGTTCTTCACTTCTGAAAATGCTGATTATGCAGTAGGGTATCTGTGCAATTAATTAAAATGTTACACCAATTGCGTGAAATTTTGTCCTAGTAAAAAAAACGTCAAAAAAACTTGCTAAAATCCTTTTCTGCCAGTCTTAGATGTGACAACTAGAAAATTTGTATCTAAATATAGTTATTTAAGAGTCTCTTTTGGCATGCTAACCGGTAATAATAGAAATAAAGAAAGTAAATTGAAAAATTTACTCTAAATAATAATAATACATCATGAATAAAAATTCACTCTTTCAGGAACCACTATCGAGTAGAAATTCAAAAAGAAAACTTTAAAAGAAAAGGAAAAACTCAATTTTAGATCCATTTATTAATCATAGATAAGTTCGATATTCATTTATTATATTTTTCGCTCAATAACATATCTTTTAATCATGACAATTCATTTAAAGAAATTTTCCCAAAAAGGAACATAAAGCGCTTTTAGTAGCATTTGACTGTTCGTTTGATAAAAACCATGACTTGAACAATAAGATTTTCATTATTGCATTTCAACAATATAAAATTGTATTAGACGCAAAACTTTCCAAATTAATTTTCTCCTTTATTTACTTACGTATTTCAATGGAGGAAATAGAATGCATCACCGATTGATTTGTTTTTTCTATTGATTAACAGTCTCCAAACAATTGATTGTTGTTATTTTTAGCAAAAATTGAACGATCTTTAACACGATTTTGATACTATATATACTGGCTTATCTCATTATCGAAAAACAAATATTGAAACAAAAGTTTGCAAAATTCCAGTACAAAATAATGATAATCTGAAGTCCATAAAATTGATTAATTTTAAGTGAATAACAAAACATAGATGAATATTTTGTATACGATCTTTTAGATTTGATCTAAATTGTTACTATTTCTGTACGATTTATTGATTAGCTCAATCTTGAGGAAGAAGAAATAGCCGGTCTTCTATTTCCAACAGAACAAATGTTTCTCATTAAACTTGATCAATAGTAATGTTATCTATATTCGCTAAGTGATAATAACTTTCAAAAGCGTATCCTGGTATAATGAAATAAATTTTTCAGCGACAGAAATACATTAACTGATTTCTTTGACTATAAATAAAAACTGAATGATTATTTATCTCTTTTCATATAACTGGAATATTTTCCTAATTGTTCAATAAAAATAAATATTGCACTTTATATGTGAACCAGGGCATTATTAATAGAAAGAAAAGCAATTTTCCAATGGAAAACAAACTTATATATCCCTTCATGACCTAAATAAAAATTTGAAATCTAATACAAATTCTTCAAAAACAAGTCAATTTATACTTACTAAAAAGATAGTTGTAAAACGACCCATTAAGTATATTATAGATACCAGATGATGGTACATTCATCATCTAAATTTTCATGCTATTAAGTAGCATTGTCAATAATGTAGCTACTGTGCCTATATTTATAGTTTAAAAACAAAAAAAAGTTCACTAGACTTCATATCAGTTAAAATGTTTGTCATGCATTTTCTCTATTTACAATGTCTTGCTGTAATGTTGTAAGTAAAATTTTCCTCTTCTCACAAAACATTGTCGATGGAGAATAGTAAGTCGCAGTTTTTGAAAAATTTCACTGAAACTTCCTTTGTTTATCGTTAAAATATTTGTCATACTTCCTGTTTTCATTCTACTGATAGTCATCGCGTATTAGTAATAAATAAAATGAGTAATCGCGCTAGTTTCGAAATAACGATTAGGCAATAGCATAGATTTAACTTATTCATATAAAAACATATTGCCTGTTGTAATAAGAGCTCGTTTTATATCAGCTATCGATGTAATTTAATGAATACGTTTATCATTTTTTTTTAACTCTAACTTTTAATATTATTATTATTATTGAATGGTTCTTTTTTTAGCTATCTACCCGATATAGTCATACGTTGGTGCCAATAAATATGTCTATAGTTTCTTTCTTTCTCTTTTGATGGCTTTAATCATATGCCATTCGATCATTGTGAAGATCAGTTGGTGCACATTTACGTTTTTTAAATGAAAACTATCATCATCATTATTTTGAGCGAGTAAAAGTTTCCAATAGTAGCGAACATAGCACTCAACGCAATCTTTTCTAAAACAAAAACTGAAGTTTAGTCCTGTTATTGATGTTTTCATTGCATCGTAAATATAACAATACGTTTTTCTTGTGTATCTTGTAATACAAACTCGGGTGACAATTGTACACAAACCCATGGTTACGTATAACTTTCGTAGAAATAGTTACAGTTACAAAATGAAGAGTTTATTTTAGGCTTTTTTTTTAGTATATTGTGTTTTATTTTCGAGCCGTGCCATATTATACCTGCTGATAAGTTTATGTATGAACATTTAGTGTATCGAACGAATTTGTCTACTACTTGAACTATCAACATGCCTACATTTATTTCAAACGAGTTCTATTTTCACTGCTTTCGCAAATTTTTGTTATTTTTTCTTAATAAAGTATGAAATGATTACGATTGTTTTCATAGTGGAATCTATAATAACGAAAAACCAAAACCGAAATGATTCCAATGACATCTTTCTTCAGTCAATGATTGGTCATAAGGAAAAGCGTATAATAATTTCATCCTATTTTAACTTGAAATGTAATCTTATAATTCTTGAGATATAAAGTATAGAAATTATATTGCCTCTGTAGTATGTCGCTCTAAAATGAGAAATTAAAGTATTTCCCTAGTAGTGTTTTATCAAGATATACCGATCGTATTTGTTGCTTAAATGAATAATAATTGTATAAGATGACATTCCTTTTATTCCATTCTTTACACAGAAGAAGTAAGTGATCGATTTACTCAAGTATCAAAACAAAACAAAACAAAACAAAGCAACCATTTTGATATATTTCTTAAATAATTTTTAATTCGTGCGTTTTTAACCTTAGTTTTCACCTGCAAAAAATATTGAACACAACATTTTAATATCACTCGATTGCTATGCTCATATGTTGTCAGTGCTATCAGTGCAGTGCGTAAACAAATTATACAGCTCTATGGTGCATGCATATACCTTCGCTTTTTAAAATAATTTAAAGTAGTAAATTGTAAATAGTTTTTCATTCCTTAAGTACGTCATCGAATGACATGCGCAATAGTAAAATATTTCCCAACAAAGAGAAAAATAACAACGACTATTACTATTCTATATTTTTTTTCGCACATTTTTTTGAATTTATGTTTTAGTTTTTTCTATTTAAAAAATCTTGCATTAAAATGTCAACAGCAACCGCTGATAGTAGTGGATCAAATCCTGGTCTTAATCGGATCCTTTCACAATTATCACCGGATTACCGTAATAGTTCAGTTGGAGATACAGAAAGCCGTGTAAATCCATCATCCACCAATCGAATACCAACAAATGACAACACATGGATAAATAAATTCTATAGTCTTGATCGTTTATTTTCTGGTAGTTTACTTCATTTTCTATATCGTATTATTGACATAACATTGTTATTGGTTGGTTTAATGTCAACTAAACCAAAATGTAATCTATCAAATCATTTAGCTGTAACAGCAATATGTTTACTAATATTTTATTTTGCTGATTTAATAATAATTGCTCTTTTCTTCATACGAAATATGACACAACGTAATTCAAACTTAACTGAAGAACAAAAATTAGAACAACTACGGCGTGCATCATTAGTACGTGGTTTTTTCATTTTCTTTAAAATTGTTCCAGTATGTTTCGGTACGGGTTATTCATTTTCATCATCATTGCCAGATTCAAATGACTGTGAATTAATGCGTTTTTGTCTTGGTGTCGTTTGTTTAAGCACATGGCTAATTATACTCATTCCACCAACAAAACCAGAATTACCGATACGACGTTCATTTCTGGTTGAATGCTTTATTCTTTTATTTGTTTTAATAATTAATTGTACATATATTGGTACAGTGGCTAATGCAATTTCAAATGTTCAAAATTCATCATGTATCTATAATAATGCTGAAGATTTATACCTAGGTGCACCATTAAAATCATATGCATTTGTAGGATTATTATTATTCGCTTGTACAACATCGATTCATATAATAAATTTAATAATAAATCAAATATATTTTCGTTTAAATCGTCAAAGACAATTTTATGTGTATTATTATGGATTACAATATTTTTTAAATTATTCTGGAGCAATTATTGTTATTTATTACTTTTCCATAGGAGGTTTATTTCTATTTCAACCACGTTCGGGTCAGACATGCCGGCAGTATGCACCAGATTTATATAGAATATTACTAATATGGGAATGGATAAGAATACTATCTCCATTGTTTGTTGTACCGTTGCTGATGATACTCTGTTGTTTAGGAGTATTTTTTGGTATTATTTTAAGTTATTGTTTACCAGCATCGATTACTGTACCCATTCTTGAATTACTTCAAGCAAGTTTTCAGAAAATTTGTCCGATTGAAATATTTATGTTTTTTTATTCTTTATTTTGCTTCAGGGATGGCGATCTGCTACTCCAATGGCAATGAATCCAAATCCACCAGCTACACAGGAAACCATTGATTCTGTACCTATAGTTTTATTTGGACAAGGACCTGATCAATTCAATCAAACTGATTGGTAAATATGTCAAGTTTTAATTAAGAAGAAAATTGTTGCACTTATGTAAACAAAAGAAATAGATTTTGTAGCTATTTGCTATTTCTACCGGCGACAAAACCATATTATAATTTTCTAAATTAATTTTTATAGTAATTTGAATGAAAATTTAAAATGTTCACTATTATTGATTTCACAAGCATTGTTTTTTTTTCTTTTCTAGTGCTATATGTCGAACTGATTTTGAATCAAATGAAGAATTAAAAAAACTGCAGTGTGGACATTTATTTCATCCTGAATGTGTTGCTAATTGGTTACGAATAACACGCATTTGTCCAATATGTCGTCAACATATGTCACTAACAAATCCTTAGTTTTTTAAATTATACAACAGCACATTTATATTTATATTTATATATATATATACACCATATTCCTGATTATTTACTTTTTTGTTGTTTTTTATTTAAAAAAATAATTTACACTCGGTGGTAATCCATTTTTATAGCGTTCCTCTGTTCGCATTTCGAAACTTATGATTCTTGTACATGAAAATAAATTTTAAATTTACAACAGTTTCAAGCATAATTTAAGTAATTATGACCAGTTTTATCTGTCCGTTTTTTTTATTCCGAACATCATAGGACCATTATTATAATCGAGTCAAAATCATAACTTTGCTAACTGTTGTATTCAACAGTAGAAGTTGTTTTGTAACGTCTACTGAACTGTTCTAATCGAAAAAATAGTATTTATGTCTAGGGCCATCTTTCTCTTTTACTATTTGTTCTGATAAAACACAGTCATGTAGAAGAAGAATGGTTGAATAAATATAGAATTGTCAATATTAGTTAGTTGATGTAGTGCTACATGATAGAACAGATGCGTAGTCATCGAAGTAAAAGATGATAGTCAATATAAATTTAAAATGGGTTTGAAATTATCGTCGTTATGTTCGAAAAACAAGCCTAAAAAACAAGGGAAAAAACATTCTACAAAAACGGTACAGGTGAAAATGATAAATTGTTAGATAAATTGAAAAATTTGTTTCTAGAAAACATACAATGTTCGAAACAATGAGAAACCCATGAATGCATCAACACCATTAATAAGAAATGAAGAATCACAAGATTTACTGACAGCTAATGATCGTGTACTAAACGAACCGATTCATATGCATTCAGAGCTTGATGAAGAACCATATCAAATGTCATCTTCATTCGACAACTATTCGGATCCGTATGAGAATGGTACGTTTGCAGTAATTTCACGAGAACCTATAAAGCAATGTCTCATCATTCGTATTTAATATTTTTCATTGTTCGAATGTATTTATTAAAAACAAAAAACTTATCAATAAGAATTTATATTATTCATTTGATATTTAATCTTGCTCTTTTAATATGTTCACTTTGTATGAAATAAAAGTAGTATTTGCTTCATTTTGATATTTTATTTCAATTGAATTTTAAATTTCAATCGTTAACTACTTGAATATATTGCATATGATATTTTCTAATGACTAGATTGAGCGAAATATATGAGAAATCAAGCAATTTAGTTAAAATATATTTCAGAAATTGATATTTAGTAATATATCAAAATCAGTTTATTGAATAGAAATTTATCACATTTTATAAATGGTTTAGCCGATTGAGCGTTGACGTACTTTCTTATCACAATGAAATTCTTTGCAATATTAGTTTCTTCAAGAAAACATTTTTCACTCAAATTCCCGTGTAGATTAAAATATCGAAAAATTGAAATTGGCTTTTAAAGCAAATTAATTAAACACCTTTCTTTTTTATAAACAGTCTCTCGAATTTTCATCTTGAATTTTAACCTATCCATTGTTACAATTGATGTCGCTTTATGACATTGACTATATCATGTAAAGAATAAAAAACCTAGATGGATGATTGAAGTTTTCAAATAATAGCTATTCAAAATCTCAATTTAATACGCTTTTTAGAACTAATAACAAACATTAATAAGTGTGCAAGTTCTATACATACATTACAAACATGATTCGTTACCCCGAATGAATATTACCTTTGTCATTGAGAAGCTTGCTGATTTCAACAGAAAAAAGTTTTACTGAACAAAACGTAATGCAACTTATATACTAAACTGACTAACTTCATTTTTGAGAAGTATATTTATATTATATTTCATAAAAACACAGAGTTAATGAAATAAAATATCAGAACAGAAAGAAATGGGATTAGAGCTTTAAAAACCCTGAACGAATGCAATGATTTGTTTCTCGTATACTTTGATTATCTTTATTTCTATGTTTATTAAACCACTACAATTCTGTTGAATCAACAGTATAAAATTGATTCTAACTAACAAACTGTGTTTGATAGTATTGGATGATAAAATCCATGACGAATGTTTTGCAATCAGTCATCAAATATGGGCTTATCGGCTGGACGAAACGGTGGATTAACAAAACGTCGACGGTTGGTTTGAGTCAAATGATCAATTTCTAGCATTTCATGATCTGATAATGCAAAATCGAATACTCCCGAATTTTCAATTAATCTTTCTTGCGTCACAGTTTTTGGTATAACAGAAAGACCATGCTGTAGATGCCATCGAATAATAATTTGTGCTGTTGTTTTATGTTTTGATTGAGCTATTTCTTGAATAACTGCATTATATAATGCTGATACATCTTCAGCACGTTCGTTTTCACGTTTCAAATTCGACAATGGACAATAACTGGTAATTGTAATATTGTGGTGGGCACAATATTCACGCAGTTCATGTTGATTAAAATATGGATGAAGTTCAATTTGGTTTACACTTGGTTTTATACGAGCTATTTTAAGTATTTCATCGATTTCTGACGGAGAAAAATTTGATACACCTATTGAACGTGTTAATTTTAAATCAACTAATTTTTCCATAGCTTTCCATGTATCAACTAGTGTAACATTTTCAGCAAAATAGCGTGTTTTTCCATCTTCATTCTGTGACCAAAGATTTTCAGTCATATTTTTAAATGCCACTGGCCAATGAATAAGAAAAAGATCAACATAATCTAAACGAAGTTTTTTTAAACTATCACGCAAAGCCCATTCGACATCTTCAGTTGTATGATGCTAAAATAATAATCATAAGACAACAATAATTTATTAGAAAATCAAAATTATTTTCTTTTTACTTGATTCCATAATTTAGTTGTAACAAATATATCTTCACGTTTTATTTTCCCTTGGCTTTGTTCGATGGCTTCATGTATACCGTTGCCAACTTCATCTTCATTTTGATATACCCATGCAGCATCAATTAAACGATAACCACAATGTAAAATGGCGTCTCGAACTATATTTTGAACTTTTTCAGGTTCACTCCGCCATGTACCGAGACCTGCAATAATCACAAACATATAAATACATAATAAACTTCTGCTACAGTGCTTTTTCACCTAGTTGCGGCATCGTATGTTTATCACTTAAGGTAAGTCGTGATTCCATTGACAATGTTTTATCGTTGTGCGTCGTCATTCTTGTTTGGCAAACACTCTAAAAAAGCAAGAATAGTTTATTATGTAATTATTTAGAAATTTACAAGAAGAATCATACGCTGAAACTTCTAATATATTTTGTATGATTCGCAAAGAGAGAAAATATTTTAATAGCACTCTTTCTACACAGCATGCAGTTATTTTATATTTTTAGTAGAAAAAAATGCAGCATCATCGAAAAACGATAACGAACAACAAAAGTATTTGTTTGAAACTGGATGACGTCGTGAAATTTTATCAGCCAATAATGACAGCTTTGCGGTCAGTGTTTGCTATAAAGGAAGTGTGTAATCCTCTAATAAAATCAAGTTTACAAACTGTTTTACATGAAAAAGAAATAAAATAGTGTGTACACTGTACAGTAGTGTCGAATTTGAAACTTGAATTCAATTGGAAATTGAAATTTTCAACTTTTCAAGTGATACCGATATATTTGTATGAGTCACGATTCTTCAGAATACTATTGGCTGAAAAATTGAAAGTTAAAAATTTCAATTTTCAATTGATTATTTCAAGTTTAACATAAATGATACTGTACACGCTGAGCTTCATTTTTATACGGTTTTTTTCTACGACAATTTTCCTGTTTTGATGATTAAAAGAAATTTATCTATTACAGGTGATCAAAGTTTCATATGCCACCCAATCGAAAAATAGGTAGAGGCACTATGGTATTGCCCATGTTTACATAACACTGTGTATATAGCTTCGCGGCACCCACACTCTTTGATGCCATCATGACCACTCGTTGATTTATGTCATCAATTTAGAGTGTAGAGTAGAGCCCCATCGGGTAGGAAACAACCTTGTACCACTCGAGCTCGAATTCTATTCTGAATTCAGATGTCTTAGACGCGGTTGACTGTAGTATATAGGTGTCGTCGATACCAATGTTGATGAAATGAAAGATTTTAAAGAATCAACAACCATCATTAAATATTCATCGTATTTTTAAGCAGAAATGGAAACAAATGCTCATGCTGGATGTCAGCTGCCTTTGTCGCTATTAGTTTTAAACAATAAAATCTCATCTTTCTTCAACAATAAAAACAGATTATTTTCTTGTGATATAATGAATAATAAAGCTATTTTCGAATAGCAATTTTTCTGTAACGAAAATTTTGTTTCAATAGCATTACCAGTAAACCTTTCTATTTCAAAAGGAAAGTGAAATGTACCCCAGTGATGTACACGGCTATAAGAAATATACCTCAATTGTACATCATTTCAAAATTAAGATTTGGCAGCCCTGCTGCACATGCATTATTGTAAAATGGAATCGAGAGAACTATTTTTCGTTCGTTCAAAACGAATACAAGAACATAGACTATAGAAAAATAACATGTTTTATTCATAGTATATACACATAGAAGTTGTTGCATTCGTATTTATTTAGAACTTTCTATAGAATATCTAATACAAGCAAAGAAACAAGATCTTTCTGAATACAAAATATGAACTAAGATTTTTTTATCGATTATTATTTATTCACAGTAATAGGTGTGTAAATAATTTAACAGATATATATATAGTAAAGATAAATTGTGTCGAATTTCATTTTGATACACTGTTTAGCCTCTGATTAATGGTAATTTTTGAAGTAGCTCCAATCGAGTCTTAAATGTATATTAAAACAAATTATTTCCAAACAAGCTTTTATTTTATATCGTTTATAATATCTATTCCGACAAAGTAAACTAATCATCATTCTAAAATCTTTCAAGCTCTGTCTCCAATCGTGGAGTTAGATTTTAACGATGCACGATAGTAATGTATTGATGATCTATTCATTCTTGTGATAAAAACTACCAAAGCAATATATGGATTTAGGATTTCTACAATGATATGTATTTTGTGAAAATCAAATTGTTTTCGCATGAATAAAATAACTGAAATTTTTTGATGTTCATTAAATTCTACATGATAATTGTTCAAGATGATTTTTAGAAGCGTTGATATGACTAAAAAGACACCTTTTATGTACTGTCATAGCATAGATTTTGAAATCACAAATAGCTCTAAATTGACGTTCGATAGGCATTTCATCATGTTGTTTACAACTAATAATGGTTTATACGACGAGTATCCAACTATTTATAATAGATAAAAAAATGATTGTCATAGTGCGTCTACTACTAGCCGACGAAAAGTCAAAGTAAAACAGTATGTATGACGTCAATGTTTATTTCATCTGAATGCGTCATACATTTTATTATTTTCAAATGAATATCTTCGACATTCTATCTGATCGGAATGGCTATTCATAGAAACTGGTGAAAAGCAATCTTGTAATCTAGCTATGAATGAATAATAGTTACACAATGAAATGTGTCGAGGTGTACCACTACACTTGTTTATATATAAACACGATGTAGTAATGTCCATGTAGCATCATTTCTCTTTTTCTCCTCCTTTCGTTCTTGTCCTTTATTGGCTAGAAATGTAGCTAGCTGAAGTTCATGAATACTTGAACTTATATATGATCGTTCTTTTGTAACTGATTATACTATCCGATTAGTTTTTCTTTCTGATTCGTTTTACTCCATTCACTCCGAATTTGACCTACTAAGGTAAAATCGTTTTTGTTTTTATTCAAATCAAGTATTTTTAGAGTGCGAATGTAATATACTTATTCAAATTCTGTCATTCATTTTAAACAAACATTTTGATTGTAAAACAACAGGTTGATTTGTTTGCGAAGTGTTGAATTAAAACATGCTTTGTAATCTTGATATTAATGTGTCAATTTTTTATTGACCTTTTTGAAGTATTGTGAATAAGTTGAAATTGTATCTTAATGCAACCGGATCATAGATTCTTTGGCATCAATGCAAACACTTATGAGAATTAATTTCATATTCAATTTGATCTTATATTGAATATGAATATTTGACCTATATATTTTAGGCTAATATTTTAAGATGAAAAAATTGATTGATCTTAGATAAGTTGGTAATAATAATTCTATTGTTGTAATATTCATAAAAAGCAACCTGACATATTTGCTAAAATAAAGTTCTGGCACATCATGTCAGCACGTAATAGACTTCGAAGTACATAGTTACATCGATATAAATAGATTATATTCGTTTTGATAATGTCGTAACAAGTTACTCTTATCGCGCTGTATAGATACAAAATGATTACAATATTGTTTTAGTAATTTATTTGATTCTTCTCAGTAAGAATAGACAATATGATTTTCGAGTTTCCCCGTGAAACTTTGTATACAAACAACCATAGACAGATAAGTTTCTAGTGATAGATTCAGTTCTGATTTTAAGATTCACTTACCATAGAAAGACCAGCATTTTTACAAACCGATGGAAGTGTATTAAAAGATTTAAAATTTTTCATTTAGGTCAATCTTACCGTGACTTTACAATTCGAAAAACATATTTTCTTTCGTTTTATATCGAAGCGCAGCGGCCATATAAAAACTTATTATCTTTGTAGTAAAAATCCAAGTATCTAAATTCTTTTTCAGATTCTCATAACGTAATCGAGTCTATATGACGCATATGGTTTTCATTCAAAAGTGATTTATCACTAGAGACTGATTTTCCTCGTTATTAGTAGAATGAATCAATAGCAAACAATTCCATCGAATAGAATAGTTAAGATTTGTTTCAACTATCGAAGAATAAGTAGATTTCAAGCAATTTGTAAGAGATAAAGTTAGCAAAACAGTATAAAAAGAATTAATGAGTCATTGTATGCACATTTTAATGTAAACAAAGAATTCTTTTAGAAGTAATACAATAGTAACAGTATATATATATACAAAGAGCAACATTCTACAATACATTTAAAATACAATAAATACTCATAATAAATCATCATCAGAATCGGTATCACTCGATGAACAATTTGTTGCATTAGTTTCTTCATTTAAAGTTGAAAAAATATCCGATGCAAATGATGTGGTATCATGTTTCGGTGGTCGTACAGCTGTAGTGACTGGTGTATATGATGATGCATTTTGAGTTGTAGATGTGTTAACAACTGTTGTTGAATTAATTGTTGAATTTTGCATATTCATTTGTTGCTGTTGCTGCTGCTGTTGTTGTAATGTTTGTTCGCTTATGCGGCCAAGAAGACCACGATTCATAGCAATATTTGTTGGATATGGTCGTCGAATATCCCCTTGTTGCCAATTATCTGGTGCTATTGTTGAATAGCATGATGCTAGTTGATGTGCGTAGCGAATAATTGTTTCCGAAGGAAACGTCTTAGCGCGACGAATATTTGCTAATTTTTCACGTGCTTGATAAACTGCCGATGAAAGTACTTGTACCGCTTGTAATAAATATGTCTGCAAACAACGTAAGGCTCGATCACATTTAAGAATTTCATCACGTTTCATTTGTAATTGTCTTTCTAATTCTTGTTGTTCACGAACAACATGAATTTGTTGTGTTAAATAATTTTGTCGTTCAATAAACATATCAACTAATGTTTGTGTATCGAAATTATTATTTGTTGATGATGAATTATACAATTGTGAAATTATTTCACGACATATTGTATCCATTTCTTGTAGAAGTAATTCTAATTTACGACGAGTACCAAGATTTGTATTTTGTACTATTTCAGCCATGTTTATATTCTTTCAGTAATGAATATCAAATGGATGAAATCTAAAGTAATAATATGAATGTATATCTATACTTGATCGTTTCTATTTTCTTTCTTTTTTTCATACATTGAAATGGAAATGTTATGTATATATTCATCTACGACATCCAATTAAATCCGAAAACATCTTTACTGACCTCTATATGAATTTTGTTTTTATTCTTTCTCGGTATTCATTGGATTTATTTGACAGACAGCAGCTGATTAGCTCTTCTCCCTCTCCCTCTCCCTCTCTCTCTCTTTTTGTACTAGAGGCAGGACGACTGATTGTCGCATGCTATTCCTTTACCCGTTTGCCCTCTTCTAAGTTAATGTGGCGTTAGGTATTTATCTTTTCGAAGATTTATAGGTTACATTTAAGTATACATATATCTGCTTTTTTTTTCTATAAATGAGATAAATATTTAGTTATCGTAACCATAGTATATCGAGCGTGTGTCTAAAGAGAAGATTCATCTTCTGCATATTAAAATGGCTCTTGGACCTCCAGTATCAACAACAACTTTTGTTGTTGTTTATAATCCATCACAAGTACGAATTCCAATATAATTATTATCAATTTTAATTCCTATTTCTCGTTTTTATTTCTTTAGTACATTTATAGTATTACCAATGGTCAAAATACGGAACGAATTGAAGCACTTAAACATCTATTTGAATGTTTAACACATTCCGATATTGATCTTGTATGTAAAGATAATATTTTGATATTGATAAATAATTTTTATTTATTTGTTATAGATAACTTTAGGAAGCATTTGGTTATGTGTAACAGGTTTATTGACCAATGAAGAACAACAACGATTAATGAATAGTGAAATGCGACAATGTGCATTTAGATGTATATTAGAATTAATTAAGATAGAAGTAAGTTTATTTCTATTACAATAGTAGTTCAGAAAATCTTCGTAGTCCAGCTGATCGATGAGGAATAGGTTGCTTTTTAATTTTTGATGCATTATTTTCTTGTGTCTGTTTATGATTTGATCGAAGAAATGGACGTAATGATAATGTTTTAAACCATGCACGAATAGTTTTTAATGGTCGTCGTCGACCATTAGTCTTAGGTTTTGTTATGGGATTTATAGATGACGAAGATGAAATCACCATGTTAGGTGTTGAAGTTGATCGATTCATTGTACTGACAGAAGCGATAGTTGGTAAAGAGTGAAGAATTTTTTTTGGATGACGATGATGGATAAAGCGACTGATGATATTTTTTCGTGAGTGATGATAAATAGTTTGAGAGTAGAATTGTGATGATAGAGACAAGTCAATTTCCGAACGAAATGGATAGGGTTCCATGTTTTTGTTTGTATTGATCTAGATTAAAAAAAGAAAGAATTTTACTTTTTATCTCTAGACTTTCTTAAATAATTTATTAGTTAAACCGTTATGTCGTCATCAATGCGTCTGTTTGTAATAACAGTAACAATATCAGTTTCTGATGATGATACATCATTTGTGTTACGTTCAAGATTTAAATTCTAATGACAATGAAAATAAATTAACTATCTATCAGAATTCTAATACTATTTTATAAATGCTTACTAAATCCTCATCCTCATTTAAGCTATCGTCTTGATCAATAGCAGATGCAAATGCGACCGATTTTTTCGATACACTACGTGGTATATCAGTTGATTTGATAATTGATGGACGTTTTGGTGAAGATGAATCTTGTTGCTGTTGCTGTTCTGAATGCGTAGTTTTACTGTCAATATTCTCTGATGAGCGATGTGAATGTATTAGATTCAAAAGAGACATTCGTATTTGTTTGAATTTTTTATTTGAATGATCTAATACATAATCGTTTTTCTTTATTTCTTTATTAGTAGATGATTGATCAATCGATTCCAATTGATTGGATGTAGTTTTCTCTGAATTACAATCTTTTAAAGTCATTTTTGTTTAGTTTTGTTGTAATATTAAACTAAAACAGTATTAAGAACTTTAGTGGTTAGTTTATTTTAATATTCATTCTCCTAGGTTTATGTCTCTGCCTACCCTGCTCATATAACTATGATAGACAAATATAAGAAAATATTCTGTATAGGTAGGTGTTTCTTTTTTATTAGTTCACTTTATATACATCATTGAAGAGTAGACTTACCTGAGGCGATGAATTTCCTAAAAACAAAAGCATAAAACTTTTCTATCTTTTCTTGTATCAATTATCATAATTTTGAAAGTCATCTACCTGTGTTATATGTAACTTGTTTTTTTACTGTATAATGATAAATGTTGGCGAAAAAAAAACCAAATGCGAAATAGGACAGCAGCTGTTAATATTTACATTTTCGTGTTGGATAATATAACACATAAAAATAAGAAGTCATTAGTTGAATATAGAAAAAAAGTGTCAACGAGAATTTCACGTAAAATTAATTGACATAAAAAATTACTTCTTGTTTTCGATCAAGCTCTCATGCACATTTAATAAATACAATCAATACATTTTATGATGAAGTAATATGGTACGTAATTGAGTGCGATGTTGATTTTCATGTTTTGTCACAAATCTCTTTCGACTACTCTGCTCTATTATGTTTATTTTGTGATTAAGCACGACAATTACATAAGTGTAAAGCGTGCTCGTATGAACATACACGATTCTAGTAATCTTGCATTGTTATATGTTGTACTATTTTCGTTTATAATATTTGTTGCCGGTGGTGTTCGAATTACATCCGAATTTTGTTTTTCAGATCGTACGTTACGACTAACAACTATTCAAGCTAATATACTAAGAAGAAGAAATGCGTAGTTTATATATTTCTCAGTTGAAATAAACACTGGATTTGATGAATTTATTATGAATAGAAAAATTTCTTGATTTATTCGGTAAATATGTTGAGATGAAATTAGTTAAAACAATCGATGTTTTTTTATTCGATATGTCTATAGAATAAAATAGTACGATGATTTTTCCGAATAGATTATTTATTTCACATTTTGACATGAGCATTTAAATATAATATATTTCGAGAAAAAGAATATTAATAATATGATTCAGAAAACATATAGATATATAATAAGAAATCAAATAAAAATTTTTATTCATCGATACATGAAATTCATTGATCAGTAGACGTAAGTGTTTCTAAATCAGAAACTTACATAAATAGGATAAATATAACTGATAAATGGAAAAGAGATATTAACCAGGACGAGAAATTATTTACATAAAAAAAGTTAAATAAAAAGCATCAAATTAAATTTTATTCATTTGTTGAAGCAATTACAAAAAAGATTTTTCAATATGTGGCTATCGTTTGATTTTCTGACACGTTATAAAATCGACAATGATAATGATGCTGCATTATGGTAAAAATAAATTTTCAACTTGAAATAAAAAATCTTACCCTTGTATATTTCATTTAGGCTCGAATGCTTCTATTTATTAACTGATGACGGTAAAAAAATGGATTGTGTTGATGATCGTCTACGAGGTATTGACGTTTAGCTTTCCTTTTATTGAAGATCTTTATACCAAAAAACAAAACAATGCTATTTTTATTCATTTAGTTCGCCTTATTATACAGTTAATTAGTGAAATTTTGACAGGCCGGATGAGTCGAAATCCTCAAGCTTATGAAACATTAAAAGCATGCTTGACAAATAATTGCCATTTACGAAACGATGAATTAACTTCGATTTTGGAGTATATATTTCGTTATTTAAATCCTGATGATGATGATGCTAAAGTTATCAAGAATTGTTTCAATACAATACCCATTAAAGTAAATATAAAATAGATAGAAATAGTCTCAAAAACAAACGAGTTTCTTTTTTGTGTAGAAGTCCATTGATATTTTAATTTGTATTGTTGATCATCATGTTTTAAATACAGGATTAATTTATTATTTTATTCAAAATGTTGTTGATTTACATGACAAATATAGATTTTTACATGGTATAAATACGGAATTATTGCAAGTATGTTATTTATTCTTAGTCAAGTCGATCTAGATTGTAATACAACTAAACTAGTCAGCCAACTATGTTTACTAGAGATTTATTCAAATATGTAGTAGTTTTTTTCTTCAATAGAATATAGTTTATTCCTATTCAATTCTACGAAAGATATAGACTCTATCGATGAGTTGTTTGTTTAATGTAATATAAATTAAAGCAAATAGTGAAATTAACAGTAAAATCTTATGAGCAAATGATTCTAGTATTTACTGTACTCCTATCGATAATAAATTAGTTAGCTTGTATCATTGTGAAATTTAAAGTTTTCACTAATCAAATATAAGGAAATTCTTTGTTTGCATAGAATACTTAATCTATGGATTTTTTACGAACAAATCATCAATTTTCTATTCAACTATTTGAACTAACTAGAACATTCGATAGTATGAAAATTTGATGTGTTGATAATCAACCAATCAAAATTGTTTGGTCCAATACAAGAATGAACTCTCTACATTGGTTCAAACTTTAGTATAAGGACTGATGAGAATGATCATATCGAGCACTGAACGTCGGATATCATGTGATTATAACTGAACAAAAATAGTTGCTATACTTTTTCTCCAGCTGATAGTAGCGCGATATGCCACAACGTCTAAATGAAAAGCAAAGGTTTCACCTTCTATTTCTGTACAACGTATATTTTGAGAACTGATGAATGGATTCCTCTGAATTCATAACCAAGCAAAGAAAAATTAACAAATCTGCACTTTGTGTTAGTTTTCAATAGACTTCATATAATTTACAATGTTTATTTTGTTTTATTTTTATTTAGTTAATTATTGAACATATAGCTAAAGTTCCACATCATATGATGTCAGTCGTTTCTGTTCTATGTGGAATTATTGTCGAAAGGTAAAGAAACATTTTCTTGAATTATTTACACTATAACTTATTTTACATTTTTTATAGGTTAGAAGCACCGATTAGTAATGATATTGATCCATTATCAACACTATTATTTGTTTTAACACAAATATTAATTGATAAATATCAGTATCGTTCAAAAACTCAACATCATGTACAAGTCTCACATGATGATATTATACATCGAAAATGTTATTTAAACAGAATTCAACAATTACCATTATGCTGGTTAACAATGCTTCATCAAGTATTAATGAAACGTCAAAACGTTAATATAATATTAATAAATTTTCAACAATTTATAAATCTAATTAATGATAAAAGTTATTCCTGTGCATTAGATTTATTTGATTTGACTATATGGAAAATGATGGATCAAATTATGAAAATCTGTCATCAATATCTCATTGTAAAAGTTGTTTTTTGTTTCAATTCTATTGTCTTCATCTTTTTTTTGTTTTTGTTAAAGATCGATCAAAAGAGTACATCATCAACTCGAACTACTTATGATCAATGTACGAATGTTTTTGAAGAATTAGCAAGTAGATTATGCTGTTTACCACATACAATGGTAACACATTTATTTGATATCAAACGCTTAACATCATTACCAGTAAGAATTTTTTGAAAAATGAAAATTGTTATTCAAAATATGATTTTTCTGCGTTCGATTAGAAAACAACACTTCGTACACAAATGATTGAACAATCATGTAAGAAACTTCTACATGTTATTCGACCCAACAATCCTGAATGGTCACTTGCATTACGAGAACTTGTTGAATATATTATTTCGTAAATAGGACAATGAATTTTTTGATAAAATAATCATTCATTCTATTTCTTAAAATGTAGAAATGCTAAAGAAACTGTTCCAACACGTATAGATGTATTAACAACGGTATTTGATAAATATTTATGGTTTAAAATGACCGATCAGGTAAATAAAATTTATAAAATAGTATCTTTTAACATACTATCTCTACTTTGATTCTGAAGTATTAAGTTGAGTTTATTATTGATGATTGCAGAGAATTCAACATGTTTCAGATAGTATGATATTTTATACTAATAGAAATTTTAAGAATAGACTACATTAATACATGTAGTTCTTTTCAGAATTAATAACTCAATAATACTAAGCGTCGTATGAATCTTCTATTCTCTGATATTCACAATCTAGAATGTTGAAGTCGCGTATGAATATTAATGGGCATCATTGAAGAATTTCTTTTGATTTATCCTATCACTTTTATCTTTACATATTACAACATCTCATCCCATTGTTATCCGACTTTAAAATCATAGAAATAAACTTGATTCATGTAGTATTTCTTAAGTATTTTTCGAATCCGAGAGTGTTGAAATTTTTACAAACAAAAAAAAATAAGAAACTTTCAACATCCTTTTCTATCGTAGATAAAAATCTTGATCAGCGTGAATTTTTCGAATAAACTAAAGAAATTTTTTCACACTTTATGATCTTCTTTTATTTATTTTTATTTAAATTAGCTGACGAATATGGGTGAAATCGTACTTGAAACATTAGAAAATTTAATTTATATTGATTTAAAGTCAATGTCTGAAAATGACTTTGTTAGTAAACATGCACTTATGAAACAAACTGCGGTGAAATCAATCTTCGAACTTTTTTTATCTGATCATTCAATTGATGCAAATCTTGCTAGTCATTGTTATAAAATCATTACGCAGGTAACTAGTGGAAAATAGTGGATTTCGAATGGTGAATATGTTTCACTAAACTTTCTTCCTATTATTATCTTCAAGACGTAGCACACTCAAAAGAGGAAATCAACTTTTAGACTGTTGAGAAGGAAAATAGTAGCATATTAAAAAGAATTCCATTTGGATTACCATGAATCAGTTTTCTTTTTCACGTAGATTTATCAACAAGATTGTGTACATATTGCATCAATTGAATCAATTCATCGACCATTAATTGAACTTATTCTCGAACAGATGTATGCACTTTTCGAGAATAATCTAACATACACACGTTTAATATCGTTTAATCATTGTTCTTCAATATTAAATTTTTTCATTAAGCAATATTTTTCAAACTATTCAAAAATAGTAACTTGTATCCAAGTGAAAACACGTAGTCTTATATGGCAATTACTATTGAATATTCGTATACGTTCATCGGATTCACGTATTGGAATGTATCTAAGTAAGGTGGATACCATTGTATATGGCAGATATCGGTAAGTAAAACATGATATTTTAATGGCATACTTATAAAATTAAGTTTTTCTTTATAGAATTAATAGTGATCAAAACCCAAATGAGAATGAATATTTCCTGGATCTTCAGGATTATTTATTAAATATGGTCAATTGGTTAAAAGTTGTAAGATGTTTTATTCTATACAGTGACTCATAATTTACTAGAAACTAGATTAAGCAATATATGCAGTCTACTTTGATCAGTTGCACTGATTGTTGTTCGATGATGATACATGACTCCTCAAATTAACTTTTTACAAGGCAACTTCCAATTAATATCGTCTTGAACTAGCGCTATTGACTTCGATAAACAAAATAGAATACTTCCCTGCTATCTGGAGCAATCTACTGTTGATCGTTTGAATTCAAAAGGAATCATAATATTTAGTAGTTTTTCTTTCGATGAATTCCATAGCACAGCAAGAAAATAGCATCTTGATCAGTTCATTATTCTATAAAACATTCTTAAGCTTATGACTACTATTCAATTCATGGATATAATACCAGGCTAATCTCGTTCATTTATATTCTTGAGAATAGAGAATAAATGATAATATTTTTACATGTCATGTACTGCATATGGATGAGATAAATACTTTTAGTCAATAAAGTATTACTTTATTACGATCAATAGTTTTAGTTCTACAAAGTATCGTTTGAAAAAAAGAATTATGCATCTTGTTTGATTTCAGTAGGCTGAAGATAATGGTTGGTTATCATTTACCCTAAATCAATCCCTAAAAAAAATCTCTAAATTACAAAAATTCGTTTTTACATTAGTTTCGCCCAGAATCAACGTTAAAACGAATTTTTGAATTTAGGGATTTTTTTTAGGGATGCGATTTAGGGTAAATGATAGTCATTCAAGATAATGAATAATTTTTGTCGTCTATAATAGTTATGAGTCACTCTTCATGCATTATTCTAGTTATTAAATTGATTTTCCTTTCTTCATTTTATAGGAATCACCTGAAGTAACAAAAGTAATATTAGAATCTTTGCGAAATTTTCTTAAAGAACAGTCAATCGTGGATTTAAGTCATATAAATGTTGATCAATTAGTACCATTATTAATCAATACGGTAAGTAATCAAATTAGAGAAATTTATTACTGAATCAGAGACTAGAATTAAATTGGTTTTTAATAGAAAGAAAACTTAATATTTGATTATAAAAAACATTTCGTTGACATATTTCTAGTAGAACGTGTTTTTAAATGATTCCATTACACAAATCTCTTGATTATTGAGATGTTTCTGTTTTTGATGAAACATTAGTCACAGCCTTTATTTTTATTTTCTTTGATAAAATCTACTCGTTTGTTCTGGTTTAGTTTCACGATGATTTGATTAGGGAAACTTCATCACTATCATTAAACTGTTTAATGATTTGTACCAGTTATAAAAATCAAATCTCAAAAATCAATCTTGTAATTGATTGTTTTATTCAAGCAATGAATTCTTCAAAATCTTCCATTATTATTGATGCCATACAAGCTTTTATTATATGTTTATCTAATCTTCATGACGAAATAAAACTATATATTCCAAGGATTATTTTATATTTAAGTAAAAAGTTAAATTATGATGTTTATATATCTCAAATTCTTCTTGAATTTTTAATGCGTAAGTATTTTTTTTTTATTTACATAAAATCTTGATGGTTTTTGTGTGAAACATGATATTGAGTGATCGTTGAATTTGAAAGATTAAATTTGGACGCTTATTTTTCATCTCTGGAACTCGTCGAGTCTAATTTCGCAAATAGTAGATCCGAAAAGGTCTCATTGTTTGAAAAATGTGCAGAGTGTACAGCTGATTGAAAATAGAAAAATAGGATCACGCCTTTTTGCGATTAATTATTCAATTCTAATGAAAAAATGAGAAAGAAATTAAAATTCAATTCGACTAGTTCCAGGCTCGATTTGCTTTCCCTAAAGAATATGGTACGTGTTGATATGCGAGTATACGCCATACATGAAATACCTTATCACATTTTCAGCGGACTAATGGGAAAAATAGTAAAAGCATGTCTTCAAAAATAGACACCATGAAAGAATTCCTCGACGGTTAACAAGAACAACTTTGTCATGTTTCACATATTGATTTCTCGGAGATTTTGCGAACAGTTTTTATATTGCATTTAAATTAATTTAAGAACTTTTATTTGAAAATTACTATGACACATCATTAACAATTTACTGCTTTCAAATCTTAATTGATACTATAAATCACTATCAATATCAAACAGCTCACAATCTCATCTTATCTCATACGTTGCTGTGTTTTTATTTTAATCAATTACCTATGAATGAACGTAAATTATTTTCCTATTATATTCTACGAGTAAGATTAGTTAAAGAAAAACAAAGGTCAAAAGACCGGAATTATTATTTTTTCATTATAGTCATTACATGAAACACCATTTTCTGTTGGTCAAGATTCATATTTAATCGAAAGACCAGCACGTTTACAACGTTCAGGTTCATTATCATCATTAAACGATGATATGCATAATAATGATCCTGCGAAACGTAAAATGACAAGATTAGAAATGGCACCATCATCACAAATCAATAGTAATGACGACAATAATAGTCCATTGAAAAAATTAAATGATGAACTAATACGTATCACAATAAATTATCTAAATGATCACTTATATGAATTCGTTATTCCAAATACAACTTTAGTTTTATTGCCGCGTGATGTACGTCGTCATCATTTAAATAATAGCTGGTTAGCTAATGAACATATTCTCTATGAAATAAAATCATATGAGTTTCATCCATTAAATCAATCAAAAGATTTCTCAATGAATCTAACACATGACTATGAAGATACAGTGAAAAATCGTTATCGACGTTACACAGATGGAAATAAACAACGTGGTAGAAAAAACAAAGATTTACAAACTCTAACATCATGTCAAGATGATCTTCATATTCGACCATTAGGTTTCTTGTTTTCTAATTGAAATCGATTTATAATATTTTCATTTTCTCTCTCTACACTATAGAATTAGATACCAATCGGTCATTGTTTAATGAAAGAAATTTATGGATCCCTGTTACAGTTCGTTCATTTACAAGTACGAAAACATTTTTGACTATTAATTTATCAGCATCACCAGGAATCGTCCATACCAAAAATGAACAACTTCATTGGTTTGAGGGTAAGAAAGTTTTAGTTTTTGTATTATTCATATTCGTGTCAGTAATGTTAGCCTTTTAAATTAAGTATAAGCATTCGATATTGCTTCCTAGTTCTTAATTTTAAGTAACCTATCATACGGCTTGTCCACGTAACGCGCTACTTCGCTGATCAAGTTTTAAAAAACGTTTTTTCAATATGGACAGATCTAAGTGTGTGTTCTGGTACAATTCTTTTTTACGCTGATTATGAATTTGAACTTTCTTTCTTGAAAAAATTGAGTTTTGGCATCGAAAACCGCGTTTTAAAGTTTTCGAAAATTGTATTTTCAATTTTCTAACCAAGAAATTTAGAACAAAATACAGACTAACATATCATTCGATGCAGAATTTGATTCTCTACAAAATGCCCTGTTTAGTTTTTACTCTCATTCATCAGGACAACTTCTAAGCTCTTGTACAGTTTCTAATTTACTGTAAATACAATTATTGAGCTTCTATTTCAATGTAGCAACTTGATTTTTTTACAGAAAGATATATGTATGGCAATGATCAATATATATATATATAAACATTAAATATTTTAAAGTATGTTAAGTGCTTCAAATTTGGTGGACAAAAAAAACGCGTTACAGCGTTACGTTTGTTTTTTGCATTTTTTATCTGAGCAAAAATAGTTTAGAAAAAGTATCTTTTACTACTTGAAAGTCCATTCAGTTCTTTACAAAACTGGTGCCATAAGCATTTAATTTGAGGAAATAATTTGTCAAAAAATTAGAGTTTTATAAGCAGCCCTAGAGAAAAAGGGTCCTTTTTTGTCACAATGTTATACGATGATAAAATCTTTCTAGAAACGCGAGAGTTCAGTCAAACTAGGTCATTTTTGCAACATAAATAGATTATGATGAGCTGTGCCTAATGATGTTTGAACAATCTTGTTAGCTCTTATGCCTTTCGAGATAATCGCAAAACAATTTGCCAAAATGCCAGCGTTATGTTTGGACAAGTCGCATAGTCGTTTATACCAGTTGAACTATTTTATGTCCATAGATTTAATCAAATATTCTATTATTGTTTTGTTTTAATTCTTGAATAGTACTGTGGCAAGTATAATATAAATAGGTTGAATACTTACTACAACAAATCATATCGTTTTATATGAGAACAGGAAAATAAAACATGAATCAGTTCAAAGCAAATCTGAAGAGTTTGAGCTGTATACGTTATTTGTTTCAAAGATTCTACAATAATAACATAGGCGAAATTAACCGGCATTATCGTTTATTGTGACTAATTGAAATCAATCATTTTCGCGTCAACTGAAATATTTCACCATGCACCTAACTTATTTAAAAAGGCATACTGCTCATGGAATGTCTATATTTTCCAATATCAGAGTATGCCTAGTTTATGTAATATCTCACTATTTGTTTTTATATCATATACATCTAGGCGAGTTACATAATACGTAAATAGTAATATTACTTAGATAAAAAAAAGTGATACGCCGTAAATATTGTCATCATCAAATAGAAATGTTAATAGACATGATTCTTCGTGTTTCAAAATTGCTGTTGAATATATGTGCTATGAGGTTTTTCGAGTATTCGGTAATGATCAAGATAGAGGAAAACTAAACGCTGTTAAAATTATTAAAGTACAGTTCATGACATTGATTGTTAAATATCTTACAATTCAAATATTTTAGTCTATAAACACAATGCGTAGCCCCGATTTTATATTAGTTTGTTTGATAGTGACATCATTCAACTTGAATATCCTAAATGTGCTTCACTTATATGACAGAACGTATTTTATATATATATATGTTTAGCATATATTGAAGTACTGTTTTGCGTGAATTGTTTAATTTGTGTGTAAAAATGATTCGAAATATTTTTAATAAAAATCATTATTGTATTTGTGTTGTTAAATGTTTCTAGCGATTAAATTAAAGGATACAGCTGCAGATAAATTAAAACTAATCAAAACTGTGCCCAATTATTGGCAATACGAACAGAATAATTATTCAATCAATAAAACTGCCTTAAAAGATGAATTTCATTTAATGATTACTAGTATCGAGTAAGACCTAAACTTGTTCTTATTAAAAGTCATTTATTTATTTTTTCGAATGAATTTTTCCATTATTTAGTCGAAAAGATGAAGAAAATATGTTAAATCGACATAATGAAAGTTATTTTCCTCAAAACGTTCTTCGTGTACCATCCGTATGTTTCATGGAAACTACTAAATATTCCTTTTATTTATATAACATTTTATTTTAAGGAAGCTCGAAAGTCAATTGAATCAATCGATAATGTAGAACCAGTACGTGTAGCAAAGATTGGTGTTGTCTATATTCATTCAGGACAGGTAAAATTCCACAGAAGATTTTTATTTGAAAGCATTTATAAAAAATCTAATTTCCTAGGAAATAACGGAAGTAAATATTTTGTCAAATATTCAAACATCAAAACGGTACAAACAATTTATGCTATCAATAGCTAAATTGAAATCAATACAAGATTTACAGCAAGAGAATTTTTATTGTCCATTATTGGATGCTAATAATGCGGATAATTGTGGTCAATATGCTTATATTTGGCAAAATTCAATCTATCAAGGTAAATAAATAGAAATTTTCTATTTTTTTTTACCATCTTTATTTTTCAGTTTTATTTCATACATCAAGTATGATGCCAAACACACGATGGGATCATGAATTTAAAAAGAAATTAATCGGCAATGATTATGTTATTATTTCATATAATGAAAGCGATTATCCATTTGAAATGCAAACGATTAAAGTAAGAATTTGAATTTTATTGAAAAATTGCATTTAAATCAATTTTAGACTGGAGTATGTCAATATGTTATTGAAGTTTGTCCACAAAAAAATTCAAGTTATACTCGTGTTCGACTCAAACGACGAACTCCAACCACTACAACACGTAAGTTTGTTTTCTTTTGTTAAGAATTATTGTTAGTTTCGATATTATGGTTTTTATTTCTTTTTGAAAATCAAAATCATCAAACTATGCACTTATTTTCACTACTAAAAATTGGAATAAATATAAAAACTAAATTTCAATAATCTCTACTGCTAAATAAGTCATTGGAGGATTGTTTATTGTTTTTAACAAGAATAGAGATATACAGTGGAAACACTATTCTAGTTTTTGTTTTAGAAGACTTCTACTAGAAAGTCTTTTCGTTTACGATGTTCAATAAAATCTCTTTATCTGAGCTACAAAATATCGTTGTGAATTCCAAAAAAATCTACTTTTGTAGAGTATACNGTCTATGTGCTGAAGAATGAGGACTTCGATTTTCTGAATACACTTTTATTCATCCAAAAATTTTTTGTTTGTTTCTTTCTATGTTAGAAAGATACGAAAAATATAACCTGTTGAGCAATTTATCTGACCTATTGTAGGGAATGGTAGTACAATTGAGATGAAGCGTTGTCAGAAGGGTTCCCATTTTGACAGAAAACCAAATTCAACGGAAAGTTCGATATTTTGAATAGGAGAATAATTCTTTTTTAATCAAATACAATGAATCACGCATATCTCTGTTGAGCTCCTATAGAGAATTTAGCCGTTATGCTAAATTAATTTTTTTGTCACACACATCTCTCAACGTAATTGGCCTGTAAAATTTTAAAATAATAACGTCAAAAACTTCTCAAATAAACAGAGCATTACGAAGAATATAATACAATACACATATTTACATTTTTCTATAGTTCTTTTGAAACAAAATAGTATATCATTTTCCGATTCCGAGCACGCTTGACTGATATTGAAAACAATGGACAAAACATTCATTCTTGTTCTTGATTCTTTTTTATTTTTATAATAATAGAAAATGCGTCAACAACGAATACAAAATCATCAAACAACATCGATTATTTACTATCAGATGATTTTGTTGCATCATATGTTCGCGTATTGGCATTGTGCTTATGCCAACAAGGTGAACTGGAAGCTCGTCAACGCTCGTCATCACCAACGCCTTTTCTCATATCACCATGGCAAAATCGTCTTCAGGCACTGCGATCATTACATACTCGTTGTTTTCTTTCATATAGTAATCGACAATCGAGTAAATAACAAACAGCAAAAGTTCCAATACCAAATATTACTCCATTTTCATATACAATCAAGAGTTTCATAGAAATAAAATCTTTTCATTTTTTTTGTTCTTGTTGTTCGCTTTCTATTGGAATATTCATTGGGGCAGTACTTGTCATTTTCTCTCTCTCTCTCTGTCTCCCCATAAACTTATTCTTTAATAAGATTAAAATAGTCGTTTGTATTGGCCAGATTTATTATAATATTATTTTGCATGTTTCTCACTCCTTTTTTCCCTGTGATTCTTTCTTTTTTCTGTATACTATATATTGTATTTGACAAGTCGATGCTAGGCAAATGATGATATTAGCAATAAAATGCGGAAGAGTGTTGATGGTTATTGATGCAGCATATTTTCATTAAAAAACAACTCTTTATTTAGGTCTACTATCGTAAATAATTGAAAAAATGTGCCGAGAACGAAAAGTAGGTGAAACTAATGAGATAGATGTGAAATATGAAATTTATATATTTTGAAATTAGGCCGATCAAAGTCAAGTTGATAATACAGCCACTGATCAATACAATCAATTAATTGAACAACTTCGTATGTATATTTAAAAGAAGAAGAAAAAGTATTGATTCAGAATTTTGCTTGTAATTACTATTGACAGAGAGTGAATTAAATGAATTACTTGAAACAACTGCTCATTTACAAGAAGAAAGTGAACGTCTGGAACGAGAGGCACGTAAATTAATCGATGAAAATATTCAAGTACAAATTGAAGCACGCTTACTAAAAGAGAGATATCGTCACCGACGACGACGACGACGACGAAATCCATTATCTATAAGAAAAAAGCGATTAAATTTCAGTCAATTAAAACAAGAACTACAACGGGAGCGACAAAGTTTTCTGCGTTTTGAACGTCGCTTACGTGCTAAATATGAACAACCACTACATCAAATTGTTGCAACCTCAACAATAACTCAACAACCACGTCGTTGTCGTCGAATTCGATCGATGCCATCGGAATCCATTGATTAAAATCATGTTGCTGTATATAAATCGAAATTTATCATTGCATACGTATACTATGTATATATGGAAAAGATCGAAAAGTCATTGTAACGTTCGTATTTTAAGTGTAGTTTTAAAAATAAATAGATCTATTCAAGCATTCGAAATAATTTATCTTTTATTGATTTGACTACAAGAATTATGCTTTTCTAGAAATTTGTTTAAATCTCAAAACAAGAATTTTTATTGCAGTGACATGTCAATCGTCTAAACAAGCATTTCATCTTTTAGAATTCGTTTTCTGCACTATTCTAGAAAAGTA
>OENM01000007.1:128519-140092 GCA_900239745.1 Rotaria magnacalcarata
AATGCTATGCTGCTTCGTGACACGAGTTCAATCTTGAGGATGTAGGTGTGGGTGTGGGTGTACAAAACAAGAGACATACGATAAAACGTAAGCTTGAACGAGTTAACACATAAATACCATTAGTTTTGCTTAAAGCTCAAGATAAGCATCTACTTCAATGTTGATAGACAGTTCACAAGGTGATGGTAGAAACAATGATATCAGCATAAATCGAAAACTGAGTCTAATCTATACAAAAGCACCGACCAACAAAATAAAATATCATCACAAGAAATATGAGCGTGAAATAATCGTTTTGTTTATCGATCACTTCCATAAGATTTTCCTCAAATTTTGAGTTATAACGATGCAAAACATCGACTTTAATCATTTGCCTTATCATCACCTGAAACCATCCACGAAGGATCAAACAAGCTTGTAGAATGCTCAGCTCGAGTCGACTAATGATCGAGATATGATCAATAGGTCAAAACGTTTGGTATACTTTGCTTCAGATATGCGTCCTCAACTATTGTGAAATTTCGTGTTTATGAAGGAATCCTCAGTAGGGTGATATCACTCAAAACAAACACATCGGACAAAGTTCAAGTGGTTCTCAACAAAACGAGAGAATGACTAGATTCTATGACTGACCATAAGTCAAAAATTATTGCTTTTTAAAATTCTAATGATGCTTGAATGTGGATGATCTGGATCATTTTTTTGTTAACATTAAGGGTATAAATTATTAAATTCATTTCAAGTAAACAATTTTGGTAACACATACACGCTAAATTACCACAATGTTCTTTATTGAGCCAATCAAACATTGAACACCGATCAATTGTATTGCTATCATATAATCAGCAGAGCTGTGAAGTTAATTTTCATTATCATTTGGCTAACAGAATTGTCAACTAAACTAAAAAAAGAAAATATAATTGATTAATGATGATAATATATCATTCATTTTAAGTCAGTACTCTATACTAGATGGAATATTATCAAGAAAAATATTTCCATACCCGAAAAAAGAATTCGTACTGTATTATGGGCCAGAATAGTTATCGTGAAATCTACTTACAATCCCACGAGACTTAATCTCTGTTAAATATATAATTAAACAAAAAGTAAATATAATTAATCCACTCATTATTCATATAAATACTGTCAAATATTACATTTTTATTATCGTAGGTCTCATAATAATATCAGTATTAAATTTCCAATGACGCTCTTTACTTACATCATAGGTAATATTAAGTCATTAATTATGATATTTCGTCATTTTAGTTTCGATAATGAGAAAATAGAAACAGATGTATACAAACATTCTCTACAAACGTATTAAACTTCATAAGGCTTCAAAAATAAACTGACGATAATATTTAATATATGATATCTCTATAAAAAAAAACTAACAAGTCAATAGCATTTCTGATTCAATTGGAAAAAATAATAACGAAATTTTGGCCTTTTATTCTATGGAATACGATGATACTGACAAACTTCTTCTTTTCTCCTATTCTATGAGATTGACGAGAGACGACCGCCCCATAAAAAAGTGCCCAGTCTTATTTTTAATATTTATTTGAAAACAAACGATGCATGTTTTGGTAGCCACCAATTCTAAACAACGAACTCATATAAGTCTAGAAAAAAAAATCCATCTAAACCGTGTTTTGTTGTGTTGCCAACGCGTTGCTATGACTTTCGCTTTTTTAATTTTTGTATATATAAATATGAATTTTTATTTTAGCTCATGAAATACTATTAATTAAATCATAGATACTGAAAACTGATTTATACAGATGCTCTTTCATATTAGCATAGATTATTCACATTACTCGTAAAGTCGTCATGAATTTTGAAATACTCGACACTTAACTGTGATATCATTGTACTAATAAATAAAAGTTTCATTGCCATATTGACTCGACAAAAAATGTCTCACCATCATTCTCATGCGAGTTATGACGGGCAGACCAATAAAATATTTAAGTGATGACAATCTATATCTTATAGAAATATTGTTTAAAAAAAAATTTACATTTAATAGAATAAGATAGAGATGTACTTACACATTGTTGCATCAATTTTTATAAAATATCTAATTTCAAATTTTGATGATGGCAGTTGTTCGACTTGCTATAAGATTCAACTCCATAAAATATTGAATCTATTTATTTTTGTCTAACAATCGACGTAGCTAACTGTAAGCAAATGATGATAGACAGTTTATATTTATATTATATTTTTCAAAGTCGAGAAATTTCTAAATACTTCCACAATGAATGAGGAACAAAGATAATAGAAAAGAAAGTACGGGAAAACATGACGAGCAACCCTTACTCAGTACGCGTGGCCTTTATATAAACTATAAAAAAAAATTCCCAAAGAAACACCCAACGCGCGTATAATTCATGTTTATAGAAATACCAAGACGTTTTATATGCACTCCGATAGCAACTGGGTATTTTTCTCCATCGATGAATCATTGCGCCCCCCTCCCCCCACCCGGTGTCGGGCATAGTGCAAATAAAAATCTTTTAAAGTGACGCAAAAAGGTTCCATATAATGCGAAGCCTTCTTATATATATTTTCAACTGTCACTTTTAGAAAAATTATAAAAGAAAAAGTGCTAGTAAAATGAAAGAAAAATTTTTTAAATTTTACTATCAGTCTAATTAAAAAACATTTTCACTGTACACATAATTTGCAGCTGATATATATTCGCGTTGACTCATAGTTTTCTTCCTTTCTTAGTTGTTTCTTTCTTTTTATTACGTGCAATGAAAAAAACAAAATCTGCACCAATAATCAATTGAAGAACAAAAAAAAAGGGGTAGCGGGTGTCTTGCTGTATCAGTCTGGAGAAAAAACACACACTTTTTGTGTTTGCAGTATTTTGATAAAATTATGTGAAATATTTACTTGAAAAGCCTTCTGTTTGCTCTTAAAAGAGCAAAACGACAAAGTCATACTCTCGAACGTTAACATAAAGGATGCTGTAGAAAAACAGAAAAATTCTCTATTTCTTTTTCTATAAGCAAAGCAAGGCTCTGAGAAAATAAAACTTGGCTGCTTTTGCTCATATGTCAACAGCTTGTTGATACTACTGTCATATTACTTGAAAAGGACTCTAAATTATTTTGTATTTATAATATTCATAGACAATTCACTGAAATTGTGCTCAATACAGAGAATCGATGAGAAATTGAACATAAAATATCGAATGTTATTTTTTACAATTTTTTTCTGTGTTGAAATAAATAAAGCATGTACTACATGATTAAGTAAAACGAACGAATATGGAATTAGTAATATTTCGAAAGTAGAAAAAACATCAACGAACATTTTATTTTTATTTTTTGATAGTAAATACGTGTTAAAATGAAAGTATAATTGCCATAGTAGTAACAAATAAAAATTATGTCGTATAGACACAATAACATATTTGTTCATGAAAAATATTTTTCTATTATTCCAGCGTTAACATGTTATTTAACTAGTTCAGTTTCATAACTGCAATAGTCTATTTCATATTTTAATTCAAACTCAATCAAGAATGAAATAGCAAAATCGAGAGGTGGCGCATATGAATGATACATCTTCTATAGTATTTTATTTTTCAGCTACTGAAATTAATAGTATATTTTGTATTTACCTTTTTTTTCGCTTATTTCTAACATCCTTATTAACTGTTTGTCATCGTAAATGAGTTCGTTTCGTAGCAACGCTTAGTACGATGGCGTTTTCAACCAATCCCAATGCATGATTGTTCTGAATTAATATTTTATAATTCAAAGATACCTAGCCAAGAAAGTTTAATTTATGAAATTAAAATCAACAACTATGTTGAACATGACCTAAAATTTAAGATTTCTTTGTTTTCCGTGGTGTAAAAATATCATCGCTGTTTCAGAATGATTTTATAAGAAAAATGTCGATTGATACTACAAGGTATTATGATGATAATCGAAAATGGTCTCGTGGTGTGAGTTTCAACAGTAATTATAGAAGTAAACAATCAAGTCATGGTACCGGTGATAGCGATTCTCTGATGGTATGCATAGAAGTTCATTGATTTTGAAATAAAGAAAAATTTTAATATATTTACATAAGAGATACATCAATGCATTATTTTTTTTCATTGTACACATCTACCCGTACTGATTCGCTTAAAACCGTATAAAGTCATATACATATTACCAATCTTTTCTTTTTTCGATGGATGACATCATAAACAAATCCTTTGTTTAGCGTAAATCAAGGCTTCAACATCTATATATATATATATATATACATATATATATACATATATATCTGTGTTTATATACATATATCTTCGGTTGAAATTCAAAAAAGAAACGCATAGTATTCTTTCTCTTTTCTCATTTGTGAAATTGAATAGGAACTGCTTACTCATAAACATGCACATATTTGTTTCTCTTGTTTTTCTCTCTCTCTCTCTCTCTTTCGAACGCCCGTTTCACATCGTTCGGCTTTTTTTATTGCCATCTCTAAAAATCATACTTGCGATTGCCCATCTGTTGCATCTTTTTTTTGTAGTCAACGCCATTGCTACTGAAAATTTCTTTCTGTCTGCCTTTTCGAATTGTTGTGCACACGCAAATGAAGTACATAATTCTGTAGCAAAAAAAGCAAACTTGTTTACCTAATCTTGTGTATACATCATGTACGCTTCCACTCTTTTCACGAATTGTAAACAGATGACCTTCGATTGTACATCTGTCGCGAAAAGTTAGGTTGATGATGTCTTCCTTTCTTTCAATTAGGAACTCACCGACGAGCACGTTTTACACTTGCTCGATCAAGCTATTGATCATCACGATAATTGTAATCCAATGAGTACGAGACGTTATCTACCACAAATTCCCTCTCAATCAGGAGCTATGCCGATCAACGATCATTCTCAAGTACCAACTCGTTCGGCTATAGAAGATTTATTTCAAATATTTGAAAACAATGCTGAATTTATAACGATGGGTAAACGTTTATTAAATAAAAAACGAAAATTAGAACAATTACGAGCACAACTTAATTTACCTGATGATTTAACTAGTGAAGACACAGTGAAATTATTACAATTACGAGAACGTCTCAAAGCAAAACGAAGACTACGTAAGCGAAGATAGCTGTTTCTTTTTTTATTGTAAATTTCTTTTTCTTTCGGTTGAATCTCCGTAGCTACCGTATTCATTGCACCAGAAAAAACGTCCATGAATAAAGAACTAACAACAATATATCGAAGATCATCAACTAGTATGCCTGATCTAACTCCAGCCACGTTGTAAGTTATTAATTGAATAATACGAAAAGAGATAATTGTTTGCTTCTATGAACCATAGAATTGATACAACTAATCAATCATCTTTATTCGATCTCAATGCTTCATTGAATAGTTCTGTTTATCGAAAGCGAAAACGAAAATCACTGTTTCGAGTAAATAATAATTTATTTATCTTAATGAAATTTAATATTTCATATATCATTTTACATTGAACTATAAGTTTGATTATTATGTATGAGAATATGATACGTGGAAGCCAACAAATTTATTCAGTTTTTCTTTCGAAGTTCATGGTTTTATTTTTCCTCCATTCTGTTATTATTTGAGAGAACTTAGTTTTGAAACAAATGAAATTATTTGATGAAATTTTATTCTATGTTTTGAATGACAATACAGAGCTGATTAATTTACTGAGGTCAAAAAAAATGTACAAATAAGTCTTTCAACATGATTAGATGCAATGCGATTAGTAGTTATGTTGTACAAGAACAGTAACAATGAGAAATATTTTGCAATAAAAAAAAATATGTGAAAATCTTACAAATGTTCAAAGCTCGATTATAATCGAAGATTTTCTATTTCTTCTTTAAAATTATTAAAAGAATATTTTTTGATCAACATTTGAATCTTATATCGTTAATTATTAAGTGAAATCTATCATTAAGATCATTGAGTCTTTTGTGAGATGAATCAGTCATCAGATACTTTTAAATTTATTGTATTGAATAGACTTATGATAGTTCTGGATCAAGCAATTGATAATCAGTTCTTTTATCACCATAGGAACAAAAACTAAATAGAATATTTAAACCGCGATTATTGATAGAACAATATCATTCGAAAATAATTGGTTCATTCTAGTTGTTATCATACATCTGATACTTAATTAAGCGGCAGCGATTTTTTTTTCGAGTTATATTACACGATTTAATAATCACTTCTTATTTCAGTCGTATGCAAGAGTATACTAGAGCATGTCACGATATGAATATAATTTTATATTAATTTATTATTTGTATTCTAATTTTATATAAAATATTCATGAAACTTTTTTCCTTCTCATAGAAACAAATTGGACCTGAATTTGTTGTAAAACCTAATACTAAAGTTGAAAAAATCATAGTTCCTAGTCGAGTAAGTTTAATATTTATTTTACGGAAAAGATTATTCTTATAATATATTTATAAAAGAATCCATTTGAATGCATTTGTCAAGTTATGGTTCTTCTTCCAAATAATAATTGCGTTCGAGTGTGTTGTAAATCTAATGCTACTGTACGAGTTATTTATGAAACGATTGTAACTTATGCTGATTTAATTGAACATGATCTTTTTGGTCTTATGATTATGATCGGTTAGTATTCATTTGTCTTTTAATTTTAGTAAATTAAGTAATAGAAACTTTTTTTTCTTGTAAATGCAGAAGATGAATGTTTTTTTCCTTCGATGGATCTTAAAATATCGAAATTAATAAATGATTCAAAATGGAAATCTGGTCAAACTATATATGTTATGCAATTAAAAATTAAATTTTTTGTTAATGATATTGCTGTACTCAGGTTTTTGTTTTGTTTTTCAATTGACAATACTGATTTGAACTCTTTTGTACTGTGCTTAGACATTTTCTTACGCAACATTTTTTTTATTTACAATTTCGACAAATGATTCTTGAGGATGCATTTGAAACTACAAGTGAACAAAAATTATCATTTGCAGCGTTAGCTTATCAAGCTGAATATGGTGGTTTAAATGAAAATGAACAATTACCAACCAATTTTATCATTGAGCATTATGGATCCAAAGATTTAATTAATGAGGTCTGAAAATTATCTTGAATAGAAAATTGTTTTTTCATGTTTTATTTTTTGTATTAGTATGGTACTCAAAATTTAAGTGAAGAAATTATTAAAAGACAACATACCTATGCTGAATTAAATGATGTACAAGCTGAACAATTGTTTGTGGAAAGTGTGATGAAATTAGGTAAAATATTAGCTACGTTTTCTTCATCATTGTTAAAAGGATTAACCTATTAGAAAAGTATAAATGATTCATATTGGATGTCCCAGGAATAATGGTTATCTCAGTATTTTACCAATATCTCCGTCAGTTTTCGTCGCACAGATTTAACTCTTTTCACCAAAAGATTCCTCATTCAGTTCTCTACAAAGCCGTATAAAACGTTTTAATGTAAAAAGGAACCGTGAAAAATTCTAGGCTACAAACTACAAGACACCAAAATGATGGGTTTTGTGACTGCGTTTTTTTCAAAAAATAATTATCTTTTATCTATGATTTGGCAGGCGCCTAGTTGTGCTCGTCCCTGCTTTTCGATATTTTCAAATATCTTCGTTCTTATGATCTGTAATGTAGGTCGTCGGAACAGGATAGTACTATACAAATGGTCATATTTCTTACAAAACAACGTGAAATCGTCGAAATTCGTTTTATCAAGCCACATTTTTATACAAAGCAAAGAATATATACAGGCCATTGCGTAGGCTTGGTAGGCTAATCATTTGCTCTAAAATGAGCAACAATAATTTAGCATAAAAAGTTAGTTTAGGACATAGGCGTCGGAATTTTCCAAAGTAACGCCAAAGCCCTGCCGAAAAATTCGAAATATGTGGAAAAGAAAAAGCTTGACTGTATGAGAACTAAAGTGTCAAAAGGACTTTTTAATTCCCATCAAGAAAGAGTTTTTTCTAAGGCTACACAATCACTCATTCAGTTTTTCTGTATATCGCGCATCTCACCACCGCTAAGATAATAAAAATTGGCAAAACAATTTTGCAAAATCCGTCATTTTGGTGTCTTGTAGTCTGTAGCCTAGAATTTTTCACGGTTCCTTTTTACATTAAAATGTTTTATACGGTTTCGTAGAGAACTGAACGAGACATCTTTTGGTGAAAAGAGTTAAATCTGTGCGACGAAAACTGACGGAGATATTGGTAAAATACTGAGAGGCCCATTATTCCTGGGACACCCGATATTAGCAATGTCTAAATAAAGTAAATAATTCAATTATATGCTCTTCTAAAATCTAATGAACAATTTTTGCAAAAAAAGCAACCAATCGTGCTTGAATGGTATCTTGCTACAATTGAATCTCATTTGAACTACATTTGAAATTGCAAACATTTGAGTTTTATTGCTTCGTCAATATGATTTCTACAACTCTTATTAAAGTAACCTAAACGATGACCATGAGAAAACTTCATTATGCAAAAGTATGAACATAAATACAATGTCTATGCGAAAATCAAACTACAAGCGTACGCTTGAGTATATCAGTGTGTTTATTAGTCTTCTGTAGCTTAAGGACCTAGCTCAATAGCAGAGTTTAACTATTTTAAAATTTATCTCATCCATCATAAACTAGCTGTCGATATTTACTGTTGAACCACAAATATTGAAGGATATCTCTCTTTTAAAAGGATTTATCAAACATTATCATATTTTAATTCTCGATCAACAGAAGACTTTTTGCTGAGTGATTTTGTATGAAGGTACGTTTTCTTGTCATTTTGACAACAACAAATCATACCGTTGTTGAGAGTATACGTAATCTCCCCTTTATGTTTGCCTACACATCACTCGTATCGTCGATAAGATTTCATTCATTCTGTTTGCCTTTTTGTTTATGCAATAGCATGATTTTCTTTTCGTATAGACAATTATGGTTATCATATGTATAAATTATACAAAGATCTAAAACGTGATGATGTATTTCTTGCTGGCATACGTTTAAAAGATATATCAATTTGGCAAATAAAAAATCGGCAGCAATCAGCAAAAGTGGCTTATCTCTGGGATCAAATTGAACGGATAGATTTTGATAAAAAATCATTTTCTATCATACTTAAACGTCAAGCAAGTGATGCAAAAATTAAATATTTAACTAATAATAGTAAAAAGTAATGTCTTTTAAATTTTCATATTTTTAACTGAAACTTATTCTGATCGTTTTCTTTTTTGAAATTACTTAATAGAGGAAAATATTTATTTAATCTATGCTATGATACATATACATTTACAAAATCACTTCTTCTGCGTCATAATAGTCGATATAGTTTATTAAATGAACCGATCGGTGACAGTAAATTTAATACAAAAAGACAAACTTCTAAAAATGAAAATGTTATTTTTTTTTAATAATACAGTTGATTTCGTTCGTAATGGTTCCGATGCAGAAAGTGTCGATCAAAATGTATGATTAATAGATTAGATGTTTTTTTTTGTTTCTCTTAAGATTATTTGTTTCTATTGTATATAGGCTGATCAAACTCGATCTCAATCACATGAAAATTTAAGTACATTGGGAAAGTAAGATATTATGAATAGAAAAAAATTTTTTTTAAATAAATATCTTATTTTACAAAAAAAACATATATAATGATATATTGATTTAGAAATGCACCAATTAAGTCGCCTACAATAATTGTCTATGAAGTTGATTTATATAAAGACGATAATAATAGTTTGGGTATGTCACTTATGGGTGATTCCACTTCAGGAGTTTTTATCAAATCAATTCAACCAATCGACGGAAGTGCAGCACGATCAAGAAAAATTCAAGCAGGTTTAAAAGACTATTGAATGCACCTCTTTTTTTTCAATTTCAAAAAATGTTTCCGTACTTGATAGGCGATAGACTTTTATCATATAATGGAAACAATATTGGTGGTATGACGGTACAAGAAGTAGCCGATGCTCTTAGTCTATCACCAAATCCTTGCCAATTAAAATTATCAAGACATGAAGTTCCAACACTAAATCGACGAGATCATTTTCAAAGACCAACGAGTGTTGATGCCGATTCTTTTCTACAGCAACAAAAACATAATAAATATTCGTCAAATACTTTATCAGTATGGTTATTTTATTATTTCAATGATAGTAACTTCTTGTATGTTTTGTATTTTTAATATTGATAGACAACATGGTCACATGAAAATCATTCAAAAGCTTTGCCAGCAAAACGTCTTCTATCAAATGAAAGCATTCTTTCGCAAGCATCCGATCTTTCAGCTACACATGATATCAAAAGTGCTGTATTTCCTGTAACAATAGATAAATTGGGTCATAATAGTCTTGGTTTTCTTGTTGTTGTACGTCATTTAATAGTTTCGTTGATTCGAAAACATCAAAGTATTCATTTTTATTTTACAATTTTTCAAGGGTGGCCTTGATTCAGAAATTGAAGATCATGGAATCTATGTTAAAAGTATAACACCGGGTGGTCCTGCTTCAAAATCAAATTTATTAATAGAAGGTAACTAATTTTATTTCCATATTTCTATTCTTCATATGGAATGAGATTTATCTTTCTAGGTGATAAAATTCTTGAAGTAAATGGTTCTTCGTTAGCACGGGTAACACATGCTGAAGCTGTTGAATTATTCCGTGGAGCAACAGGACCTAGATGCCATTTACTTGTTCAACGTCTAATTTTTCTCAATAGTTCAGGCCCATCATTGATAAAAAAAATCTATCCTTTTGCTCGCCCAGGTACTAAAGTTAATATTAACATGAAAGCTCTCCTATATAAGCACATTGCGGCTATTTTAGATAATACATTTGAAGTTTTTCTAAACCGTAGTTCTACTGGTTTAGGTCTTAGTTTAACGGGTGGCATAACTGAAAATAAACCCATCGAAGTTCTTGATATCTACCCCAATCAACCAGCTGCTCTATCAGGCCGATTAAATATTGGCGATGTTATTTTATCAATAAACAATATAACTATGCATAATCGAAATGTGCAAGTATGTATATTTTGCAAATAATTGTTAATATGAAAATTATTTTTCTAGGATATACCTTCGGTTATTGGTGAATCAACAGAAAATGTGAAAATTGTTGCATGTCGACCAGATCATCGAGAATATCAAGCTTATTTGGTTTATAACCTTTTTATTTTCTTCTTATTGCTAAAGTAATAGAAGCATTGATTTTTTTTGTTTACATCTATGTAGGATCGTCATATGGCTAATGATAATCAATCATCTATACCATCACCAATGAATAATGAGCAATCTCGATATACAAATGATGTAGTTCGCGATTTACCACCAAAATCACCTGGTACTAGACGTGTTATGCCAAAAGTACCAATAAAAGCTAAACGCGGCGAGGTAAAGATTGATTTTAAGTGTGAAAATATACGCGGCAAATATAATTAGAGAGTATCAACACTGAAAAGATGCTTTTTTGAAAAAAAAGAGATTCAGTGTATGATTATTCTTTGGAAATTACTTATATTTTTCATTTTTTTTTTT
>OENM01000007.1:140133-157204 GCA_900239745.1 Rotaria magnacalcarata
CGTGTTATGCCAAAAGTACCAATAAAAGCTAAACGCGGCGAGGTAAAGATTGATTTTAAGTGTGAAAATATACGTGGCAAATATAATTAGAGAGTATCAACACTGAAAAGATGCTTTTTTGAAAAAAAGAGATTCAGTGTATGATTATTCTTTGGAAATTACTTATATTTTTCATTTTTTTTTCGTTTTTTAAAATCATTCTAACTGTCTTGCAATAATTGCAACGCTTTTTTCAAACGCACATTAGGTTTTTGCCGTGATAATGAACAAAGAAAAAGATAGTGGTTTTGGTTTTACATTATCAGCAGGTTCATCATCGATCGGATATCCACATATTCGATCAGTATTACGTGAACCAGCTCTATCTGCTGGATTGAAACATTGGGATCGTATTTTATCGATAAATGATACAGATTGTCAAACAATAACACATCGTGATCTTGTTGCACGGCTTCGTTATGCACCAACAGGTCCTGTACATTTTATTATTTATCGGCCACGTATTGATGAAATTGTGCATGCAAAAGAAAGAAGCCGACAATTGCAAAATACATCATATGTATCAATGAGCGTTGGCGTGAGTTAGAGAGTGGCGCTTTTCACTCTCTATTCTCCTTTGTGAGCACTTCTCATGTATTAAAAAGAAAAACTTTCTTTTTTCTATTTTTATTACACTTGCTAAAAGTCTATTAACGCTATTAAACAATAGAACTCTGTTTGCGTGTTTGCATGTGTGCGTGTTTGCGTGTTTGCGTGTTTACGTGTTTGCGTGTTGATGTGTGTGTGTGTGTGTTTGGGGATCTTCATTTGACTAGCGATCAGTAGCATAAATTTTTTATTATATATATATTAATAGGATCAATCCGGAACAAGTATTTCGGCACCACCGTCGCCTGTCATGCCTCGTAAACAGAATAAATCCGAATTGTTTAATAAACCAGTGGTGAGATTTCATATTATTAATTATAAAATATATATATTTACATCATGCGTTACTGATGAAAATTTTAGCAATATGAAAAAATCGAAATTACATTACCTAAAGCTCCCCAAGGAACGTATGGTATTGGACTCAGTCAAATTGATCCTCAAAAATCACTTGGTGGTATATTTATATGTGCTCTTCAACCAAATGGAATTGCTGAAAAAGATGGTCGATTAAAGATTGATGATCTACTATTATTCTTAAATGATAATAGTACTGAGCAAATGTCTTATCGCGAAGTCGTAGAAGCATTAAAAGTAACAACAAAGAAAGGCGTTAAACTAATAGTTGCTAGGTATTATTTTTTGCTTTTCAAAAACATCTAATATATTGTCATTTAACATCGAAATACATTTCATTCAATTTAGACCAATAAACAATTCTTCAACATCAAACACAACAAATATGATTCCGAATAAAGAAATTCCAAAGGTAAATTCATATATTATTTGTATTGATTATAGAGAGTATAAAAATGGTATTTTAAATATTCTAGACACAAGATGAAGCTTCAATACCTAAGTCAATATCGCCAACTATTACTTCATCGATTATTGAAAAATTACTACCACGTGAAAAACCAAAATTACTTCCTTTAACAAAAATTGAAAAGCCCCAAGCAACTACTGCTAATATTGCACCAACTTCTATAGAAATACCATCATCATCATCATCTTCAGCACCAACTACAGTGGCTGGTGTAGCTGCTAAATCTTCATTAACATCAGGTTCGGCATTAGAATCTCTGATTGGTAAAAAGGTCAAACCATTATCATCGAATACTGTCGAAACAATCACAGATAAACAGCAGAATCAACCGATTGATATTGAGAAAAAAGATTCTCCTCTTTCATATACCGATGTCGATGAAGATACAAGTGATATAAAAACACCATTAATGAGTCCTCAATCACCAATAGCACCACCACCAACTATTCTAGAATTGATAGTACCACCTACAAATTCAAAATTATCATCAGGTAAATAAATAACTTTTTGTAGCTGTTGATATCAACCCTTATATCGTTTTCTTCTAGAATCTTCAAGAAATGATATTGCTAAACGAAAACAATATTATCAAGTAAGTAAATCGATTTAATTGCACTTAATTAACTTCATCATTCTTAATAGCAAGCTGCATCTAATGAAACTCTAATACTGAATGCTGGTGTTACGGAAAAGATTGAAAATTTAACTATGCAATTAATTGATAAAATTAGTACACCTGCTATAACAATGGATACAACAACATTAATGGATGAATGTCGGGAAGTCGATATAAAAATTGGTTCTGATGATGAGTATTTAGAAGAATTTCGAGTAAATCGTTTTTAATTTTTATTAAAAAGCAGAAATTGATTACAAAAAATATATTATCTAGACATTAAAAACTATCAATGAACATGAACCAGTTGAATTCTGTTCTGTGGCGATGTTAGCTGAATATAAAAGACTAAATCGTTTTCAAAATATAATTCCGTATGATTTTAATCGTGTTGTACTTTCAACTAAACCAGATTATATTAATGCGAGTCACATAGCAATACCAATTGGAGATAAATCAATGAAATATATTATTTGTCCACCACCACTACCTGATAGTATCAGTCAGTATTATTTATTGTATTTTGTTTTGACATAAATATATTATCAATGTATTTACTGTTTAGATGACTTTTGGCAAATGATTTTCGAAACAAAAGTTAAATGCATGATAGGCATATTTAATGATCAAGATTTAAAAAAAATGAAATGTCCTGCCTATTGGCCGGCAAGTATAAAAGAAACAATGACATTTTCACCATTGTAAGTGATGTATATTGATTTTCTATTGTATTAAAATTTTTTGTCGTATTGTTTTTTTCAGTTTATCTTTGACACTAATAAAAATTCGTCAATTAGGTGGAGGTATTGATATCAAAGAATTTCGTATTCGTGCTAGTGAACAACCACATCAAAAACAAGAGCATTCAATTATATTTTTAACATATAGTAAATGGCCACAGGATGACAATATCCCACGTGATACACACTCATTTCTTAATCTTATACATTTAGCACATTCATATCAAACAAGTGATACACCATTATTGATTCATTGTAATACAGGTGTTGGACGAACAGGATGTGCATTATTAATAAGTTTACTTCTAATTAAAATTATACGTGGAAGAACATTAGATATTTACCAAATGGCTAAAGAATTGCGACGTCAACGCTGTGGTATCGTTCAAACTGAACAACAATATCGATTTATTTATGACTGTGCGCGTGATGCACTTAACATGGCTATTGAACTCTCAATCATGCAAAGTGCACAATAAAAACAATGTTTTTGCTACTTGTTTTTGTTTTTAAATAACTATTATATATTTTTCTCTGTGGTTCTGACAAATCAGAACGAAAAAGTAAAATAAAAGCGAACATGTATATGATGGATCTATGTCACTCTGCCAATTCCCCTTTCTGCCAGTTACGTTAAAACAATTGGCAGAAAGACAGTGACATTCTGCCAATTGGCAGAATCGCTCTCTGACGCTCTGCCAACTATAGTACTTTTTGCCAATTGGCAGTATGTCACAGACATCTCTGCCAATTGGCAAAAAATCGCCCATGAGAACTTACGGATTAATTAAGTTAATATTATTTCTATACGTAAAAGATGGCGCTCGGTTATAGTAGGGAAATATGAAAGAAGAAACTTGATTGAATACGACTGATTTTATCTTTTGAAATGGCTATGAGTCATTGAATCACTCTGTTTTATCGTTGCCTCTTTCTTTTTCTCTTTTCTCTTTTTCTTGTTTCTATCGGTCTAACTGATTTAGTTTGTTGAATTAACGGACCGACATTCGATTTTTGAATAGTCAACTTACTGGACTGAATTGTATTCATGTACAGTCCGACCTATTACAATGTATAAATACTGGGCTATTTATCACATTTTCACATCATTTTTATTTTTCGTTTCATCTGCAAAGGTCACTAGATGTGTTTTATTTCTCTTCTCTACTACTATACTCGGCTGGGCTTCGTTCCACTCTCTACTTCTAACTTATATTTTATTTTATAAGAGCACTGAATCTGTACTTTCTCTCTTTTCTTCTTCTAATCTGATCATTTTATTCTTGTTTGTAGATCACAACTTCTTCATTGTCGACCTCCGTTAATTTGTTAATATATAAATATTATTTTCGCTTGTTATGTCACCAACCAAATCGTATTCCGTTGAAAAGGGAATTACTCGTTCTGTTGCGAGAATTATTCTATTTTTTAAGTTAATTTAGAAATTCGAGTTTATAGTTTCATAGCCATTTCTGCCAATTGGCAGAAAATCATAAGACACGCTGCCAATTACAACACACTTTTGCCAATTGGCAGAAATTTTGTGACGCTCTGCCAATTTTTGAATTGGCAGAAAGGAATTGGCAGAAAGGGGTATTGGCAGAAAGGGTTAATACCGTATATGATAGGCTTGTATATCTAATCTTCTTAGTAAACATTACAAATATTTTAACAGAAGGCAAAACAAATTTTGATTCAACACAAGCAAACAAAACTTTTAAAAAAAGCGTCTAAACGCAAAAAAGACGACAATAGAGAAAAAGTGAACATGTTTATATGACAATTAGCATTCCCAGCTGTGAACAAAAAGCGCCCATTTGTCGTCCTTTCTATGCCCTTGAACGCTTTTTTATCCAAAAAAACGCATATAAATGCATACAAATGAATGGGATAAGTAGTCATTTTTTTTGAATAGTCGCGATCTGTGACGGGATAATGACTAGGGTTCTCGAGTATGAAAGAAACCATCACNCCCCCCCCCCCCCCTTCATTTTTTGTATGCATTTACATGTAGATTTTAGATGAAAGCGCATAAAAACGACGACAAATGGGCGCTTTTCGTTCACAGCTGGGTATTCAGGTTGACATCCAAATACGCCCACTTTTTTCTCGACTTTTTTGTTTCTTTTGTTTAGATGCATTTTTGAAAAACTTTATCTATTTGGATATTATGAATTCTGCATTAGCTGTACTAGTTGTCATTGCACATCCTGATGATGAAACTATTTTCGCAGGTTTTATTCATGCGTTAGTACATAAAATTCATGCTACTGTTGATCTTGTTTGTGTAACCAATGGTGAAGGTGGTTTTCAACATTCTGCACCATCCGAATACTTATACGACAATCTAGAACTATCAAATGAAAGTATTGGCCGGCAACATTTACCACGTATACGTAAACAAGAATTATTTGCTAGTGGGAAAATATTAGGAATTCGAAAATATTTCTTCTTCGATCAATTAGATTTAAAATATGACCGAAATGTTGATATTGTTTTTGCTGAACAATGGAATAAAAAACAAATCATTGAACTACTTGAACAAGTCATAATAACGGGTAACAGTACTCATGGCTATGATGTAATGCTTATTATGCTACCAAGCATTCAATCACATGGTCATCATACAGCATCAGGTTTGTTAGCACTTGAGACGATAGAACATTTACAAAAAAATAAATCACCAAATATAAAAATCCCTACGGTTATTGGTGGATCTGAATTTGTTTTAAACGAATTACCAACATATTTATCGAATCCATTAGTAGAAATATGTTCAATTCTACCAAATGAATTTCGATTTAATCGTACATGGAAGTTAAGTAATACAACTAATATTCCTGATTATCAAACAATCGTGATTTGGACACGTAGTGAGCATAAATCTCAAGGCAGTTTAATAGTTGAAACATTAACAACACTCACACGAGAATATGAACAATATTTTTATTTTTCCATTAATAATGAAAAAAATACTCGAGCACGTATTCAGCTAATTGAACGTATATTTAATCAATTAGCTCACATTCATGAATACAATACCGGAAATGTTCTTCAACAACAATAGAAAACATTAAAAGAATTCACGATGCGGAAGTCATTTCCTCTCTTTCATTCGGCTTAGACTTATGTCTAGTTTACCAATTTAGACATCGCTTACAATATCCATTAATTGAAGCATCGTAAATTTGTTCGTTTTTTTTTCTTCACCATGTTTTTTCCTGTGTGTCTATTTTTTTCTGTTATATTTTTCTCGTATCCATAAATAAAGAGGATTAAAAAATTCTTCGGTAGAATAAATAGTTCGTGACAAACACTTTTCCTTTTTATATGCCTCAAGCTAACTCATCAGAGTCTATGAACGTCGACATTACACGCTATGAGTTCTTGCTGTTTACCATTCACTACTATTATACTATTAAATAATAAGAGCAGTGAAATGATTTCAAGCGATGCAAAGTTCTATATAAGCTAGGGAAGTTGAAAGCTTTTGTACTATTTTATTCACAACATTTTCAAAGAATGCGTTTTGTATTATCAAAAGATGCTCTGTTATCTTATTTTTAGATGTATCTTCTTCTAGTATAGAGGAATTTCGATACCGCCGTACTACTGACTTAACTCTCCTTCTTGTCCCTTTTTTCCCTTTATTGTATTGCTTGATTTATCTATACAGAATTGATCGTTATTTTCTCCTGTTTTTTATATATCATCTACGTCATCACTTGTATTTTTTTTCTTCAAGTTCAGTTCTTCTAGGTCGATCTAGTAATTATTTGTATATGTGTATGTGACTTGTGTTCAAATAGATATGCAGAATCGACGAGAAAGGGTGTCAGTCTCTAATCTGTATAGATCGTTAAAAAGCTTTCATATTCTTGCACGATGAATCGACAACGGGTGTTGATAAAGATTGAACTCTTGAGTTTTATTGTATTGTATACGTCTCTTGCTTCACTCCCCCTTCTCCCTCCCCTCCCCCAGTCTACAATACTCTTTATTTTCTTATTGCACTTCTGAAATAACGATTGGCAAAGAAAGAATAGAAAGATCCTATCTCGTTGAATTAGAAAGAAAGCAACTGAGTGATTGAACAGAATCAATAATAGTCTATTGAAATAGGAAATAATTGCAGTACGTTCTCTACGTTTGTTTTTTTTTTGTTTTAATTTACTTTCACCATTTTAGATAACAGTTATTAATTAAACAATCTTCTAAAAATGAGCATTCACAACATCACTGTATTTTGTATATTCATCGCTATGGTCATTCCATTATTGGCTTTTTCTACATCGAATCAAGAAATAATTGAAGATCTTAGCAATGAACTTGATCGATTTGAAGAAGTAAATCGTCAAAGTCGACATCTATTCCATTCCCCTCTTAATAGAAATCAACTTTACAAAAATGAACATATTCTCTTGAAGAAAACAGCCGATTTTCAAGAAATTTTAAAACCATGCAATCAAATACCGGCAAGTGGTCGTGGTAACAATTATGCTGATTGTGTACGTCAACGTATGTTACTTTTGGGAAGAAAACGCAGACAAACAAGTTATGAATAATCAATTTACCAAATATAAAAAATAAGTTTTTCTTTCCCATCATCAGATTTATCCTATTGGCATAAATTTCGGTATGCTTATTCATACGTATTCAGTCACATGCTTTATTTTTCTGTAATTTTTCCTTTTAAATTATTACTATTCTATTTTTTTGCCTACATGGTCAACAAATGTCGTTTGAAGTAATAAATAAAAGACCAGAAACTAATTAAATTTCCATATAAGAATACTACATTATGAAATTATAGGCCGATTAATCGTTTCTTTTTCTATTTTCTGCGGCAGATAAAGAAAAGCAATCGAGTGTAAAAGAGTAGTCTGTATGAATCGAGGTATGATTAGTTACATTTTAGTCGGCGCTCTCATTCAAATTATCGATTATATGTGATCGAATCGTGTTCTATATTCTCCAGCGTATGATGTGCTGATCGATCGATCAATCATACAAATGTATGCATACAGAAGTACAATTATAGAATTGACTATTATTATTTGAAAGAATAATCATCATTCCAAAAGTTGTTTTGTTTGATTGGTCTTATGTCTCATGCTTTGTTCATGTTAATAAAAATTGAAACAAAAAGAAACAATGAAGATATAATGTCGCAGAAACCTTAATTATTTATATTCATCTTTTTTAAGTCTACATCTCTCACGTTCTGTTTCCATGTCATTTTGACAAATACTTCTAGTCACACCATGAAGAAATAACAAAAAGTTGTTTTTTAGTATGATTAGTAGCAAAAGATGAACGAAGAAAAAACGATAAACGTATCATATGAGGAATTTTTTGATATTTGTTTAATCAATATATAGAATGTGTATTGTAATGAGAGAATACTATCATATGTTTTTATAATTGCTAAATCATGTGTGGAATATATTTTACTACTAAAAACGAAAGACAAGATTATCATATATAAATAAGCTTTCTTTTCATTGATAACATATATAATATAATTAATCTAACAGATCAAGTCAAATTAAGCCGAAGCATTTCCTAACATATCAAATTAAAATATTCTAAATCTGTTTCTCATTGATTGAGTGAAGCTTAATTTACTTACTCAACTATATTCAGAGAAAATTAACTTCTTATGAAAGAAAATAAAGCTACATCAGATATTGTTACTTTCTGATTTCATTCATCGAGACTCCAATACGATCATTTTGAAATATTGGCAGATAATAATCTTTGTTACTCTACCAAATCTGATCTATCTAAGAAAAGAATCATTTTCTAATCAAACGATGAAAGGAAATATTTTTAATAAAGTACTTGATATACTAAACAAGTTGGCCCTAAGCTTTTTACTCCAAATATTAGCATGTTATTCAAAACATTGTTTACTAATTTATTTTCATTCTTCATCATAACTTCATTTTTCACGTCTAACTAGACAAGGCCCCTGAGTGTGTCTCTGAGATTTTAACCAAAAGTAAATGGATGTGTCAGGTCAAGTATTGCTATCTCAAATATATATATAACTTAGCGGTCCAGAGCAAACCAATGAAAAAAATAATTTTTTTGATATTCTGAGGGGTATCACGGACGAATTGTTTTAGTACTGGTGGTACCCCTCAGGATATTTTAAGTTTGATCACCTAAATTTTTTCATTCGTTTGCTCTGGGCCGCTAAGTTGTATTTGTTTGAGATAGCAATACTTGACCTGACACATTCATTTACTTTTGGTTAATATCTCAGAGACACACTCAGGGACCTTCCCTCGTAAGCTTTTCTCTTCATACATCGAACATAGATTTTTTTCCGATCACGGTTCTATTAGTAGTCGTTACAGTTCGATAGAATTATTCGTTATGATTGCAACTATGCAATATGTTTTTAATAAGTATTAAAAAACGTAACAAAGATTTGAATTGATTTCTGAAGATTCTGAAACTTTCGAATTTTTACCCTAAATAACATGAAATTCGATTTACATTTATCGAAAATAGTTTCATTTGATTCTGATGCTTTTTATTCGGATATTCATAAATTATCTACATATTAAACATCATACTATATAGACATTATTTTATTGTATACAAATGTTTTTATTTATCATGACTACTCTGTCATATGAACATAATCTTTACAAAAACATTAGAAAATTCAATTTACTATCGGTATCAATAACTAAATAATAGACATTGTTGAAATTTAATTAAAACACACAATGAAATTAAAATATTTGTTTGTAAGATGAACATATAAATAATAATACTATTAAATATTGATTCATTATGATGATCTCAAAACTCAATCAACATTGCGAATAAATATTTTCTAATCAATAAATATTTCACTGTCGATATTTATTATAGAAAAATCAGTCTTTTCTTTCAAAATCATACAATTTGATTGCAAAATTAGTTTTCAGATATTACACAAGATTTTTTTTTAAACGTTCACATTATTGAGAGAGGCAACTATATTAATGTTGTTTGAACAGATTTGAGTTGTATTGAGATGAGCAATGTATAAAAAAAATATCATAAAAAATTTCTCGATGAACTACGTCTGTTGATTTGCCTTGATTCACACTATGTCTATCGAACTTGTCACAAAGAACCTGAGCATTATCAGCAAGAGCTCCATCTGAATGAATGGAACTGTTATTAAATTAATCGAGAAAAACCATGCAAAAAATAAATAATCTGTGAAGTTAGTGCAACGTGATTGAACACAACTTGAAAATTATTAGTCAACATATTTTGTAAGATATTAGCGAAAATTTTCGTCCGTCTCATTGAAGATAGTATATCAGCCGATTTCGCGATCTAAAAGCTCACTCAAGTCATATTTTAGGAACCAACGAAAGCAAGAATTTCAGCTAACATAATGAATATAATAGTTTACTTCTAAGAAAATAAGATCTATATTTCTGTATGTCTATATGTATATTGAACAAACTGATAAGAATTTACTTGGCAGTGGATAAATCGTGCGAGCATATAAATTTCAAACTAGTTCGTATTGATGCAGTCGAATAGAACAAAACAGATGACCATGACATATGAATTTATTTAATATATTGACTGAGATAATGTTAATAATTGAGTCAATTCAAATTATGTTATCCGTATATGAAAATAGAAGTGTCAACGCTGTTCTATAATTTTTAAAGTAAAATTTAAATAGGTAAATAATTCTTTTGTTTTAGATGTATAGATTTTATTTTATTTTATTTTATTAAGTGAGAAACCTATGTACGAGATAACGTATAAGCCATGTTAAATAACCTGCTTGTACAGCAAACAATATTAAACCGAAAAATGAAAAAATGAATGCAATATTGAACAGCACTTTAGCTCGAGATATTTGATTTTTCCGGGCAGCTATTCGAGCAAATATAGTAACAATGACGGATGGTATAGTACATATCCAACAACCAAATATGCATATAATACACAGTGTGCATGAATATTTATTTCTATATATAAGATGGCGTTCAGTTTCGAATAAAAATATTCCACCGTCGTTTGATTCTTCAACAACATCGATCATAGAATCAACTTCATGTATAGGTTGTATTGGTGAAGTAGGTGATGTCAATGAGTGTACGATCGTTTTAGATGACGATAGTGATACTGACGAAGAAATTTTTGCATGGTTGCCTTGAAAATTGACATTAGACTCCATTTGGCGCTATGTGTTTGTTCATTAAATGAAAGCCTTCGACGAATATAGTATGTCTCTATTGAAATAAACGTCAAAAGAGATTATCGTATAAAATATATCAAAATTAGATTGTCATCGGCTTCTCAATTTCAAGATTATATATTCGTATGTCCTATTAAAATTCTTGTTGACGAACCATTCAATGAATATCAATAGGTTTTGATTCCTAAAATCTTGATTAAGCTTTCTGATTAATTCATTGTATCGATCGATCTATGCTTATTTTTAGGCAACATAGATATTGAGAGACATTCAACATTTATGTTTTTCTCTCTTAGAAATGTACAGAAAATAATGTCTAATCCTTTATGAAAACTAGATCATTCTAATTATCGTATATGTTAGCTGTTTTACGGGAAAGAAATAGCTAAATTAATTTCTAATAATACAGAATTGATAAAAGAGATATTGCTGTTGTTGATGCTGCTCCTGCAATGATGATACTATAGGTTGAGCGCATGTGCTAGGGGCTATTAGATTTCTTATTGATTAAGATGTATTTTGTTATGACGTAGACTTCTTCACCTTTTAACAAACGAACGCAACGAGTTCTTCCTATTAAGTGATGACGTCGAATCGTTAATTGTTCTTCTAAAGAAAAGCATATCTACGTCATAAATAGCAGTCATCAGCAGATGAGGTAAGATGTAAAAACAACGATAGCATCAATCACAGCAGTCAGCAAAATTGTAGTTGAAGGATTTGAGAATTGGAAATAATTTCATTCAAACATACCTTCTCATTGGAAAAAAACAGCTGATGGAAAAGTAGATTAGCGATTGATTTACTAGGTTTAATCGGAAAATATTGCTGAGTTTAACGTAATGATTAAATACTATAATTATTTGTACATGATTTTTGAAAGAAAGTTGCTGTGATGTAATTTTAGTAAGAATCGCACGATTACGATCGATAAATACCATATTATTCATAACTAGGAAACATGGATAAAAGATGAAGTCAATTGAATATAAAACGGTGTTCATCGATGGCACTCTTTGAGTGAGAAGCATTTATTTTAAATATTATATTAATGGATTTTGAATAATCCTTCACAAATTAATTTGAAAATAATCTTTTATTTATCAGATTTCATGTCGTTTCTATGAGAAACAGAAAAAGAAAACAGAGTGGCTAACTCAGACAAATACTCTTGCCGTGATCGAATAGCACTCGTAAGAACAATAACACGCACATCATCAACAACCGCAAACGTAATAACAACGTTTTAGTTAAAAAAACATAGACGCGTTTCTAAGATTTTCTTTGTTCATTAATACTAGTAAATGAAATTTCAATCATGGACAACTCATTTAATACCACGAGAGGCTAGTTTCGATGGTTGGCATACGTCACATCGACAGTCAGGATATTTCCGAGGAGATAACTTGTGTTCTGAGATATTCATCGATCTTCTACTCATTGTGATAGATGATTCGTACCATTTTGGCGCAACATAATGATATTCAGGAGATTTCCATACCTTTGGTGCATGAACTGTATTGACTGGCATGTACCACCAGCGAGGATCGTATGTTTCTATTTCTTTTCCATGTTCATGGTGATGATGATGGTGACGATGTCGATGATGGTGTTTGTGTGAATGAGGCGAGTGCTGATGATTATGATAAAGAGGCTCATATTCATGGTCAACTGGATTATAATTAGATAAATATCCCAAATGATAATCTGATTGTGCTTGAACATATCCATAAGGATGGTGTTGATGATGATGAGGTTGGTGAGAATGATCGTTAATCGGTGGTAAATGAACATGTTCTTTGTGATGATTTTCCCTCGATTGAAGAACAGTGTATGGTTTTGATTGATGATTAGGTTTCGACGATGATACAGGAAGTTGTACAGTTTCGTCAATATCAACTATAGTTGTTTATAGATATACGGTCAAAAATACTGTATAGAGTTCATGTAATACATGACTTACCAACACCTGTCGGTACGATTCGTTCTCTTATCGACTGATTAGTATAAGGTAGTACATATCGCGGTCCCGGTGAATAGTCCGATACTTCGAGAGATTGAGCATCTGTTTCAGTGAATAATTGGCTTCTCGGTCGTTCCTTACTATTTTCATTCTTATTCGTTGTGCCCTCTTGATGTTTTTTCTTGTCATGTTTTTCTCTTGGCATCTTATGTTATGAGTATGAAACGAATGAATTATATGTTCTTTCTTTTTTTTCGTTTTTTCATTTAATTGATGCAAAAAACAAACAAACAACCACTCGATTAATAAGATCACATTCGCTAAACCATACTTTTACCTTCGTTTTGATTTTTTTCCTTGACGACTTGAAATTTGTTTCGTATACTTGTTTTGACCTTCGTCCATAGCAATCGCGTAGTATAGGCAATACGTGACAGCCAAAACAGTGTCACAATTTTTTTGATGTATTGTGAAATTTAGTTATACCAAGTAAAACACATTTTCATGCGAATTTAAACACTAATCATGTCTTTTTTTCTTTCTGTGCTTGAAAAGTTGATGTCACCGATGGATGACTATTACACAGTAAAACTATTTCTATTCGTTTTGTTTTTTCTACTTCAATTAGACGAGTTTCTTTTTATTTGTTTATCGATGTGCCTGTCAGACAAATTCCTACCAAACAACAAGATGTTGATCGTATCGAAACTTTTGATCAGCTAGTTTCGTAAGAACTTTTATCTACTTTTTTTACTTGAATGGAATATTTGTATATTGTTATCTTTATCTATAAAGTATCAATGAAACCTTGTCTTTCAGTTTTTTCTATCCTTGTTATTTTCAAAATAATTCTTGTCTATAATCATTTCATTGAATTCATTCTCGTCACTTTTTTACGCCGAAGTTTTCACCCGCTCGAAATTGAAGAATCCATCATTGGCTTGCTGGTCAAAAACAAATTAGAAGATCTATTCGTTGTATTATTAAGTGCAAAAGAAAAGAAGTTGAATTTTGCTTGTGTCATAAAGAAGTGTTAGGTCATAAAAAAAAACAAATCTGTTACTTGACGTTGAGCACAACTTTTGATTGATCGAATGCGCAAAGAGTGACATAGAATGAAATGGGTTATTTCTTCTTCAAATATTTTTTTTTTCGTTTACTAATTGTAATAATATTATTAAGCTTCTGTAGTCGACTTTGTGTCAGTAGTAATAGAAATACAACCTGAAATGATTGTGTATTAAGAAAATTTTCTGTTTTGAATATTTATATATACAAAAATAAAAATTCCTCACCAACGGAAACTACTAATTTGCGTCGTCAGAGAGTGGAAGATTGCAATATGGCTATGTGATCAGACAGTTCTTTTAACACTATGGATATAGAATTCCATAGTATATTAGAGATTGAGTTTCTACAAGACGTACATTTTTACAAAGTATGAAAATCAAAGATAAGTTTATCCATTTGTTTATCTTCGAATTTATGTAGATCTAATTGAAAACTAATGTAGAAAGATTTTTTCTTTACTGATGAAATTCGAATGCTGTTTTCGTAAGAATGTGTTTCATTCTTTAATCAATTTGTTTTACTTCTAAATAATATCAATATTAATTTTTGTGTTTATTTTAACAGATGTTCTTAGAAACAAGTTTTTAGATATACTTTATATTCAATATTTTGAAAACATATATATTAAACTTATAGTTTATATGAATAAATAATGTAAAAAACCTACTGAAAAATGTAATCTGCATCTTTCTTTTTAATTGTTTTCATTTTAGAAGTACTGTTGAAGTTATTCTTACATTCAATACTAACAATTAGGTAAACTTACCTGACTTTTTCATAAAGTAAAACAGTATTTTATTGTCTGCAAACATCAGAGAATAGTTTATATAGTCTTTGAAAAATGTCACTTGAATACACACATATAATACGATATAGTTTAGAAAAAAGTCAATATTAATTATTTTCTGATCATATTTCAATCATCAAGACATTCAATAGAAATAGTAACAAGAAAACTCATTTACTTCGCTACCTTTCCTTGAATTGCATCCTATGAACTTTGATAGATAAGTAATTCTAAATTTTCTTTAAACACTCTTGTGAAATAAATTTATTAAAATATAAAGTATACTTCTTTTTTTTTATTCAATGATATTTATATGATGATATTGATTATCTAACTACAATTGAATAACACATCGGCTCCTTAACGACAGAAGTCTTGTGATTTTTATCATACACGATAAAACAAAATAGAAGGAAATTATTTCTTATTCAGAATAATACAAACAGACAAGCAGGTGTATTTTTGGTTTCGTTCTTTACTCAATTGTATAAAAGCCACTGGCAGGCATGTAAACACTGAAACTTATAAATTTAGTGTTCAGTCAATTTCGAGTAAAAGAATCAACATGTCAGTTAGTCATCATATATTTTACTATGACTAATTTATTTATAGAGTCATATGGTTTCACTGAAATAGTATTACAATCGAATGTTGTGTCGAAAAATTGTTTTTCTTCGTCCATTAGCGATAGTTAAATGTTGATCTTTCAGAATTTTCGTAGGCTTAATAGAAATAGTCGTTTACAACACAATCGAAATCATCAGAAATATCACACAGAATATTGTATTTATTTGAGTTCGTATAAACACAGATGTTTTCCTTTGTCAGCAAGATTGGAGGTACCATAAAAATAATTATTTTTCTTAATAAAATGTTTTGTCTATTTTTCTTAATAGAAAAGAACAAAACATAAGTCAAATACTTTTCAGATAGTGCTCAGTATGATATGCTTATCGGATTACATGTTGAATATGATAATAATAAGCAAAACATATTCATCATAAAAACTAATATAGTAAAAAAATATATATCCAATCATATTTTGATTTTCAAGATGAATTAATACAGCATAATTCAATATCACAGTAAAGTGAAATCATTTGTTCTCCTTTCATTAAATACAAAAAAGAAAATCTAATAAGTTATTTTAACAATACTAGACATAGTAGTATGTTTCAAATAGAAGATGTCAACTTTTACACATAAGGATTAAGTGATAAGTGCAATGTTTGACGCTCTGACAAAGATTATTTCTTTATTAATTAGCAAATATAAGATCGTTGTAAGCTGCTGAAGTAGTATTCGTATGTTGTTTTCATAATTAAGTCCATAGAATGACAACATATTCTACTTTTATCTCAAACAAGTTGTCAGAAGCTTAAATAAATCTTTCGTTTTTATTATTTGTGAGACAAGAAATATGTACAAATTACATATTTCAATCACCGACTTTGATTTGATTCGTGTGAAATACGAGTCAATAATAAACTACTAGTAATTTTTGTTTAAATCATGTAATTTTGAACACTTTTCAAATACAATAAAAATTAAGTCATTTTTTTATTCCTGTTCGTGTATTTATAGGTAACTGAATGTCTTACGGGTAGACGAGTTAAAAATTCACTTAAGAATTCCACTAGGAAGCAAGTAATATAATGCATAGCTAATTGATATCACTCAAGAACAATTATGAATGTACTATTGTAATAGCGATGTAATATATTTGAATGTATTCTTATCTAAGAATTTCTAGTAAATATTTTATAGTTGCTCGACATCAATTATTACTCGTTTCTATAACATATTCATGTAGTAGGTAATAATGGTCCAATTCATAGTTCTTAAACTGACTTGTCATTAATTATGCACATAGTATCACTATGAACATAGATTTCACAATGGCTTATATTATCCTTTTTTTTCAAAAGAAAACACTTCGAAGTATTATAAATATAAAATGAAGTAAAAAATGAGGAAATATGTTTTAGAATACTCTTCAAGTTTGAAATTCTAAAATATACGATTCTTCATTGTGATATTGATTTATATTCATATTTCTTTTTATTTACAGTTAGAACCTAATAACGTGAAATTCTACGGAAATTGAAATAAATCTTCTTTGAGGAAGAAAAAGCTCCAGGCAGTAAAATATATTAGCAAGGGGGGGGGGGGGGGGGGGGGGGGGGGGGG